>JAXQKC010000088.1:0-358458 GCA_037042735.1 Aureobasidium sp. Y128-05A
AACCCTAACCCTAACCCTAACCCTAACCCTAACCCTAACCCTAACCCTAACCCTAACCCTAACCCTAACCCTAAAAAAACCCTAAAACCCTCTCCCCAACCCCTCCCCTCCCCTCCCCTCTCCTTTCCTCTTGTTTCATATATATCAAATTTAATCTATTTATGAAAAAATCGTTCTCTTCCATTCCCTTTCCCTTTTCCTTACTTACTTACTTCCTTACTCATTTCCCTATAGTTTGTTACTTTGCAAAAGATACTATTGCTTTATAATATACACTTCCTTACTTATTTCCCTATGGTTTATTACTTTGCAAAAAATACTATTACTTTGTAATATACACTTTCTTACTTATTTTCCTATAGTTTATTACTTTGCAAAAGATACTGTTACTTTATAATATATACTTACTTACTTATTTTTCTATAGTTTATTACTTTGTAAAAGATACTATTACTTTGCAATATATACTTACTTACTTACTTCCCCGCGATAGTAAAGGATAAACTAGGCGAGTGCCTAGTTTATTACCATTCTTATGCCTACCTATAGGACTATATTAAGAAAAACTACCTCTATAGCCGTATCCCCTTACTAACCCTTGCTACTATAGGTTATACTATATGCCCTATCTATAGATAAGCTTGCTAGTCCACCTACGGAATTTTTTTATACTAAGCTAGGACCTATAATAAGGCCCCCCGCCGCTTACTTACGCCTATCTTACCTAAAACACCTAACGACACCGCCTCTATACTAACTACTACTACCTTAATAGCCTACCCTATTATAACTATATAAGTAGGAAGCTAGAAAAAACGCTGTTATAACTCCCTATCGCTACCCTCTATAAGGGATAGGGTAAGACTAAGAGCAAGGAATATATATATATATAACTAGCCTAGAACATTAACAGACGCTAGTAGGGAAGTTATAAGGCTTCTAGCCGGATTATAATAGGGATACCTATAATAAGGCAGCCCGGAGCTAGGAAGCTAAGATGACTAAGTGCTAGACTCCTAGAGTAGCTCGATATATAGCTCGCCGAACGACTTTATAATTAGCTATATAGAGAACTTGCTATCAAGTCTAGGGGGCGGCTAGAGCGGCAACCTTTCTATCTAGATCCTAGATTACTAGCTAGTAGATAATAGTAGTAGAGCAAGCTTATCCGCTAAAAGCGATATAGCTATTATAAATGGCCCCTTCTAAAATATATGCCGCTAAAGGAGCCTAAGCTAGAAGACTATTATAACCTCTAAATACTAGCCCTTGCCGATAGCCTTGCCTATTTTCCCTAGCCTTTAACTCCCGGGAATATAGACCTACAAAGACGAACATATCTTCCTATTGCCCGATCTAGCCGATATAAACTAGGGTAAAGGCTAGGATAAGAGTTGCAACTTCTAGCCTTATAACAAATACCTATAATAGCTCTTTAGCTATAACCATATCTAGGTAAAGGACTATACCTTCTAAGGAATATAGGCATTATACTTTGCAAATATAGTAGCTAGATATATAACCTACTATAGCCGACAGGCCTTAGAAAGACACCTACTAGACTTTCTTTTTCTACCTAAGGTAAGACTAACCCTAGAGGTATAGTCGGAGGAATTTAGTGTTAGACACACCCTATAATAATACCCTAACTTTAAACTACTACTACCTACCTAGATCGAGACCGAGGAGGCTTAGGAATACCTAGGCTAACTATATAACCTTAGGGACACTTCTATAAGAAGGGCGTAAAGACTAGTAAAGAGAGGCTACCTAGGAAGAGCTATAAGAGCCCTAGTCGACTTTACTTCCCTTACAAGAAACTTATTTAAAGTACTTATAAAACTTAAGAAAAAATACCTAGCTAGCTAGTAGAGGCCTTTTACTTTGAATGTAAGCCCCTAGGCTAGACTACGACCTATAGCTAAGAATATATACTAAGCCCTAGCCACCTTTCTAAAAGATATAGCCGTAGGACTATCTAGCTAGTTGGTACTGCTATTATAAGAAGCCTATAAAAGGAAGTAAGTAGTTAAATTCCTTGCCTAGCTCTACAAGTAGATCTAGAACGGCATAGCACCTAGTAGCTAACTACTAATAGCATCCCGACTTATAGCCCTTAATAAAAAAGATAGTAAGGTAAGACCTATTACAGTCGAAGAACTAATCTATAGGCTAGTTATAAAAGTCCTACTCTAGAAATAGTTTGTAGTAGACTAGCTTATACCCTTCTAGCTAGGAGTCTAGAGCCCGGGAGGCGTCGAACTAATTATATACCTCCTTAGACACGTAGTTAACGGCAACCTAAGGGAGTACCCCTATGTATGCTCTATAGACTTCTAAAACGCCTTTAACTTAGTCTCCTAGAAGGCTATCTTAGCTATAATAATCATATACGCCCTAGAGTTTTACAAGCTAGCTAAGTAGGCGTACGACGAGCCTTTAGTACTAGTTATATATAATAGGACTATAATTACCTCCTTAGAAGGTGTATAGTAAGGAAACCCCCTAGGTCCCCTTCTTTTCTCGCTAGCTATTCGATACTCGCTAGAACAGCTATAATAATAGCTTAAAAACGTAACTAGAAAAGGACTACCTTCTCCTATTATAGTTGCCTACCTAGATGATATCTATATCCTCTCTAGCTAGGAAATATAGCTGGAAAAGCTAGCGGACTACTTATAATATGCTCTTATTACCCTTAATATCTAGAAAACTAAGTTATATCTGCTTACGGAGCTTTAATAGACCGGACTTAAGGCACTAGGCTTATTTGTAGGCCCCTTAGACGGCAGAAAAAGATTTTTCCAAGACAAAATAGAAGAGTTATAATAGGTACTCGAATGGCTATAAGACCTTTTAAAACAGTATGCCCTACTATTACTAAGGGCAAGTACCTCCTTACTATTCCGATACCTCCCCTAGATAATAGAACTAGAAGGCCTATAGGACAAACTATAGGACATCGACCAAAGACTACTCTAGACTATTAAGTACCTCTAGGGGTCCTATGACGACAAACTACTTAACTAAGACCTTATTATACTACTAGCGCGGCTAGGAGGGTTAGGTAACACCCTATTTGCGGAGATAGCCTACCTAGTCTTCTAGAATTTAAAGGCAATAGCAAATCTTGCCTTATAGAAGATCCTTATACTAAAGCTATTCTAGAGGCTCCTACGCGAGTTCTTCCTATTACCTACCTAGTTGGCATCTAGAGACGACCTATAGTAAGACTAGGACGACTTATAATAAGACTAGGACAACTTATAATAAGACTAGGATAACCTATAATAAGACTAGGACGACTTATAATAAGACTAGGATAACCTATAATAGAATAGCGACGACGACCTATAATAGGACTAGGATAGACTATAGCATTCTTGGGAAAAAAGTAAGACTAGAGCAACTAAAACCTAATAATAGAGCCTAGCCTACTTCCTTACCTAGAATATATAGAAAGAACTAGAGCCTACGCTAAGACACTAGAGCACTAACGCCTTAAAAACTAGGCTTACGAGGTCTATCTATTACACTATAATAGATAAACTCTATAAGGCCCGCCTTGCTAGAGTCTAATAAAAGCTATTATAAGGATAAGAGGCGGTCCGTATAGAAAACAGCTCTTACCTAGGAAAAAGATAGCTCTTTGCCCTTTCGACATCGTAACCCCTACTCCTTATAGACATAGATATAGCTATAGCGCTCTTAATCCGCCTGCTTACTACCCCGGAAGATAAATAGGATATCTATAGGCACTATAATAGGACCTATACCTTTAGCCACGAGGATGCCTACTAAGTAAGGACATACTAGATAATAGTAAAGCATGACAAAATCTGCTAGGCCCTTATAATAGCCCTCTAGACATGCCCTAATAATAAGGTCTTTCTAGAACTATAAAAAGACTATCGAGAAATAAAAATAGACATACGGATTAATAATCTAAGAGGCTTAGTCTTTCTAGATGTCTTAGTTATCTTCCTTATAAAGGAGTCCGCTAAGAAAGACCTATACGATACCCTTATAGTAGCTAAATAGGCTAAGAAGAATAAACACTAAAACCTAGGCTAGGCTTTTAAACTATTTATCCTTAGCTAAGGAGGCCTACTAGGAAAGGAGACCTCGTAGACCTATAAGGAGTTATAACAATCCTTCTTTCCTAGCATAGCCGAGTAGCTAGATAAGTATATCTCTACCTTACTAGTCCGGCTCTAGGCAAGGAACTAGATAGGATACGGGATTAACTAAAAGGTACACCTACTAGGGATGACTACTATAGAGAGATCTAGAAAAGGTAGACCACCTGTTTCCGTACTACACCTAGGATTCTAAGTTTAGGAGCGTAATATAGCTTTTATAGTACTATATGGAAGAGTTGCAAACCCTTTCTAGTAAAGACATACCTATCTATATACTAGTACTAGCCTATAAAGAAGTATATAAGCTATATATACTTAAGCCTAAGAATTTTAAGCTATATAGGCTTAGATAGCTTAGTTATAAGCTACTAAGCTAGCTTATACTAATTGTTCTAAGCTAGTAGAGATAGCCTTGTAAGATAAGCTCTATTACCTTTAAATATAAGTACTGCAATATTATAAATATAGCTATAAAGGCATCTAGAACTATACTTAGCTTTGAGCGCAAGAGCTTATAGTAGCTTAGGATCTATATAGCTACGACCAATCGGTTATAATAAAGCAAAGAAGATAATATGCTCACTAAAATAAGAAGATATAAATATTAAGAAGTAACGAAAAAGTGAATATTAGATATTAAAAGCAATGCAAGAAGAGTAACCAGTATTAAGAAGAAGAAGATGAGAAATAAGAAAGATGATGTAATCATGTCGAGAAATTTGTTCCTCTGGATGCAGATCAACTCTATGACGATACAGTGCCGTTTCCGCCAGAGATGATTGCAAGTGGGTAACAAGCCTGAACAGGCGCTCCGGTAACAGTGTATTTGATGTTGGTGTTGTTTTGAAGAGAGTCTAGGCCGGACTCATCGTTGATAATGAAAACTTTGCTATCAGCACCGTTGCTGAAGTCACACAGAACCAAACTGTAGACATCTTGCTTGGTCGATACTGCAAAGTACGCAGACGGAGTGTCATTAGAACCGTCGTAGTCGATGGGCGACAAGGCGATGGCGTCAGCAGTCTTGGGAATCTCCGAACCCAAGCTGAGTCTGATTCGACTCACATTATATGCCGCCATTTCATCAGGGTAGTAATGAAGGACGCGCTCCTCATCATCACCAACGATGATATTCTGTGACTGTGCGAATAGTCCAGCGTCACTCGGGGATCCAGAAGCCAAGCTGCTTGTGTAGAGGTTTCCGTCAGTGCCTGGGACAATCTGGAAAGTCTTTTGAATGTCGACAAGGGTACTGAAAGTGATGCCGTCTTCAGACTGCTCATCGGCGGAGAGATCAAGTGCGTCAGCAGTATCAGTCTCGAATTCAGCGCCATCGGCAGTAGTTGAGTCATCAGAGACTACATCATTGGTCTCGTCAGCGTTATCTGTGTCGTCGAATGTGTCTTCCGAGTCATCAGCAATGATCTCATCGTCGTTGCTGGACGAAGTCATGGTTGAATTGTCACGACGGACGAACACAGAGCGACGACGCTCGTTCTGAGCGCCGGCGGCGTCGAGTGTAGCGGTTGGACTGGAGGAGGAGGAGTCGTCTGTTGTCGTACTGGGCTGATCACTGGCATCATCAGCAGTAGTTGTAGGTGATGTCATTCCAGTGACCGTCGAAGCGTCTCCAGTGATTGTCGAAGCGTCTCCAGTGGTAGCAGAGGCATCTCCAGTGGTAGCAGAGGCATCTCCAGTGGTGGTAGAAGCCTCTCCAGTCGTAGCAGAGGCATCCGCAGTTGTGGTTGAAGCGTCTCCGGTGGTGGCAGAAGCATTGTCGGTAGTCATCGAGGCGTCTCCAGTGGTGGCAGAGGCAATATCAGTTGTTGCGGAAGCATCTCCACTAGTGGCTGATGTGCTTGAACCGAAGCTGAAATCTTTTAGTCGTCTTGTTCTTACTTGCAGAGACTAGATCACTCACGTTTTGCAGCCTTGCAAGAGAGGAGGAGAATCGTAGTGACTCAAGGTAAAGGTCTTCAATCCAAGGAAGTCAAAGTTGACATCGTTTTGAACTGGTCACAGGTCAGCGTGATCTAGGAGACTGCATCATACACAACACTTACGATTTGCGAAATACTCAATTCCGTTGTTACATGTGTCACTTGCTGGCGCGGCATTGGCGGTGCTTGCGGCTACTGTAAGATTACCGTAGAGACTGGGTTGTTCGATGAGCGAGATGGCTCTCTTCAGACTGATGGCGGGAATTTCGAAGCCACAGTTGATCGCAATGGGCAAAGCCAACTTGACTGAAGCAGCGACTTTGCCGCTAGCTTCGAATCGCTTCTCGAATGTTGGGCTAAGTCCAGTGACGCCAGACTTGCTCGCTCCGTCTTCGTTGAACAAATCAAGAGTTGCTTGGAAGTTAGGAATGGTCATGACAACACCAACAAGTGCTTGGCCCTCAGCCGAGACATCAACGGTGCTGACAGCGTCAACACTGAGATACACGCCAGCAGAGAAGACACCTTTGACGGCGACACCCACCTCGGGGAGAGGTGCTCGAATGAGGGCCTTTGATTTGGTATCAGAATACTGAGCATGGGCAACTAGACCAAGATTTACGCCGGCTTCAAGATTAGCATTGAGATTAGCAGTGAGTCCATGGAGGCCATCAAGAATATTGAACTTGGCCTGTCCAGCCATGGCAACATGTCCTTTGACGCCACAATCAACACAGTAAATGGTCGCGTCTGCGCTGCCAGTGCCTGAGCTCGAGGTTTTACTCTTCGAGTAAATTTCTGCTGCCTTGCCCCAAGGTGAGTCAGCAGTAGCGTCAGGTCCAAAGTTAAAGTCTTTTGAGCCACTGATGGATGGATCGAGCTCAGTCTGCTTCGCGATGAAGTCTCCCACGACTGGAATGTTGCGGATTCCGGTGGCGACAAGACGAACAGGGGCAGTGGCGACCTGCACAACAGTCTTGGCTACACTGACTACAGCCTATGTAAAGTTAGCTCTGAATACTTGTGATATGGTCTTGCAGCTTACATTTGCGATTGCTTTGAAAGGATTCCATCCCCAGCGCTTGTCGAGCATGGCGGAGCGTTCAGACAATTGCGCACTATCCTCAGCATCGGTGAGATCGGTTGAGTTTATGGAAGCATCAGGCAGGAAGTCTGCGAGACTGGATCCGTCATCAGATGTAGAGCTGAAGTCCAGGTATCCGATAGCATTGTCGAGCTCCGCATCGAAGCTAGCATCACCACAATTTGCGGCAGGGAGACCATCAATAGTGGACGTGGGTGCATTGCCGCATGCTGAGCCTCCGGTAGATCCTGTGGTTGCGTTGCTTGCTGCGGAGGAAGATGCTGATCCCGAGCTTGAGCTGCTGTTTGTTGACCCTTGCGAGGATCCAGCAGATGAGGAACTGGAGCCGCTGTTTGACGAACTAGAGGAGGATCCAGTCGTCCCAGAACCAGTACCATTGCCAGGAGTGATGTTCTGAGTGGCATTGCTTGCAGGATAATATGTACCCCATTGCAAATCGACCTCGTGCAGAGCGCTTTCGACTGCAAGTTCGGTTTCGACCTTGGCAAGGATGGACAGAGAGTCTGCCAAAGTTTCCAATGCGTCAATCAACCAGAAGGTACGTTGCTGGTCAGATGCACCATGACATCCATCCGTATACGTCACAAGCACAAAACCAGAAGATGAGGCGGACCATGTGCTTGAAGCAAAGTTGAAAGCTTCGGCAGACGTGAAGGTGACCATAATACCATCGTTGGAGCAAGAGGTGTTTGCCACGAATGAGGAATGATCCAAGACGACAGACTCATAGATCATTGTCGTAGATAGTGTAGCATAGAGATGTTGAATCGAAGGATCAGAAACACCGTCAGAAGAGTAGTAGAGGTTGGAACTGTTGGATGGTGCTAGATTCTGGATGTTGTCCACTGGGTAGTCCCAGTGAACTGCTGGAAGAAGAGTTGATGCTGCGTAGGATGCAGAGAGCGTTGACGATGCAGCAAGGGCGAAAGGAGCTTGGCCGTTGACGCTGGGGACAACAGAAGAGGTACCGGTAGCGGTCGAGGCAGGAGCACAGGCAGGCACTGTTGCGGTGATGACCACGGTCTGCAAGCCGCCGGAGGACGGGGTAGCAGCAATAGTCTCAGCAATTAGCGTGGTGGTTGTGCTTGACTGCTTCGCAACAGTAACGACAGAGGGGTTGCTTGCGAGTGTAGACGAAGAAGTGCTGCCGGGCACGCTATCGAGCTCGACGACATCGACAACATTGACGGACTCAAAGCTGGTTGCGGCATTTTGGGTAATGACAGTCGTAGTCGTGCGGTTGGTATAAGCACCAGGGAGTGTTGAATTGAAATCCACAGGTTTGGCAAAACCACATGCAGCGAAACCTAGCGCAAGACTGGCCAAGATTGATCTATTGCCAACCATCTTGAGTAGAAATAATGAATGGACGCTTCGTGAATGAAGCAAAGTCGAGGGAGGAAAGTCGTTCTGATGATCGAAAGGCTTGGATGAATCAGTCCATACTTATAGGCAAGTTGGTACAGCTATCTTGACGGGGCACGGAGTCAGGTGCGACTTCAGCTGGCCTGCTCGAAATGATTTAAACGCTCATTACCTGCCATTCTTGCCTTTCGCATAGCTGAAAGACGCCTTGTAATTTCGGAGAAAGGCATCACGACAACATGAGAGAAGAGCTGGAAACAACGGTGACATGGCTCAGCTGTATGTGGCGGAGGAAACATGGGGGCAACGGACAAACACAATGTTCAATACGGAAAGTCGAGAAATCGGAACACGGAACATCCTAGTCCGATGGCTCAGACTAACCTCTAAGGAGTCGTTCGTGATTTCCACAGGGGCAAGCCTTGCCAAAGCTTCTGCCAAGCTATTCCCCAAGCAGAGAGCGGTGACAAGCCTCGCCAAGCCAGGCGTCAAGCTTCCAGAATGGTGTTGATGCGAGGCTTCCTTTGAGACCTGAGCATATATGGCGTTCTCAGGTCATGTAAGAATGTGCCGCGACGAATCAAGGGTTATTCAAGAGATATGGTCAAAAGATCTCCTGCTAGATGCTTACTAATAGGTTACAAGCAGTACCTGTTCAAGCATAAGCGAAAAAGCTTGATAGTTCACGGGCCATCTTTCAACGGAAACCCAGCTACCGGCTTGTTATAACAGTTGTTCTCGCCGTCGCCGAATGGTATCTGACTGTACATGTGGGTAAATCTTTGTTGGAAGTTTGTTTCGCGTTGAAGCTGAATTACTAACCATACCCACTTGTCCTTAGGGGTTTTTCGCCAACCAAATCACCACTGTTGTCGTCGATGCTCGAGAACTTGTAAAGGAAGTAATAAGAGGATTGAAAAAGAGAGGTGGTTCACAAGCATTTAGATTGGTCTGCCACTTGTTGAAGTCGTTGAAGCTACCGACATGGTGGCGGACCCGTGAATGAAACATATTAGAACATCGAAAGAAGACAATACTCAGCTTGGTCTGTCCGTGGTGTTAACTCAGTGACCCTGTTCATGCTCATGTCAGAATAGCGTTATAAGGGGGCACCTCCCCCGAATGGTATTGATCAAGCTTCTTCCTTCATACATTTGACCTCTGTGCTTTACATCTGTACGTGTTGCCGATATCCGTGAACATGTCTCTGTTTCTCAGAACGACTGTGCCTATCCTGGGTGCAAAACCCGATCCCCCATGGGAAACAGAGATGGTTTCTATTACGATAATTTACATACACATTTAAGAAGAGTCATGGAGTGGGATAGTCCAACAACATCCAACATTCCAAGTCAATCGAGCTATGGCTTCCAATCTAAGCCATCGGACTAACAGCGCTTGCCAAATGCCTCGTCAAAGCCGGTGAGAGTGTAGCGGTAGCGAACCTTGTTCTCCTTGACGCCAGTGACAGCTTTGGCGCAGCCTTCAGCTGAGATGGGCACTGTCTCGATCCAAGACTTGATGTTTTGCTTGGAAGCGAGCTCAAGCATGGCGACCATCTCAGGGTGGTTACCGATGTGACTGGCACCGATGTAGGATCCGTTTGGTGCGAAATCTTGAGCCTTCATGGCAGGGAGGTCGTAGTCAGGGAGGCCGACGTTGTGGAAGCGGCCCATGACCTTGAGAGTGCCGAGGTAGGTAGACATGTCGAACTCCTGAGTCATATCGGAGCCTGTGCATGGTCAGCATAATCCTGGATGTGGAAAGAAAAGGTCAAAGACGACATACAATTGAGAATAAAGTCAAACTTGAAGGCGTATGGTTTGGCCCAGTCCTTGTCGCCAGAGTAGATGAAGTGGTCGGCACCAAGCTTCTTTGCATCTTCTTCCTTTTCCTTGGTGTGAGAAATGGCGAAGACTTCGGCACCAAGAGCATGTGCCCACATCAAGGCGAAGTGGCCCAAACCTCCGATACCGACGATGCCAACTTTTTTTCCAGGACCGCAGCCCAGACGGACGAGAGGCGAATACGTTGTCAAACCAGCGCACAACATAGGAGCTGCAATGGCGGTGTCGAGATTCTCGGGTATCTTGAAAACGAAGTATTCCTGTACGCGGATGTGGGACGAGAAGCCACCTTGGGAAACAATGCCATCGTCGAACTTGGCGCCATACGTGTCGATTCTGGATTTCTGAGTCAGTGAAACGATGTCTTGATGAGCGGGCTTGTACACACTGGTTTGGGCAGTAATTTTCCTGGTCGGCTTTGCAATTGTCGCAAGTCAAATCGGCTCCGACCTGAGCGCCAACGCCTACACGATCGCCGACCTTGATGTCCTTGACCTTGCTGCCAACCTTAACTGCACGACCTGTTCGATGAAATCAGTCATCTTCTTGCCTCAGGTCATGTCGCAGTCTGGCGTATTGCGCTGGACGGTCTTTGCAAGTACGTGTGGTACGGTCGAAAGTGGTGATGGAGTGACGCAACCTACCGATAATTTCGTGTCCGACGCAGAGAGGAAGAGGAGTTTCACCCCAGCCACCGGTTATAGCTATCTGGATTAGCCATCATCCATCCAACACAAATTCATCAACTTACAATGAACGTCGGAGCCACAAACACCACAGGCGTCAATAGCGATATCGACATCATCCTCCTTGAACGTCTTGAGCTTGAACTCCTCCTTGTGAAAGCTTTGCCATCTGTCATCCTTGTCAATGGGTATTTTCCAGTTCAAGTTGGTGAAATGTACTGCTTAGGATCCTTAATGACGAAGCCAGTTGCGGTCTCCGGGTAACCCATCGTGACAAGTGGAGGGTGCGAAATTTGTGCGAGGTGAAGTTTTCTGAGAAGCTTGGATAACTGCAATGACGATTGGAGAGGACAATTGAAAGATGAAGAATATGAGGGTGGATACTACTCAGCTGCGACATGACTTATACATGTGAAATACCGTTTGTTTTTCGATACTGACAATGACATGGACGATGACGTTGTTTGTTTTCCGCGGCCTCCGCAGATCGACACATCCGCGGTGCGTAGCGTTGCGCAATAACACAACCTTATTTGATTCCCCGGATGGGATCCGCACATTCACGGCAACCAGAAGCGAGTCTTGCGAGCCACATAAAGAGAAGACATTGTGAGTGTCGAAAGAAAAATGGAGCATTCGGCATTCTTAATCACGTCGGGAACGTCAATGCTGACTAGGAGTCCATTATCAAGCGCCAGCTCGTTCAATATATGGCCTGTCGAGCACTACATGTCTTATCATGATTGATGTGGCGTCTAAACATGACCTTTCTGCTCATGAAGACTCATTGATAACATGGTTCAAATTCGACTCCAGTAGCCCGACGACCAAAAAGTTACTGCAGAAACTCATCCTCCTGCCACCTTCGAATGTATCTCGCTACTAACTCTTTATCCACAACTGTTGACATTCTTAGCGTTTTCGAATGCTCCAAACTGCGCTCAGTGTCTAGTACGAGCCCACCACAAGACATCCGAACGAAGTCCACGGCAAAAAAGTCATGCAACTGCTTTGCAGGACTCTCGCAAAGCTTTAATGAATCAGCTTCATAGACTTGCTTGACCCAGTCAGCGTAAGGAATGACATTTTTCTCTGGAATGTACAATAATGATGCAAGTGTGCGTATCATCTGAGATCACGGTTGTCGTTGCGGATTTTCGATATGGTAGAACGGATGAGTCAAGGATGTATCAAGCAACAACTCACACGACGTGGCAGCCACGTCGTTCACCGGATACCACGAGAGTGTCTAAGTGCAGGTTAGTCAAGACGGAACAGCTGATTGCCCTAGATTACCTACTCCGTGAAGATCGGGCAGGATCCCTAATGATTGCGACGACTTGAGTAGGAGCGGAATGTGCTCCGCTGGACTCCAGTATCCATCGACTCTCGACCCTGCGATTTGTCCGAGACGAACGATAGCCGATTGAAACAGTCTGGTTGCCTATGCAATGTACGCTGCAACATGTTCTCGCAAACGAGTTTGGCGTCTGCATATCCTATCGGTAGAGTGGAAGCAGACGTCACTTGCGTTTCTGGAACCAAAGGTCCTCCGCTCACACAATGGTGATGGCCAACCACAGCGACAGATGAGATGAATTCAAAGCCAATCTTCGATCTCATTATGCGAGTAGAGGCGCAATGGCGGGCAAAAGAAATCGAATGCGCCATGGCTCTGAATTGCGGCTCGAAAGCTTCCACGGAACGCTTGAGACTCATAGGCCATGCATTATGAACGATGTCGGTCACTGATCCAACAAGCTTTTCATATACATCTGCCGAGAGACCGAGCATGTCTTTGTGTGTTTCGGTCTCATATGCTCGAACTTTCGCCCAGGCTTCCGGATCCAACAAAAGAGATCTTGACTTCAAAGCTTGCTGTTGACGATTCAGAGCGGGCTTGTTGCTGATTCTATCGAGGCAGATGGCTTCTTGAATATCTGGTCTGGACGCAAGATAAGCGACTATATGAGATCCAAGGCTGCCAGTACCGCCAGGTAAAAAACCTCTATACGTCAAACTGGGGATCTCAATACGCGACAAACAACACCGTCATGACCGACAGCCGCAACGGAGCTACATACACGTATAGCTATAGCTTCTTTTACAGTCGGCCCGAGATGCAACCGATCTGCAAGGCTGACATCAATTTACTGATCGCCAGTGGCTCTGATTTCTGTACCAGCTTCAACAGCTACGTCGCGCCCGTCACCAAAACTACCATCACGTCGATCGGCATGACCGTCACAGCGACTACACCTGTCACTGTGGCTACGACGACAACCACTGTACCTGTGATTGCGACGACCAACATGATGTGGAAGCGAGATCCTCAAGCTTCAGATGCCAGCAACGATACGGCCTCTGCTACGGTCAGCGTTCCACCGTACTCCATTGTCATTCTATCGTCGTGGGATGTTACGACGACCTTCCAAATGCCCTCAGTCGCCCCTCAGCATCAGGCTACCGTTGTGGAGCGGGACGCCATCCCGACCCCGAGCAACGTGGTTTCCTGGTCGCCCTCGCGTATCTCTGCAGCCTGCTCTCAAGTCGCAACCGGTACGCTTACCTCAACCATCACCGCACTGGGGACTACGACCGCGACCACGGGGACACCCACGACGGCAGTCAGCACGACTCTTAGTACATGCGCCGTTCCATCGGTGGTGCCTGGTTACGACGTTTTCACTCCGATCTGGGGCGCGTGGGCCAATGGTTCAGTCGCCATCGATCCGAACTTCTCGAATAAAAATCAAGGCGCCAAGCTTGTCCTTCCTTTCCCGATCACGGTCGGTAGATTTACTTCCACCACCCTATATGTCGAAACACAAGGCGCCGTAAGCTTGGTCTCTCCTATTGAACATGTTGATGCCTGCCAGATGACAGGTCTTTCCATGCTCCTGCTCATGAACACGGCTAATGCAAAGACACAGATGTACTCGCAAGGTTATACCTGGTATATATATCCGTGGGCCGGCCGCGTCGACTATAATTTTCCGTACGCCGATGAGTACAATGGCGTCTTCTACCGGTAAGCACAGTCTCCACCGCAACCGTCCGGCATACCACTTGCTAACCATTGTGTCTATTCAAAAGTGTAACCGGAGCCATGGGTCAACGTGTGGCTGTGCTTGCATGGTACACTGGCTCCTACTACGTCAAGACCGATCAGAATCACTACACGGTGACTTTCTACGAAGATCGACCCGGCGTGATGGACTGGAAGTACTACGATGTTCGCGAGGATTATGCGTACGGATGGGGAAGTCGGGGTTACGATATCTGTAAGTCTATACATCTTGCGTCACCTCTGGCGTTTGATTGTACGAACGATCTAACGTTACCCCAATATTAGACAATGTTTTCTCTTCCACCAGCCAAACCCCTCTTCAGAATGGCACCCAAGCGCGCGTAACGACCTATGACAATGGCACTACCAGTCATGTACTGTCTTTACATGATCGTATCGACTGCTGCGTTATTAATGCAATGGCACCCTCTGGTGGCTGGCATTCCTGCACCGAGTTCCAGCCGCCCGCAGAACCGTGAATGCGTTCACTCGCCAGGCCGGTATGCTCTGCTTAGTCTACAGCAACCTGGCAAAATCTATGTCGTCTAAGCATAGATCTAGCTACTGTGACTGATCTGGTCTATATAGGAAAGTAGCAGTGGGCTCCCATATAGTAAAGTAGATAGCTTGAGAGGAATATACCGATTATAAGCTGACGGAACGCAGTCTGCTCTTAGATCAAGTTTACTCAGAGAAGCCTGTAGTAGTCTTTCTCTGTGGACAACGCTTTCACAGGGAAAGCATTGTGACTTTTCACAGCTACAATAACACAAGCTTACGCATCCGGAGCATCAAGAGGTCCACCAATGCAACGGTCATGGCAGCAAATCACGAGATACCATATGCTGCGACAATATTCCCGACCCTTCACACAGACAGATCTGATATCTTTACCAGCACTTGGTCACATATGAGTATAGGGATAGATGGAGCGATGGTGAAATTTGAATAGACAAAATTATCTACCAGTCCTCGATTGAAGATTAAACAGTGATATGATGATAACGGATTAGTGGCCAGAAGAAGAATATAAAACAAAGGAAACTCCTTCAGGTGCCATCTATCTAGCTCGAATCTGCAGCCAAGAAGTATGCACGACGCTGCATGGTAGAGTTGGAGAAAGGTGCAGGAGAGCCACTGGACTGCACGGTTGACGAAGTGGTGCTTGTTGAGTTTGTCATGGGGAAGGGCGCGCTGCTGGATGAACTCGACATCGATGTCATAGTACTCGATTGTAGAGCAGACGATGTGCTGTTGCTCATGATAGACATGGTGCTGCTCAATGAGCTGGAGAGAGTAGCGGAGCTCGATGTTTCAGTTCCAGTGGGACCAGCGGTCACGGTCGAGTTGCCCATCGAGAAGGGAGCACTAGTGGTGCTAGAGCTGGAGCTGGAAGATCCAGTGCCCATAGGAGCAGCACTGGTAGTAGAGTTGCCCATGGTGAATTGTGCGCTGCTGCTGCTTGACATTGATGAAGACGTGACAGGGGCGCTGGAAGCAGTGGGACCAGCCGAGGCAGTAGTACTGTTGCCCATAGTGAAGAGAGCAGAGCTAGAGCTCAAGAGAGATGACGTTGTCATGCCGCCAGTAGGAATCGCTGCCGAAGAGGTTCCGTTGCCACTGGGGAATGGAGCACTGCTTGAAGTGGTCTGTGCCATGGATGAGGTGGTAGAGTTGCTGGCAGAGGAAACGGATGAGGAGTCGGAAGTGCTAGAAACTGCAATTTCGGTGGGACCTGCCGAAGAAACGGTAGTGCTGTTGCCCATGGTGAAGATAGCGGAGCTAGAAGAGCTCAACACGGAGGAGGCAGTCATGGTGCTGTTGTCTGAAGGCAAGATACCAGAGCTGGAAGAACTGAGCATGGAAGAGGCGGTCATACTTCCAGACGCAGATGCAGTTGGTCCAAACGTGACAGTTGCGTTGCCCGTTGGGAACATAGCAGAAGTGCTCGAGACAGAAGAGACAGTAGAACTGCCAAGGCTGGTGGTGCTGTCTGCTGGAGCGGATGACATCGAGCTGGAAGAGCTGCTGGTGAGAGAGGTGACGGAGCCGGAGGAAGAGACAGCGGAAGAGCTGGCGTCGCTGGACGACTGAGCAGCACTGGACGAAGAGACTGTGACGCTTGACGAAACCATAGTGCTGGATGGGGTGATCGAGGCAGTAACAGAAGATGAGGTTACCTGAGCAGAGAAAGATGTGGTGCTGACTGAGGCAGACACATCGGATGATGAAGCAGAAGACGAAGTCATGGTTGCGGTAACACTGTACTGAGAGCTTGAGGCAGCAGCTTCTTGTGGAGTAGCGACGAAGATAGCAGCATAAGCCTGAGAATTGGGAACAGTACCGTTGATCGTGCTGAACAGGTCACACTCGCCATCGGCGAAGTAGTTAGTGCCCACACATCCAGGGTAGTTATCACAGTACATCAAGCAAGCACTGAGGGAAGGTGCATCAGCACGCTTCTTCAGCTTGCTTGCACTGACGACATTGCCATTGTTGTCAACAGTGACGCTAGAGGTATCGAAAGTTTGACCGGTGTATGCGGTACCTCCAGTGACTGCGTAGACGGTGCCTGAGTCGCTTGAGCATTGCTGGCTAGAGTCCGCGCTTGAGTCAGCGCAAGATGGAAGAGGCTCGCTAGAAACCTCAAGAGAGGGTGCTGTTGTAGGTGCCGCTGCAGTTGTTGTACCGCTGGACGATGCGGAAACAGTATCAGAAGTCGCAGCGCTGGTGCTGGTGCTTGCAGCTGAAGTGATGGTTCCTGAAGAGCTTGAGCCTGAGGAGGCAGAGTCTGTTGAGGTTGCAGAAGAGGACTGGATTGAAGAGCCCGAAGCTGACTGAGTCGATGAGATGAGCGATGATTGTGTAGATGAATCAGAGCCTGAAGCAGACTGAGAGGAGGCACTAGAAACTCCAGAAGACGAGGCAGCCGTGGAAGAGTTGAGACCCGATTGCGACGAGGTCGATGCAGAAGAAACCGCCGAGCCCGACTGAGATGCAGAAGAAACACTGGAGCTTGATTCTGATGCAGAGGAGACAGTTGAGCCAGACTGAGATGCGGGGGAAGTGCTTGCGCCTGACTGAGATGCAGAAGTTGCTGAGCCTGATTGAGATGCGGTCTGAGAGTTGGAAGAACCAGATTTCGAGACAGTCGAAGACGTTCCCATGCTATTGCCTTCAGTCAAAGAAGTCGTTGAAGATGCGGACTCAGATGAAATGCTTGCAGCGGCAGAAGTCGAGGAAACGTCGCTGATGCCACTGCTTGCCGAGGCTGAAGATGTGGCCGAGGAAGATTGAACAGCAAGACGAGAGGTGGCGATGGCGAAGACAATCTCGCTCTGAGCGTGACGGCTGCTCTGGTCGATGGCACTGAAGTACACGCAGGCGGATGTGTCGGTATTGAAAGAAGTCGCCACGCAAAGGGACGAGCCAGCGCATGCATCCAGGCAAGTGGCAAGTGTGTTGGAAGCTTGTCTCTTGGCCATGATGTTGAGAGGAGTACCATTGTAGTTGACGCCGTTCTGAACCAAGAAGTTGATGCCGGCAGCAGCGGTTTGGTAAGAGGCAGCGGCAGTGGAAGTGCCTGAAGGGCTTCCCGAAGTGTTACTACCACTGACGGCAGTGGAGGAAGAGCCAGAGGCCACTGCACCGGATGCAGAGCTGGATACTCCGCTAGTCATGGCACCTGAACCAGAGATAGAAGCAGTGGATGTTGCAGCAGCGTTTCCAGTGATTGTAGTTCCAGCAAGGGTAGTTGTTGGGCCAGGAACATAGATAGTGGTGGGCTTCGTGCAAGGACAGTTGGTGATTACGGTAGGACCAGGTACAACCGTTGTAGCACCTTGGATGATGATTGTCTCGCCTCCGGAACAGCTCATAGAGTCAGGATAGACAACACTGGTGGTGTAGCTTCCACCAACAGTCAGAGTTTGGGCCTTTGTGCAGGGGCAGTCATAGATGGTAGTAGCTTGAGTGACCACGATAGTCTGTCCAGAGACAATGACAGTCTCCCCTGCAGAGCATGATACGCTTGAGGGGTACACGACATCCGTGGTGTAGACAGCTCCAGCGGTCAAGGTGGACGTAGATCCTCCGTAGACGGTAAGTGTCTTACCGTCGATAACCGTGACTGTACCTGAACCATTGTTGGAACCTTGGGAGCTGCCAGAGCCATCAGCCGAACCTTGACTGCTTCCAGAGCCATCGGCAGAGCCCTGGTTGCTGCCAGATCCATTGCTGGAGTCTGAGCCCGAGCCAGAGCCAGAGCTAGAGCTAGAGCTAGAGCCAGAGCCAGAGCCAGAGCCATTGCTCAATGCTTGACTGGAAACTGGCACGACAGACTTGGTCACGGTAGCTGTGGTAGCGACAGTGTTGTCATCGGTGGCATATCCGATGTTGACACCGAGCGTGTAGGGAGTAGCATTGCAAGAAGCGGCACAAAGAGAGACGACAGCAGTCGGGCACTGAGTGATCGTAGACCAAGACGTGCTTGTGATAGTAACAGTTTGGGGAGAAGCCGCAACGAGGGCGGCTGGGCCGAGAAGACCCAGAGCAATCAAAGAACGAGCCATGTTAGTATAACGTACGAACGATAAAACGAGTGTGGGGGAGCAAGTCGCAGGCTCCTGGGTTGTTGTCGATCACAATCTCTTCGACTTGTTGCAGAGAAGACATCGCACTATATATATTGGTACGTCGAGGGTTGCTACTCTCCTATCCAGGGCTCTTCTCAAAACAACATCTGATATTGTGAGAACGGTAAAATTGCATTGTTTTCTCAGCTCTTCTCTGTTCAGCTGCCTATATGTTCAACTGTCTCTGTGAATACGAATCAGAAGACTGAGTTTACAGGAGGCTGGCAATAGTTGTGAACAGCAGGACTGAGGCTGATGAGGCTGATACCATACGACATATTGAAGACGTTTCGAAGAGGCGACTGACGACCCAGGCGTCGCGTGGGAGTTATTCTTGCCGAGTACGAATGACGTTGAGCTGGAAGAGGCCTTGACCGAAGAGCCCTGATCGCAAGAATATCTGGTTATCAAAAAAGAGCAGCATGCTCAGTCAGCACAAGGTAAAGCACAATCTAAGTAGGGACAAAGACCCGATGTCGAGAGAGCACTTGTAGTCGTGTTATTTTAGATGCGACATATGCAGCTGCGGATAGGGAACCTGAACTTCGGTATCTTGTTACCTTGCCGTTGAACCCTAATCGATCGGCAGATCTGAGCCCTAGGGCTTCAGCATGCGATCAATGCAGTGCAGATACCTTTTGTGCCCTCCAGATCCAATACAAACAAGGCTCTTGATGGCTGCATAGCGCTATGATAACATATCTGCCACTCTGATCGGCTACGACAAGGATTGATTGAGTAAGAAATCTTTTCGGCAAAGCATCCAAGTCGTATCGGCATCGGACTCAACGTTAGCTTGCGTGTCACCGCACGAACGAGCGTTCACAACGTCGTTCATCTCCGGACACATCGTCAGAGCTGAACAAACGGCAGACTATCAGGGGCCAATCTCAAGCACATGAAAGCTGAGACCCCTGATACGGCATGTACTTCCATGCCGACTCGCTTTCTTTCGTCCAGGCAAATTTCATAATATTCTTCCTCGCCGGATGGAGAGCCTATCACTGCGATACTGTTGAGCACGCCTTAACGACAAAGGAGTTTGACGATCGTGGTGTGGAGGCGGAAGCGAAAACTTTGTTCGGTTATTATTCGGCAGCTTGACTCGGGGGGCATTGATCAATTGCTACAGCCATTGACGCAAGGGGTACGGTAACAATTCGTCCAGTGAAAAGTATGGATAATGTTGATCAGAATGTGAAATACATTATCAAGTCTGTCTAGACGCCTATACAAAGGGAACTACAATAATCCCTGTTTTGTTACGCATCGTTTGAATAGCTTGGCATAGCGTATTTGACAAAAAGCAAGGACTACATGATCAAAGTGCTTTCAAGAATGACAGAATCCAAGATCGATTCACTCGTCGGCGTACAGCCCCTCATTGGAGTATCTCGCTTGGTATGCGAAGCTCCCCTTCGAAGTCTAGCCAGTGGTGCAAGACACTCCAGTCGACTGCTCGGTTCCGAAAGGTGCAAAGTTTCTAGAACCCAAGTACGTGGATAGAACAGGCTATCAGGCGCGGTGCCATTAGGACCAGTAACGGTGAGGTTCAGAGAAGCGGGCCCGCCGGCGTTGGCATAGATCAGGCGGATTGGGTAGTATGTCTCAGGTTCAAGAGTAGTCGTGAAGGTGACATTGCCAGATCCACCGTTATAGCTGGCATATGTCTGATTGTTGTTCTTCTCAAAATCGCCGCATGCCACGTCTCCAAACCATGCAAGTGCAATGTCGTCAGCTTGGGTGATCTCAAAGCTGAAGTCTCCGCCACCACATGTGTCTTCGACCGGCATTCAGGCATGGGAATTGACAAACTGCATGGGCCCAAACAACTTTTCCACGCAATCAATGGCCTCATTGGGTAATTTACGTGGATGACTGTGACGCGGAGGCGGAAGCTTTGTCCGGTCATTGTTCGGTTGAACGACCTCTCCGCCTGACTACAGTGTGATGGAAACACACGATGATGTCTGAACTTGGTTGCTCTTCATGAAAGAATATTCTATCATCGTGGCATGGCCATGCTCTCGATTTGCAAAGTATCGTCATTCCGACAGCTAAAATGTGATCATCATGTTCACAGGGGGATGGAAGAGACAGGCTTGGCACGCCGAGAACCACCGCTCGGACTTCAGCAAAGGATAGAACAACTTTTTACTTCAGATCATTAGAACAAGATATCAGTAGCCAGAATACCTTAAACAGACTCTATCAAGCGCACAAAAGAAGGTATACAACGTGGTGTAAGAAGGTACAAGTTTCGTACTGAAATCCCAAACTTTGGCAGCTGAGCACCCCTTTGGCTCAGAAGCTTGGGGCATTGAGAGTGATAGCCATGATAAGGCCTCCAATCAAGCCAGCAATCGGTATGGTCATGAACCATCTGCTCTATGGGTCAGCGAGTTTTCAAAAGTGCAAAGATCCGGCGTTGAGAAGGTCTAGTGGTCGAAGATCACGGGCACAGGTGCGATACACTTACGAGAACACGAGCAGTCCGACTCTGGACCAGTTAACAGCACGGAAAGTGCCGTTACAAAGTCCAACACCGACGGTGGCACCTGCAAGCTTCGTCAGTATGTATACTGTGTTTGGAATGTTGACGGACGAACCTGTAATGCACATCGATGTTGACACAGGCAGCTTGTACTGCGAGAAGATGAGAATGGTGATAGAAGCGCCAAGTTCCATGGAGGATCCACGAGAGGGAGAGTGGTAAGTGATCTTGTTGCCCATAACTGTGGACGTGTTAGTACAGAGACCAAAAGATTTCAGCAGCATGACAACGACAAGCAAAGTCAGGGTACAAACAAAGACTTGGGAGAGCATGGAAAGCAGCATGAGAGGTGAAAGGAGTTCAGGTGGAAGGAAAATGACGAAACGTGAGGGAAATCCCAAAACTCACCCTTCATGATGTTGTAACCGTAAGTAATGAAACCAATACAGATCGTAAGTGCCATGACGGCAATCTGCCAAAGTGGGACGGCCTCCAAGAAGGTTAGTATCCGAAGTGTTCAATAAGTTGTAGATAAAAGGCTTACCTCCTTGGCTTTAACCGAGGATCCAGTCGACCAGGCAGCGTACATGGCAGCCCAAACACCGACGGCATTACCAACATCGTTGGCACCGTGAGCAAAAGAAGCAGTGCAGGCGGTAATGACTTGGACGAAGGAGTAAAGATATTCGACTTCGTTGGGGTAGCGGGGAGCATGAGCGTAGACACGAGCCATACGTCTGCCCTCAGGAGTACCAAGAACGCCAACTTGAGCCTTGTGGATGTCGTAGTAGATACCGTACATGAGAGCGATGACGATGCCGGCAGGAATACACTTGAGAATTGCCTTGATGTTGTGAAGTTCGTAGATGGAGCCAGCACCGAGTTGGTTCTCATGGACAGTACGCATAGCCCAACCAAGAGGACCGCGCTCTTGACGTAGATCGGCGTGGTGCTGCTCGCGAGCTTCCTTGAGTAGGCGAGCGTAGGCTTCCCTAGGGTTCTCGTTTGTGATACTGTTTCTGCGTTGAGGGGCGATCTCGGGCGAAGAAGCGGCACTCTCAATCCCATCAGAGCCGTGGATAGATCTGCGACGAAGCTCGCCAGTGGAAACCTCGGAGTCACCGCCCTTGCCAGTCATCTCGATCGAGGGAGGAGCTGAGGTCTTGGCCTTGCCTTCATGCTCGTCGTGGTGAATGACAGCGTAGTCGGGAACCATGGCGAATTCGGCATCAGCAGGAGCTTGGCGGGAGAAAAGAAGAGGACCCATGAAGACGTCGTACCACTGCAAGGTGTAGTCTTTGCGAAGGACGCGCTGATTGACGTAAGGGACGAAGAAGAGAGCAGCCAGGACGGCAAGAGCCATGCCGGAACCGACTGAGACACCGGCGATCCAGTAACCAGGCTTCTTGGAAAGACCGAGCTTGGGGGAACCCTTGTAGACGATTGAAAGGGTACAGACAGTACCAGCGATGAGGAAGAAGAAGGGTGAGGTATAGACAGCCCAAGGGACGGGATTGCTTCTCATATGGACGGTGGTTTTGACGAGCATGAAGATGGTAGCAGCGAAGACTGCGGAGATGGCAGGAGCCATGACGAGACCAGCGAAAATGGCACCGAGACCGGATCCATCTAACATTCATTGTTAGCTTCCTCTAGAGTGGGACAAAATTTGGTACATACTGCTCCAACCCCATTGAACACCCTTGACACCGACAGTGGCGACACCGACACCAGCGATAGAAGAGACGAGGGAGTAGGTCGATGAAACGTGGGCGTTGTGTCGGGTACACCACATGACCCAGATAGAGGCACCTGCGGCGGCACAAGTGAAGGCGAGAAGTTGAACAGGAGCGTTGCCCTGAAACGCGTCTAGAGGAATAATGCCATTTTTGATGGTTGAAGCGGTCCTAGCACCGACAGCGAGAGCACCTGTCAACTCGAATACTAAACACAAGAGCTGGGTACCACAGTCAGCATGATCTCTGCTATTAAGACATCAGTCAAAGTGACAGACCATAGCCTGACGGTACGAGACCGAGCGAGATGATACACTGGTGGCCCAGGCATTGGCAACATCGTTGGCACCATTGTTGTATGCTTCAAGGAGCGCAAAAAATGTGCCAATGGCAAAGATATAAGTGTACTCGTGAAGAACTGGCATCTTGACGCAATTCTGGAAGCTGCAGGATAAAGAAACTGCCAAGCTTGTGAAGTCGACACTTGATGGAAAAGTAAAGCAGGATGATCAAGAGAACAAAGACAAGAAAGAATGTTCCTTGTGCCACGACTGCTTTTGAACAATCTCCAAGACTGACCTTTTGCCTACACTGCCACTGCAAAAACCAATTCAACCCTACATTGAAGCATAACCTACCTCATGCTGCAACGCTTCGCGAAGGTCATCGGAAATCCTTGGCAAAGGAGGACAGTCAGAACAATGAGGTTCAAGCATGGAAACACGTGCTGATCTGAAGGAACGAGGTTTCTGTTGGCCAAGTACGCGATTGTCTTGACCGTGGTCTTCTCTGGGCCTTGGCTCACCATCTTCGTAGACCCAGCTGCTTGCCAAGGCTGGGCACAGCGCCTCTACTCCGCCCCCCTGCCGTCAATCTCGCGCTGCTCTACCATTTCATTCGAACGAGCCGAGGGAGACCAAGAGACGGCTGATACAAAATCAGAAAGATATTTCTTGGTGTTGCACGTGGGTGCAGCGCTGCATGTGTGTAGCAGAGTCGGGATTCTAGACGTCCCTTTTCCAGTGGCCATTTCCCGACCGTTGCATTGGCGATACGCCTTGAACAATGTTGCGTGATATCGATTCGTGGTCAAACATTGCGCTCTGCCGATGAGTCAGCTTTTGGGGATGATGCATGCGACAAGGCTGCTCATCTCGCATGACAATAACTGCGCCTTCCTTCTTGAGCGACAACAGACTGCCTGTCGACGGACATCGTTTGGACGACTCCGACCCAGCAGTCATGTCGAATTCTAGTAATCAACCGGATCAATAGTCGAACAGGTCTTTGACGTGGCTGATCACTCTCAATTGGTACAACCCTGACATCTACGTCGCCATCGCCAGTCCAAAATGTTGAAGCCTGGTCGAAGCGCGCAACTTTGTGAAGCCTCCCATGTACCCGACGGCTGGCATCAGAGGGCGCAATACCCAGGCAGCTGAGTTTGATCTATTGCTCAGTATGAGTCTGCAGCCTCATGCGATGTGATAGAGTTGTCATCACGACATGAGAGTGCTTTTCAAGTGTGGGATATTTCGAGCAGACGTGGTCCTTCGTGTCGCGTGTCGAAGATTGCCACATCTCGGCAGAACCTGCCGCTCGATTATGGACATCTTGGCAGACTCGTAGCATTCTTTGTTGCCGACCTTGAAGCGATAACTTGATTGATCCAGTATATCCAAATGTCCATACAGGACAATGCGATATTGTGCCCTGATCTAATTGCATTGTAGCTGATAGCATGAATTCATGATGTTGTCAAGATGCGATGCGATCTTGACATTAGATACCGCTGTCAACATCTTGTCCAGGAGAATCTCCAAAGCGCAATGCAGTTGTGTAGGAAGAGACTCCGTCGTTGCAAATCAAGACGACCTCGATCACAAAGTCGATACTCAACTCTATCTTCAAAACACTATATTGTATATCCTCTGTGAAAGAGGCAATGCGGCAGGGCCTGCGCAAGATGCTTTCGCCAAAGCAGGGTCATGCTCTGGGCAACTCTTGTTTGGAACAAACGTTGACGACGCGACACGAGAACCTTCTTCGCTTGACCGCTTCAACTTCAGCTAATGAGACGCCGGAGATGTAATCATTGATAGACACAACACTTTTGGTGACTGGACCTCTCTCGCTGAGAATCTCTGCTCTACATCGTCCCCTGGACATGGCTGCTACTACAAAAATCATGTCGTAATCTGATAGGCGATTAATAAGAGACAGTTGCGCCACGGAAGCCTAGCCTTGCTTCGAATTCATTATTTGTGATGTAACCGCTGTAACTTACAACAGCAAATGCCATGATATTGGCCAAAGAGATCACTAGTGAATGTGCTCACTGCATTATAGCAAGTATCAGCAGCACCGTTGTTGTAGTCTTTGGTTGGGTTGCCCGAGTCTCACTTACACCTACGACGGGCTTTCGCCTCGGAGTAGCGACAGCGCTATCATTGTCGATGCATCTTCTTTTCTCGTCACTCAGCACTTCTCAAGTACTTAGATTGTCCGCACGACGACCTTTCCCTCCGAGCTCTTGGCTACTCAAGGCTACTGCTTCCTCCACACGACCTTCACTCCGCTTTCAAGATCTGTGACACCATCAACACCTCATCAGCCACAACCTCTTCTAACCGAGCCGGATTTTAATCGACTTGATCGCCTGTCTCTCCCTTACACACCTCTTGTCCGTCTCTTGAGCAGGATTGATACTTTCAATCTGTAAGATGAAAGTTACCCTCTGGTTTTCCTAACTTGCTGATGCGGGAAGTAGAGAACACGCATTACGACTACTGCGATCATGTATTCAAGCGCCAAAGACAGCAAGTATCTCGACTCTATCGCCATCAACACCATGCCAGCTAAGCTTCCGAGCCGCGTATCGTCAGTACCATTTACTCCTTCGATTATGAAACTTCCCGTAGAAATTCTGGAAATGATATTCTCGGAATGTGACGAGGATGACGATTTCTTGGACGCCAGGCCTGAGATTCGCTTGACGTGCAGAGCATTTGAGCCTATCGTTGCCGATATGCTGGCCCGGAAATGGACTGGTCATCTGACTCTTCGCCTCCAACAGCCTAGTGTGAAGGGCCTTGCTGAAATTCGCCCGATCTTCGCTTCATACCTCCGGAGCATCAGTATCTACGCCATACGCCTGGATCACATATCCCTGAGCGAGCCATTTGGTACAGAATCCCGTAATACACGAATCCTCAAAGCAAAAATCATGGAACAGACGGGCTGGACTCGAAGGACGTACGCCACTAAACAGTCTTGCTTAGTTGATGATATTGAGATGCACAACAAAGATGTAGCGAAGCAACACAAGTACCTCATGGCTGGCAAACCCTTGGATCAACTTACACGAGCACTACAGTCCTTGCTTCGATACAACAATACAAGCGTCACGCTTTGTACTTTGGGTCCAAAACACAAGCGCAGCGCAGACTTCCAAAAAAGATTGGGCGATTTTGGCATCGCGACTCTTCACACGATTCACCATCCTTCAAGTATCCTTCAAATGCTTTCCAGCGCAGTCAGAATCAGTGGCTACCCGTTGAAGGCGATTGAAGTCGATCTATTAAGTGGCGCAGGCTTACGCAACAACATCCGGCTGGAAGATATCATCTGGGAACGTCTCTCACCTGTGCATGATGTGTCCTTTTCAGTGTATCAAGGTGAATTTCCGTGGTCGGAGCCAAA
Source organism: Aureobasidium sp. Y128-05A (assembly GCA_037042735.1). Lineage (NCBI taxonomy): Eukaryota > Fungi > Ascomycota > Dothideomycetes > Dothideales > Saccotheciaceae > Aureobasidium > Aureobasidium sp. Y128-05A. The sequence continues at coordinate 26,722 of JAXQKC010000088.1, forward strand.
ATCTATCGTGACGAGGATCTTGTCCAACGGTACCATGCTCAGCATGGAGGATCAGAGTCTCCAGCTCGATTACGCTGGCGAGTCGTACCTTCTGTTCAGCAAACTCTACTATGGAGCCCTTTACGATTACATACGCAACAAGGAATTCCGCTGTGTATACTTGAGCAACTTGGGCGCCCGTTGTGACTTCCTCAAATCAGACTTGAGTCTGAACCCCGACAGTCTTGAGGATCTGCAGCTTAACGAGGTCGAACTCTACCAGCATTGGACAAATCACGACTTGTTACTGACTCTGCTGACATTTCTCTTCTATCTGAAGACTTTGCGTAGACTCAAAAACCTGGTACTTCAGGACATCAGAGACGAGCACGGATACTATCTCCAACAAAACAGAGTTGAGTGGATTGGACAAGCAGAAATACAGGCTGGTCTCGATGATCTGATCGTGAAGGCAAAGGCTCAGTTCACTTGACGTTGTCCAGCTGCGGAAGTTCGAACAAACGTCGATGCCGAATTTACGAACAATCAGTGGTTCGAATCGATGGCTGAAACCGACTCGGAGGTGACAATGCCGAAGGAAGTCGTCATTGAAGGTAGGAAAGAAATCGAAGGAAGCATAACTTGAAAATGCAGCAGACAATTTATAAGAGGACTACCGGCGAGGACAGAGACAAAGGCAAGGACCGAACTCAGAACATCAATTCAAGGGGGTGGAGCAGAAGTATCACCGATAGACTTCAAGGAACTAGAGGACATTGACAGAGATGGACGGACAACAGTAGCACAGAGAACAGGCGAAGCAGATATCGAAAAAAAAAAATGGAACAGAAGATTCGCTTGTCCACAACAGCATTACGTTCGTTCCACGAGATGATGCATGGCAAGAAAGACGAGGGTCGACAGCTGCAGTGGCGGCGACAACAAGAAGTGATGACTCTGTTCAGGTTCGTGAGTGGTTGCCAGACTACCTTGAGATTCGCTGACGACCACTCACTTTCATTTATCACTGCGAATGCTCGATCTGCGCTTGCTCCCCGTTTTCTTCCAAACATTGTCGGCGTTCTTACTAAATAGCCGGGTTTCCAACGATGTGACATTGCTTATACAGAAAACGCTTAACAATGATTTCCTCTCTATGCCAGACATTTATTACTCCACTTTGACCCTCAGCTCATATGCAAGACCTTCACATGCTGAATCTAAGCAAGAAAGCTGGTATGCAATGGCAAGCTTGCTGATTGGTTGTATCAACGACGAGGTGGCTAAAACTAGCGTGCAGAAGCGTGCAGTAGCTCGACTCTATCCGAACAGCTGCAAGAGCACCCCCTACAAGCTGACTTTACAGGCCTCCCTACCCCTGGTGTTTCATCTGACACTCTGCCTAGTTCTGCGGTCCCCGTACACAAATGAATCGATTTTCACATCATTGGGGAACTACCTTCCCCACTTTTGCTAATATGATGCACCTCACCTGCCGAAGCAGTGGGAAGCCGCGCCTTGTCATCATTGTCGCCGTCACAGTCCTCATCCTCTATGCCTTGTCCACTACCATATATGTGCGCTTCGAAGACGGTAGCGCTGCCGTCCACCTAGGAGAGCATCTGGACCTCAACTCACCATCATCAGAACCAGCGAAGTTAAACCCGGCAGAAGAGGCGCCAGTAGTGGAGGCACCGCCAGAGGGGGCAACAACAGTATACAAGTTCAATGAGAAAAACGACCTCATGATCAAGAGTCGGAGTAACCCCTCCGGAGACGCAAATCGCATAGATAGCAATGGTCTCAGCGAGAGACTCTTCAATCCAGCAATTCTGGAATTGCCAACAGGCAGCCAGCACGACTTTTTGATCATTGCACGTATGGCTCACATCCCAGAGATGATAGATGGGAAACAGTACAGTCGTGGCAGGGAGCTCGCATTCTTTGCTAATCTGGAGCACGATGATAAAGGTGCACCCGTCATACAGCGAAGTGGAGAGTGGAAGAGGACAATACTGGAAGGACCTGACTACTTGGGTCCAGAGCATCACTGTGAGAGCGAGGATGCCATGGACAAGTACATCGGGCCTGAAGATGCAAAGCTGTACTGGATGCACTCGGGCGCCCCGATCCTCATGTTCACCCATCAAGTGCCGTACAAAGGGGAATGCCAGGGCATGTTCATGATCGACGCGCGCGCCGCAGTGCCAGAGCTCATCGACGCTTTCGGTCCGCACGCGAGCTCGCTGCCCAAGATCGAATTGACAAAGCCTAGGCAGGTGCGAAGACAGCGCCAGGAGCTCAAAGAAACGAGCTGGAGCTACCGCTTCGAACGCGAAAAGAATTGGGTCCCGTTCCAACACCCACCGCTGGCCGATGACCCAGACTTGACGGACTCAAACGACCTTTTCCTTCACGTTCAGCCAGAGGCGCCGCGCATATACCGCTTCGTACCCGGCGAGAAGTACGTCGCTGGTGTTGCAGAGCCGCTGACGCCGCAGACCTGCCTGAAGGATAATGTCGCTGCAGGGTTGCACCAAGGCACGCCGCTATTGTCGCTAACGCTCTGCAAGCGCGGCGAGTGCGCGCCCGACAAACACAACACCATTCTGCTCGGGCTTGTGCAGAGGAGACAGAAATCCCCGTATACGTGGTACGACAGCCGCATCGTGACGTGGAACGCGACCGCACCGTTCGCGTTTCGCTCTGTTAGCAAGCGCATCGTCTACCAGGGTACCCAGGAGCAGCAGTACAACTGGAATTGTGGCCTCGTCTACCACTGGAATAGTACGGTGGTGCCGCAGAACAGGAGCCATGGGTACCTCGACGATGAGATGTGGGTCACGTACGGCATCACCGACCGGGAGGCTGGTTGGGTCGACGTGATGCCCGAGGACCTGCTAAAAGATCATATAATGTGTAATTGACAGTGTATGATAGGATGTTAGTGACTAGTCTATCCGTCTACCCTCTTTGTCAAGTACTCAACTTTCCGAGATCACATAGTATATCAAATAGGGCTGAACGTTCAATAAGAATATTAAGTATAGTAGTAGTATATATATTCATCTATATACTCTAATATGAAACAACATGTGAGAAGGGTATCGAAACAGGTATAAGAATAAAGACGATGAACAAAAAGCAAGAAGATGGCTCAAGCAGGCCGTACACATGTCAACAATCTGCAGGATAAACAGAAATGGGAGCACAAAAGTCAAGAGAACAGCCTCAAGCAAAAGACGCAGCTCATTTCTCAAGATCTTCCCCCTCGAGAACTCTCCTTGCCTCATCAAGACGTCGCCTCAACCACCTTCTCCTATCTTCGCCCCCCGCACCAAGCTGCAATTCTCCGACGACTTCTCGCAAGCTCTCAACCAAAGTGTAGACCAGAGCCTCATCTTTGCTACCCAAGCTCTGACCCTTGGCAGGATCTAGCAGGGCGGCGACGGCCATGGTGGTTGCGGAAGGAGAGATGGAGATGTATTGTTGACCCTGCTGTACCGAAGCTGGAGTGTAAGTTGGTGGCAGGGCAGGGCTTGGAAGAGCTGCTTGAGTAGACGGATGGCCTCGGCTCGGTGGTTTCGGCAGGTCGTTGTGGACAGAACCGGCTGAAGTAGAGCGGGAAAGCCATTGAGCGATGGAGACCTGATGACCTTCATCGGCAGTCTCGAAGGTAGCGATTGTAGCTAGGGATTCCGCTGAAAGACCTCGTCGGTGCTGCATGCGAGAGGGAAGAGTGACTTCTTCAATATGGCGTAGTGCTTCTGGCGTTTCGGGAGTTGGCGGTGCTTGTAGCTCATCCTCTTCTTCAGCACCCGTAGTGGATTGGTCTTGATGAACAGGGTATGCGCGAGCGGTCAAGCAGGAGTCGGAGGAGCTTAGCGAAGTGCTGCGGGCGGGACGGGTAGGGGTATTGGGCTCGAAACTGCCTGTCGCAGAATGCAAGAAGAATTTGGAGTAGTCGAAAGCGTCGTCGCGGTCTTCATGACGGGGGCCGGAGACGAATGGAGACGATTCAGGCGCATCCTCGTAGAGGCTTGTGGGGTTCGAATTGTCCGTCGTTGTCGTGGTTGGCGTAGAGGTGCGATCTGTGCTGCCTGAGTCTGAGTGTGGGAGCGTGTAGTTGTCGTCGTCTTCTTCTTCTTCTTCTTCTTCTTCTTCTTCTTCTTCTTCTTCTTCCTCATCTTCCACCTCTTCTTCTGCTTCAAAGTCTTGATGGTCGTTGTCGTCGATAGTCTCAGCAGAAACCCAGGCACCGGGAACGTTGCTTGCTTTCGTGACGCGGGCAAGTCTCGGTCTAGGCGAGCCCGTGGCAGCAGGAGAGGTTTCGGCGTCGTTCAGAGGGCAAGTTTCTCGCAGATTCTGGGTACTTCTTCTCCTCAAGTTCTCCTCTTGCGCCCTCTCTTTCAGTGTAGAAATTCTGCCTCTCAATTGCATCATCTGCTCGCGCAAGTTGTGCGCCGATGTCTGGCTTTGTACGCTCTGCTCTTCGGATACGGTGTCGAGCTGAGGATCAGGACTCAGCGGGCTGCGAGGGTAGCGTAGCAGCTCGGAGCTGCGGGAAGGGCGAACGGGGTTGTTGGTCCAAGAAGGAGTAGAGTTGATGTTCAAGGACATGTAGCGACGCTCTTCGGGTTGTTGTTGGACATCAGAGTCGCTGAGCACACGCATGTGCTGGGAATTAGAGGTGTGAGGGTTGTGCGGAAGATATCGTGGGCGAGAGAAGGAGGTGTTGCGTACGGGGCCGGTAGTCAGCGAGGTTGCGCGTTTGAGATTTGCTGCTGTCAAGGGAGTGACGATTTCGCGGGCTCCTCGTAGGTTCTGGTCCATGGCCTGTGGCATGTCAGCTTGAGCGGTATAGTCTCACGTGCGTGGTGGACATACATTGAGACGCTTCTTTGCATTGGCGAGAATGAGTTCAGCGCGCATGAGCGTAACATTGGACTGCTCCGTCTTCAAAACATCGCCGTAGGACAGCTCGCTGGGCGTGTCAATGTCAAAGTCGTCCTCGTCCAGCGTCTCGGTATCCGAATCCAAGCTCGACTCGAATCTGGGGATTTGCATGTTCTCAAGATCATCGGTGAGGATGCTGCTGGCAGCATAACTCAATCGTCGGTCGTCCCATGATGCATTGTCGACACTGAGGTTTGGCGACGATCCAAAGCTTTGCAGCGGCGATTGCGAAGGTGCTCGGAGACTCGGTCGCGACTTCCTTTTGTTGCCCAGCGTCTTGGTCGTTTGAGCTTGCAGGTACGACGGCGACGGCGGCACTTCTGCCTCGTGCCTTCCTTCGTCCACTACATCCAGCACGAACGTGTTTGGCAGAACCATGTCCGGGTTCGTGAGAGTCGGCGACGGCGGTGCCGGTAGAGGCTTCTCATGAGTGGCCTGCACATTCATTGTTGTTTTGTTTGTGTGGAGATACATGGGGACTCATGCATATGCAGCTTGTCGCTGTCTGACGTCCACCATGCACAAAGGCCGATCGAGGTCAGCGCCCGGCTTGAGTTTTGTTTGAAAGTACCTGCACCATCAACAGGCCCAGCCGCGCTCCCTCGACACATCCTGGGGGCCGGCCGCGAAACCGCTGAACCATTGCCGTTGCGAAAAGAGACCTCGGACCGCCCGCCCAGACCCGCCCAAGAAACTTTTCTGGAGAAAGCTTCAAGACATGTGGGTCGAGATCCAATCAGAAGACGCGAGCCTTCATCTCGGAAATCATAAATTTCGACCCCTGTCAATCCTACCATGTCCATCTGACTACTCTGTATTGCTCTCCGTGGTATATAGATGCAATCAATTCCTGTGCGACATGTTTTGTCTTGAATCCGGGGACCTGTTCCTATACATGACCGTTGCATATAGACGATGAGCAGCCCACTAACGGCCAGCTCGCATACACTTTATTGACGAACTGCCCGAGTCGCTCTCTTCATGTACGTTCGCGTTTCGACCTTGTCCACTCCATACTGACTCAGATCGAGCTCTTCGACCGACACGACCTCGAAACCAAACTTCTTGTACAGTTTCGCTCCCATCAGAGACGCTTGGAGGTACATGTCTAGCCCTGCTTCGTCGGCTTTCTGAGTACCTTTTTCAAGCAACATGTGTGCTGCTCCACGCTTTCGATGCGACGGATCCGTCGCGAGGTATGCGAGATCTGTGATGTCTGTAGATTAGTAGCCTGCCTGACTCTGTCCTCTTGACATGATGCGTTACGTACGCGCATGCGGTCTGCCCGCAAAGTTCTCTTGAGCAAACTCGTTCGACTTTCTGTTGAGCCAAGCGAAGAACTCGAGCAGTTTCTTGGGTGGAGGCTCCTCGCCTTGCACAGGAGTGTCCTGATACGCCTCGCCCTCATGGTACTGGAATGAGAATTTTGCGACCGAGATCATCTCGTCGCTATCGCTGTCGACAACCTTCCAGAATGTTTCTGCATGGTGCTCCATGCCATTAGAGATGAAGCGCTCGAATGAATATGTGATGTCGACGCCCTCAGCTTCCTGAATTCTCCAGATAGCGTTGGAGATGCCGACATCTTTCATAACGATGCGATCCATCCTGGCTATGGCGGGAATGTCGCCCTTTTCGACTTGTCTGATCTCCAGAGGCATTATCGTGTTAGTAGGATACCAGAGTCAAGTTCATGTGTCTTTCTGTCGTTGTACAAAGTGGAAAGACTGTCGTGAGTGATTTTGTGCCATCACAATGCGGTGTCAAGATACAGTTAGGTAGCTATTATTAGTAGCGCCTTCTGTTTTGGTGCCATTTCCAGTTATTATCACTCCTTATCAGATGTTATTGCAGCTGAGCAATCGCTTATAGCCGCGATTCGCAATACCTCTGCATCAGTAAGGTACGAAAGAAAAAATTGCGTGGTGCGCATGCAACTTCTCTCCTTCACATACTTTGTATGATCCTCGGAGATCTCGCCGATCTGACAAACATTCTGTTTGATCGAGGTGCAGAATCGAACATGCACGCTCGTTTTGGTGGCAGATCAAGCTTTCAAGGATCGGCTTCTCCACGAGATTGATTCCTCGCCCAGGTGATATATGAGAGATATTTCCAACACCACGACACTTTCGATGTCTCCTGCATCAAGGGGATAGCAATTACAATCATGCACTTCCAGCCTCTATCGATCCACAATCTGATCGGAAAAGGTGAAAGAGAGTCGCACTACTGTCAAAGATGCCCTGCAGAATCATGACGTTTGACCACTCGGGTTCCCCATGTGTTTTCGCACGACAGTCCGTCTTCTGCAGCCACGCTGACAGGACCCATGCTTGTATCTTGCATCATGTCGTAGCCACTGCAGCTCTCATCTCGTGGAAAGTCGTGTTTCGCGAGTTAGCTGCTGAACATAAAAGATAGGAAGCAACCATGACACTTTTGTCTGCGTCCGACACCCGATGGCTGTGTCGTAGGTCAAGTTACCAGCTCTATTTTCCCTTTCTAGCTTTTTCAGAGAGGCCCGGTATACATTGTGCGGCTCGATCATTGCGACCAAGTCTTCCAGGATCATTCTGCTCAACGCTACCTGACTAACCTTTCTACGAGCGGATATATAAAATGCAAGAGGGTAGCAATCCACACCGACGGTTGTCGAAGCGAAACTTACCTTCGATCTTCAGAAGTGGGAGGAAATCGCCCGGTATAGAATCGTCGTTCAGTGCGACAAATATCCTGCCTCAGAAGGTGCAACCACAATCGAACGTCGCTCTTGCCTTCGACCCTCCGCCAGAGATTCCAGATATGCCATCGACACGAGCGGGTTCAGTCTCGCCAATTCAACCATCAGTTTTTGACCCCGTCGAAGAAGAAGCACAAGAGGATTATCACACAGAACCTACGACAGCTCCCCACTCTGGATCCGCCGACGACCACGAACATTACGATCTCAAACCTCCTCCGCCCACCGTCTCACACTCGAACATGGAACAACTCGGCATGCGCTTCTTCTCCGTCGACCACCTGAACGTTATTCTTCGCGACCATCAAGCATCTACCCGCTTTCATCGCTTCCTCGCCCAGTACAGACCATACACTCTGCCTTCGCTTGAGAGTTATGTCGACACGCAAAAGGCCGTTGCTGCTATAGAGTACGCCAACTCCCTTGCAGATAGTCTGCCTTCTTTGACTGGCGACATCCCGAGGCCTGCCGCTACCGTGGAAAAGAGCTTTGAAGAAAGATCACGTCTGGTGGTGCAGGAGCTGGTCGACGATGCTCTGCCGGCATACCTCACTCATCGCCTTGTCCAACTTGTGACCGACAGCCTCGTCAAAGAAATCACTGGCAACATTGCACCGGTCCTGCGTGATCTGATACCTTCGCTGGCCGAAGTATACTGCATCAGCGACCCCTCACTACCCGACAATCCCATCGTCTATGCCTCTGAAGGTCATCTCAATCCACTGTCTCGTGTTGTGTTCGTAATACTGACTTCAAGCAGCCTTCTATGACATAGGTGGTTATCAGAAGGATTTTGTGATTGGCCGAAATTGCCGCTTCTTGCAAGGTCCAAAGTCATCTTCGGCCAGTGTACATCGACTGATAGAAGCTTTGAGAGCCGGCCAGGAGATTACCGAAACAATCCTCAACTAGTGAGTTCACAAAAATGCTTTTGCATAAACTCACAGTACTAGCACTCTAGCTGACATGCTTGGAGCCGACGAGATGGCATACCTTTCATGAATCTCCTCATGATCGCACCGCTGTACGATAACAAAGGCAACGTGCGCTACTTTCTCGGCTGTCAGATCGATGTTACCCATCTAATCGAAGGAGGCAAAGGTATTGAGACATTTGAACGACTTCTGGCTAATGACCGCGCTGAAGAACGATACCGCGGTCGGAGCAGCCGCAAGCCAACCCAAGTGCTGGGAGAGTTGGGTCAGATGATGAACGACGATGAGTTGGATGCTGTTAACACCCGCCAACGCAGCCAGTCGCGCAGCTCAACGCCAGCTGGTTCTTCGCGTGTTACTCCTGCTCCGATTCGACATAATCGCAAAGTCTATGGTATGGATGACTCCCATGAACGTGGTCTGTGGCCCCATCCTTCTCTCGGTCCGTCTGGCCGTCTTCCTGGTGTGTACCAGAATGTGAGTGCTTTCCAATCCTTCTGGTTCCATCAGACACTGACGCATATCTGCAGTACCTACTTGTCCGACCCTATCCATCCCTACGCATCACATTTACCTCTCCCGCTCTTCGTATCCCAGGCCTACTCCAAACAAAATTCATGGACCGTATCGGAGGGCAACAAGAAGTCCGCGATGGCGTGCTCGACAGTCTTTCCCACGGCACACCCGTGACTGCAAAGATCTCCTGGCTTTCTTCGCCAACACTACCCGACAGCCCTCGACGTATCAGCCTTGAGGGCAAGCCACGCTGGATCCACTGTACGCCCTTACTCGGTAGCGACGACAAAGTCGGCGTCTGGATGATCGTCATGGTGGAACAAGAGCACATTACAGGAAACTTGACAAGGCCATCCGAACTACCGAATAACTTCCCATCGCCACCTCCAAATATCATGGGCAGATCATCGCTAGACTCTCCGATTAGAGGCGGAGAAGGAGCGAGAAGTCCAAAGTTCAGACCAGAGACTGGGAAATTATACGCCGACTACTTGCGCCGGGAGGGAAAGAGTCATGGGCCTGAGGATGTCGCAATTAATGGCTCGAGGGGTAGTGGTAGCTTCAGAGAGGCCAGACCTTTTCACGATTTTTGAGTGCTTGTGAAATGGAAGGGTTTGTATCGAGGAACCGCTAGATTGACCAGAGGACTATTCGCTTGTCCAAACTTGTCTAGAAGCAGGAATGCCTGTATCTTTGAAGATGTTCGACCTGGGAGGACGTAGAAAACAGTAGAGTACAAGGTATTCACATCACAATCACCTATTTCTATCTTCACCGCTTCTTCGAGTCACGATGAGCCTTCGTCCGTTCACTCTTTGCATTTCCTCAGGAGGATGAAAAGACTGCAAAGGTGCATAAGGACTCTCTTCGAACATATGTCACAGTGACAAGTCACCAAGCCGAAGTCTGTATCGTTCACTCAAAACACAAACTTGCTGCTTAAGATGTCGGTGATCAAAAACAGCCGGGATCGATGGTTTGTTGCCATATCTGATCTTGTCGTAGATGGAATCTACGTTCTAGATAGAGATTGGTGAGATGAGTTTGGCAAGATACTTCTGTTACTTTGGATTTCCTTGATCTTGTTTGTGCTCAGCTATGTATCTTCCCTTTGTCGTCTTGTGCCGATCAATCCAGCCCTTGTTGAGCAGTCCATATCTCGTCAAAGCTGGTTCACTTGCTTGTGCTTTTCTTCTCTTGCTCCTTGCTCTTGACGCATCTTGAATCATTCCGATTCCGCTTCCGAGTCCAATCCCGATCCGTCCTCGTACGTCTCGTCAATCTCCTCAATCAACTTGTCCAGTCCTTCAATGACGTTGTCCTTTCCTTTATATATCATCTTTCCTGATTCGGGTATCACGATCGTTCGTCCCACTTCGAACCCCTCAATAGAGAAATGAGTCAGGGGTAGATTCAATCGTAGAAAACGCAAGAATTTTAGGGCCAAGGCTTTGGGATCTTCAAAGGCTTCCATGTGGATCTGGCGAAGCTCCAGCCCCCTCAGAGATCTGCCATGCTGCTGCAGAAACCACACGAGCTCGTCGAGATCAACATCCGAGGTTTCGATGAAGATTGATTGAAGAGAACTCTTGTTTATGGCGTGCCAGATCATGCCATAGGAGGCTTCATTAAACTTCAAGAGGGGAAGACTTGTTCTGCAGTCGCCAAAGGAGTGTCTCGAAAGCTCGACACGGGTGAACTTCGACAGAATCTTTAACTTCGGGTATGATGCGTATTGCCAAATGTTGAGATGAAGATCCAGATTTGTGCCCAAGCCAGACCTCATCTTGTGGAGAAGTGTATTGAGCATGACTGCACCCTCTTCTTCCAGAACACGCATACTTCCAGTGCATGAAGAAAGACACATCTTCAGTGTCTTGAGTGGATACCCGCTGCGTTTCCTGGCTTCCAATACCGCGTTCAATGTTTCGGTTATGTCGACTTGCTCTGGAACGAAGCCTTGATAGGAAGCCTCGAAAGCATATCCCCGGCGGCTTGTAACTCCTCGATGTAGGTCATCGTAAACACCTAGGATTACTTCAGCGTTGTGACAGTTCTTGAGATTCTCCAGAGCCAATGTCAGCATCTTTGTGTGATGGTCATTGTTGATGAATGCGTTGTGCATGGCTTGATAGATGTCAAATCTGACTGCCTGGTCATTGTGGCTCGCCTGTGGGTTGAGCGAGATCTGGTGTCCAGTGACATTTTCCATACGATGGGTACCGAAAGTGAGGCACGTAAGATGGCGTCCAAAAACAGAATGTGCCGTAATATCAACCAGTGCCTTCAAGCTCTGATAAGTAAAAATAAACCTCCGACGCGAGAACTTCTTGCGCGCGAAGGGCTCAGTAGAGACTTGATTAAAGAGCTTGGAAGCCAGGCGCATATTCTTGAGATCGATGGGATCACATTCGGAGGCGATCATGCTGAGGACTTCGTTGGGAAGAGAGGGACTGAGACTTGAACTGGCTGTTGGGACTGTGCTGGTGGGATGTGCATCATGTGGGTCGGTGGTCGTTGCCATCTTGTCTGAAGGCATGCGAAGATGATAGATTGGATAGGAAGTTGTTGAGGGCAGGATTCCTATTGGGAGAGTGCGTAGTATCGTAGAAGTGAGGCGGCGGGTTCTCGGAGTAACGACTTAAGGCGCTGAGTGAGGATGTCGGCTCCAGGACGAAAACTGTTTCAGTGGTGATGTGAGTAATGGGGATGCGAGTGGTGTCTCTTTGATTGCGCAGAACCTTGTTCGAGGCGCGCGGCCGGATGCCTTAATGGAATAAAGCCAGAGGATGGAAGAAGTATGCGCAATGCTGTCGTAGTCTTGCGGTAGAAAGTGAGTTCGTCGCAGATACCAGATGCAAAAGCGACGTGACAGATGCTGATCCGTTCCTGCCACAATGAAAGAGCAAGAAGCGCTGAAGTTGCGTAGGCGGCAATCTCTCGTCTTGTAATGCCTCTGAACTAACGAGGTCAAGTCAAGAGTCGAATGGCCGGAAAGAGTGATTGAGCATAGACGCGCTGAAAGACAAGTAAATGGTGACTTCGTCAAGAGCAAACGAGCAGCACGACAACTCAAGTCTACTTGGCTGTCATGCAACTCAGAAACATCAGGAACAACACAGCACAATCACTCACAAGGCATTCCCTCAGCTATGAGGACTGTAGAAGATATCTTTCGATTCATCTATGATATGAAGATCCGAAACTCGTCAACTACGAAAATCCATAAAAACAAGACATGACCCAGCTATTCCCGCCGTTGATGCAACCATGTCGTGAAACCTCGCAAAAACAATGTCCGAAATTGCTCCATTAATGCAATGACCTCTCAAGACAAACGGTAGGAAATACTCTCTAGAGTTTGGCACCATGATCTTCAAATTCAGCCAAGTCCTTGACAGGTCTCATGGCTTCAGAAAGAGGCATGCGCGCCTTGAAGCTCCTGACATCTTCAATCTTGGTTGCAGTGCCGACTTGCTGCATCTGTTCATCGACTCTACGTTCGGAGCTCGTGGCACTGGCAGTCTCGTCTTTGACACCTTGAGGCTCTCCTGACTTGCTGCTGTCAGCATCTGCTGACTTCGCTTGAGCGAGGAGATGAGTAGAGATCTTTGCGCGGGTCTTGGAAGCGGGGTCGATATGCGTATTGAAGAAGTCGATCATGTCTTGCTTGGTGATGGGTTCGATGTTCTCGACATCACGGTACACTATGATAATGTCAGCAAATGTGTTCAGAAGTGTGCAGATTCAATGACTTACCGAGCTCGAAGTCAAAGGCCTCGCTGGTAACGTGGTGCCAGAAACGACCACTCTCCTGATTGAGGTTCTTCATCTTCTCCAAGCGCTTGTTGATGAGAGCTGTCTTGTGTGACTCAAACTCTTCGTCCTTCATCTTGTTCTTGAGATTGTCACCAAACGTATTCAAGAAGACATCGATGCGCTTCTCAAGGTAGTCGGGCGACCTTTCAGATTGGATCAGCACATGCCAGCCAGAGATTGCCGTAAGCATCAAGGGCATAGACTGCACAACATAGCCAAGCTGCTCCTTTGATCGAAGAGTGTCAAAGCAGCCTTCATCCGACATTTGTGCGAACAGGAGAAGTTTGGCTCGGTTCGAACGATCAGTCAAAAGACCGGTGAACAGTTGATAGTCGATACAGTGGTTGACGTTCTGTGGGTCCTTGAGTGTGCGCTCGTAGACATAATTGCTGCCTTGCGGAGGGACGATGGAGCGACGAAGGGGCCATTGACTAGCAGGGAGAGTCTTGGGCTTCATAATGTTCTCAACCAAGTCGGTCATCTTCAGTGCATCTTCGCGGTAAAGATTGCCGTGTGCGAGGACTTCAATGTGCATCTGATTCAGGATCTGAGGGAAGAATTTGCGAACATCATCAGCAGTGACTTGGTCGAGCTCCTCCAGCAATTGATCGACTATGAAACCCTTCTCGGCCACCAACCATCTGCTGTAAGTGCTGATCTGATGGAATGGTTGTTGGTATCCAAAGTTGCGCCAGCCTCGGAGAGTGCGATCTTTGATAATGTCGAAGCGGTCGTTCTTGATCTCGAGATCGCGCATGGCAACCAATACCTTCTCGAGAAGGACAGCCATCTTGTCGTTGTAACCACTGATAGTCACGTCAAAGCCTTGAGCGTGGTTTTGAAGATCATACTCAAGTCCCGCAAGCTCTGCGTCGTAAGAATATTCGGTCAAAGAGTCCTCGACCAAATCCTTGTACAGCTGAGTAGTGACGGATGTGAGGGCAGACATGCTGACCAGAGGCGATCTGAAGAAGACCTTGATATTCGCCTTGGGAGCCCAAAACTGGTCGTCCTTCTTCCACCATGTACGAACATTCACATCATTACGAATCAGCTTTGGTGCAACAGCAGGCTTTTCAACCTCCTTGACTTCTACGTCGAGACGAGATGGAACAAATTCGTTCTTGGCAGGCATATGCAACTCAGATGGACGCTGGGACGAAGTGGCTTTGCTGGCAGCTTCCAACTCCTTCATGAACTCTTGAGGCATCTTCTCGTACTTGTATTCAGTACCGTACCACTGCTCCTTCTGATCCCAGTTGCCGGGGTATTCTTGGGAGACGAGAGTAATGCGGAAGTTGTCAGGTCGGAGGTAGTCAATACCGCGCTGAATTGCATCCGAGTCAAACTTCCAGATCAGAGATTGGGCGCTAAGTAGCTTGTCACGAGGGAAAGACTTTTGCATGACACCACTCAGGGCGCTGACAGTACGACTGGCAGGAATCTTCTGGCGGAAACGGAAGTCAACCTCTGCAAGCTTGGCCATCTCGTCGACGATCCATTCCTGTGGCGGGTGTTCCTTGACCATGGCGAGATATTGGAAGACAGCCTTGACAACTTCCTGATAATTCTTGAGGCCATCTTCGGTGAGTCGGATGGAGATTGAGAAATGCGAAGTACCAGGACAGATGTTCATAGGACCAGCACCGAGACCATTGGCCCAGCCCTTTGCCTTGATGTATGCGAGAATCGAGCCGGGCCCTTCGTGACCGATGAGGTGGCTGAGATACTTGGCTGGCTGAGACTCCCAAAGATGCTCCTCATCGGCATAGACAAAGTGCATATCCAGCAGGCGCATATCCATGACGGGCTTGACAAAGATCTGAGTGCCCAGCTCGGCCTCTGTCATGGCGGGAATATCATCCCAGCGCAACTTGGGCAGGTTCTGATTGGGCACATCTGAGAAGAGTTCCGTGACCCAAGATTCTAACTCGTCAAGCTGCTCACGACCAAGAACAGCAAGCTTCATGCGGTTGGCCGAGTAGTTTGCGCGATAGAAGTTGATGAACTCGTCGCGAATCTTGACACCACGAGCGATGGGATCATCGTGCAAGACCTTGTAGTTGCCGGTCGAGAACTTGTTAAAGGGGTGCTTCTTGTTGGACAGACTCTTGTTCAGTTGGTGCAGACGCCAGTTGTCTGCCTGCAGGTTCTTCTTGTTCTCCGAGTCGACGGCGCGCAACTCGCGATCCAGAGTGTCCTCGAGGAATAGCGGGTGGATGAAGAACTGGGCAAAGCGGTCGAGGGCGCCGTAGAGCGGGGCTTGCGACTTCTGGATGGGGAGGGACTCTGCGCTGCTGAGCGACGACTGTTGGCTGGTCGATGTGGACGAGGCCGAAAGCTCAAAGTAGTAATTCGTGTCGCATGAGGCGGTAAAGGCATTTGAGTAACCGCCGTATCGTTGCAGGTACTGGTTGTATTCGTTCTCGACGGGGAACTGCAGTCACAAAGTGTCAGCCCACCTGTCGCCATGTCGCCATGTCGCCACCACTTGACATACCTTTTCGGTTCCCATAAATAGCAGATGCTCGACAGCGTGAGCCATACCAGGCATATCGTCGGCGTCGCTGAAACTGCCAATGTTGACATCCATGGCGGCGCTCGCCTTGTCTGTGTCGGGATCATGGATCAGCAGCGCCTCCAGGTCGTTCGCTAGTCGCACAACGCGGTATGTGCGGTTATCCAGCAGTGGTTTCTCCATTCCGTCGGTCAGGACATTGGCTCTGGTAGATGCGGATCGCTGAGGGAGTGACATGTTGGCTGCGCTGCTTCCGACCATGGCGCCTAGTTGAGGAAAGAGGGATGAGGGGCTGCGCGAGTGTTGGCGATGATGATGCTGAGACAGAAGAGGCGTTTGGTGAAAGTGACTCGTTCTGTTGTTTGACAGAGTTGGTGATGATATGGAGAATTGTCTTACTCTTGTCCAAGACTGCACATGCTCAGAGCAAGCGAAACGTTGGAGGCGAAGTGCTGTAGCATTCTTCGCCAGCTCCTGGCACAATAGCATCCGCTCGAGACCCACTTCCTGTCGCAGCCAAGGGGCTGATTTGTAGATGCAACAAAGACAATATCTCTGTAAAGTCTTTACTGTCTTTCCAGGTGTGTCCTCGCTCGTATTGTATTTACACACGCGATATGACTTTCTGCCACTCTATCTGCATCCATATCAACCGTTCCCCCCAGTCGTCATTGAATCGCGCATCGGGATCCACCGCCTCCGCATATTTCAATCGGACCTTAATTCTCATTTGCACATGCCAAAGCTTAATTTTATGCAAAAATCGTCTTCATGTTCCTCTCTCGTTTCTATGTCGTGGCTTTCATCAACACGACCAAATCTCTGCTACTGTATCCTTCTCTGTGCAATAACCTCGCCCAATGAAGTCGAATGCTTGCTCGTCACTTTGCCGAACTAAGCAATCTGCCTTCTCCAATCTGGCCTCGTTTGCCTGACACTTGACCTTGTACATCACATTCGTGCAGCTGGTCTTCCTGTACACACCCTTGACTTCATGCAATGCTGTCCGCATCATGTACCCAGCACATCCCATTGATCTTCCGTCTATCGAATATTCAAGCTCTCATACTTGAGCCATGCATTGCGTGCCTTGTTGACATGGTCCAAGCCGAGCTGATCGCCCTCATTGAAGTTTTCTGAGAGGATGTCGTCTACATTCTCAGTCAGCCGAAGCCATGTTAATATTTTGCCCATCACTTACCATCTTCGAGAGGCTTTGGTCGAGAATAGCTGCCATGAGGGACGACCGAGAACTTGATCTTCTCAAATTGCTTGCCCTTGATGCCCGTACGCTTCGACAATCTTTCCTTGGTCTCCTTGAATATTTCGCCCTATCGTAGTTTGTCAGTATTAGATTCAATTGGCTACTCGTTGTCTGTGCCATCACTTACTTGCTTGACGAGGAAGATGAAGGGAACACCGTGAGGCTTGGCTGGCTCTTTGTCGTAGTGGAAGCAACCAATGAGAAGTGGTGATTCCTCCTCCTTCTGCGCCTCTCGTTCTTCCTCTGGCAGACGCTCTGCATAGACCTGCATGAACTCATTCAATGTAGATACGGCTGTATCACGAGCAAGCATCTTATACACTTTGCCCGAGTGAGCCTCGTAGAAGCGGATCTGCTCAATGAGCTCATCTGGTAGCTTGGCCTTCCTCTGGAATACTGGGAGGACATCCTCAAAGGTTCCGACCTTGGGTACAAGACAGTCGAATGTCTCTTCCTTGGTTACTCCTTCAGGCAGCCAAGTCACCTTGACAGTCTTGCGCTGCTCCAAATCTGTCAAACTCATCTCCAGAACTTCGTAATACAGTGTGTCGGGCGACTGGTTTGTGTAGCCATAACCACCACCATATCCGCCGTTACCAACGCCAGCAAGTATGGTGTGCACTGTTGTTGTAGGCGTACGCTTGACGGGTCCTCTAGGCTTTCCGCTCTGAGCGTTGACGGTAGTGAAGCGCAGATGAGTTGAATCAACATTCGTCTTCGAAATCGCCGACAAATGTTGTGCTGTTTTGGTTGCCAATGTGTCGTAGCTGTCCTTTCTCGAGAGGTACATCTCGAACTCGTCTGCTCCTTGTTCGAGAGGAACGCTCTGGGGTGCTCCGGGACGGGGTAGGAAGAATACGCGAATACGATTTAGAAGGTAGTCATAGAAGGAGTTCGCATCGGTGTAGGCAGAAGGATACTTTTGTTGGAATGCTTGGACCTCTTCCGCAGGCATGACCTTCTGGAAGCAGACAATGTCTCCATCTTGAATCTCGGATTGTCCTAGAGTCTGCTTGGGCTTCATGACATCGATGAAGTTCTGCTTGATCTCCTCGAAGAGCTTGAGCGACGTGCCTGCTTCCCAGCCCATGAGCTTTAAGATTGGTTCTGCAAGATCCTGTACCTTCTGGCTTTGAAGCATGTATGTGTGGCCAACACCTTTGAGCGTTTGAGTCTCAACGTCAAAGTGCTTGAGGAAAACGATGATAGGCTTCTGCTCCTGGGCTGGAGCGGAAGGTGCTGTGACATCTGTATCCCAGATTGGCTTGCCATCCTCACCACGGGTGGTCTGTTCAATGAAAAGACGGAAAGATGCTGCTCTGGTGGAGAACTTGGCGTTTGCTTCCTCGAGTGTCATCGTTGAGTAGTTGAGAGGATGATCGGGTCTAACAGTGCCATTTTGTCGGTTAACCATGACCCAGGGACGAATCAGGTCAGCCTCAGTGCCAATGTCTTGTGCGACCTGCTCGTTGAATTCCGACAATGTCATGGCTTTCTTGCATCGCAGGACTCTGGGAGCAACAGCCTCCTCCTGGTCTGTTGACTTCCAATCGACCAGGTCAAAGCCTTGATAGGAGCGGAAGTTGCTTTCTGTGGCAATCTGAACGTTCATGTACAAGTGAGCCTCTTCACGTTCCTTGCGCTTGCGCTCGAGTGCAGCACGTTCTTCGGCGAGACGACCGGGGAGATGAGCTGGGGGCTGGATGCTGTCGCTGTCTCCAAGAATTTGATCGATACGACTTTCACGGATGTAGACAAGCATGTAAGCGCTCATAGAACGCTTAGTTGACCATTGGCGAGTAAAGGGGTTCTGCATCTTTGTGGCACCATTAGGTCCAGTTGGAGCGTAGTCACCGCCGAAGTTCTCGTCCATGGCTTCTCGTGGAGTGGCGCGAGTGACACGATCATCATCAAATTTGAAGAACGGACTGTCCTTGGTGGGTTTGATGAAAGCATAATAATGACCAGCGTTCATGTCACCGCTGTGGACAAGCACGCCGTGGAGACGGTAGATGTATGGCTCAGAGCGATCGGCTGTCTCGGACAGATAGGGAGAGGCATCCCAAATCTCAGGGAACTCGTAGCGGTCATTGACCTTGACCATGGCATCCCTGACAAAGTCATATTCGAATCTCTTGAGTTGCAGATGAAGGACTTGAGGGAAGCTCTCGAAGATAACACCCTTCTTCGCGTCTTGCAAGCCGTATCCTTCGGCGGCATATTTGTTGTCGCCTTCAAGAGTCTCAACCTGGATGTAATCGCGAAAACTGTCATCAAGCGTCTTGCAGCCGCTGACGTTGAGCTGCAGGTCCCAGAAGTCTTCAACACGGGAGCTCTCGTAGTCAACGTTGATGCAGCGAAGATATGTCTTCATCTTGCCAACGAACATCTCAGCCAGTACGTTCGCAGCTTCGGTGCCCTTCATCTTCTCTTCCAACTTGTCCATCAGAATGCGAGAAAGTTCCTGGACGTCCTGTTGCTCGAAGACTTGGCGAGACTCCCATCCGAATGACTGGGTGAGTTCCATGGTAGATACAGCGGCAGGGTCTGTTTGCAGCTTGTAGAAGAGTCGTTGTAAGGCCCATGCACTGCTGTTCCGTGCGTCCGTCTCGCTCTCGGTGGGTATTTGGTACACAGCCTGAGCGGTTCATGTCAGCAAACGAGTTCATACGTTCATCAGAATCGACGTACCTTGCGGAAAGCATTCGTGAAGAACAGAGATTGGAGCAAGGAGTTCAGATAGCAAGTTGCGCCCTGGTTGCGAAGACCGACCATGCCAGTTTCTTTCTTGGAGTCGTAGCTAAGAACAAATTGTCAGCGGACTGGTCAAACATGTAGAATACAAGTCAAGATTGTTGAAGATCGTGCCGTAGGAGTAGAGAGCGGGATAAGTAGTCTTCCAGCCAATTGCAGAGACGGTGGGAGGTCGTGATGACAAGCAATTCGCGGCAAGACCAAAAGATCGTGGTGTATGAGGTGAAACAGTGCTCAAAGGCAGATCAAAGTATGGAGAGCAGTTTGACTCACTTCACGAAATTATGCCAGAGAACACCGGTCGGATCCTTCAACACTCTAACATAGGCAGTCAACTTGGCGGAATCGTTCTCTACCAGAGGGCGGTCCTTGTCGTCGAAGCGTGTAGCAAAAACTCTATTCTTTTCCGCGAAACGTGTGAAGCCCCAATCGCCCTCCTCTTGATTGAATCTGTGTTGAGCTTCATGATGTAGATAGATGGTCGGATCGTTCGGGTTCCACAGGACGAGCATGAAGCGAGCGCATGCATACCAGTCTGCCGGTGGCTTGTCTTCTTCGCCATATCCTTGTTCGAGGTAGAAGCTGACCGACTCGTTCGCGTTGTTACCGGCGGGGAAGAAGAGAACTTTCCAGGGGTGGTCGCCAGTGTGGAAAGTCGGACTGTGGTGTCTGCGTGGCAGCGTACGCCAATCTTTAATGTCCCATGTGAAAGTTGTTTCGGACTCGATCTCAAGGTCGGGATCTTCGGGCATGAAGCGGTTGCGCATTGCAGCAAAGTCATCGGCACGAGGTTCCTGGACAGCGACTTCCTCCATCGAGTCGTCTTCGGGTGAGATTATGGCCACATCTTGCTGCTTCTCGTCGTAGTCTGAGTCGACCAGCATATCATGGCCGAGCTGCGGTCGTAGCGTCAGTGGTTTGTGATTGAAGGCCAGGTGTTTGCGTGGAGGTGGTGACGACATGATGAGTGTGATCAGCAAGGCGAGCTTCTGTTATACAACAGTTGCAAGCTGTGCTGGGGGTGGGATGGATTGGACGAACGACAATGGTGGGGGCTGATGGTTGTGAATTTGGACTGCACGGGCTAGATTGGGAACTCACATCCATCTTGTGTCAGAGCAGCTGGACAAAGGAAGGTGCGATGCAGAGTAGGAATGGGCGTGT
Source organism: Aureobasidium sp. Y128-05A (assembly GCA_037042735.1). NCBI lineage: Eukaryota > Fungi > Ascomycota > Dothideomycetes > Dothideales > Saccotheciaceae > Aureobasidium > Aureobasidium sp. Y128-05A. The sequence goes on from JAXQKC010000088.1 coordinate 47,370, forward strand.
TCGACGATGTCCAGGTACTGCCGCTGCTGCTGGACTTCTCACGCGTGCGGATGGATGGCAACCAGCGGAACACGGATAGGAAGAGCTGTCGTCTAGTCGATGCTCTGTAAATCTAAGATGCGGCTCGATCTGCGCCTATGAATATGCCAGCACAATCTCTCTCGCCTTCGGTAGGTGGTGGAGTTATTGTTCGGCAGGCCGGAAAGAACGAGTAGCAAGATCAAAGCACGCGCCAAGCCTGACGTACTCATCAATCACTCAGCGCCGGTGCAGGTGCAAGGTGCAGTTTGCTCGTGGGGCAAAGCCTCGCACTGCTTGGAGCTGAATCTCAGATGCTACTCATCTGGTCAAAAGCGGTCCGCTTTTTCAACTGTCGCCGCGACTAGCTGTGCCGCTTCTTCCTAACTACTATCACACTTCCTCGGGTTCATTGTTCTTCAGGTAGAGTGGGCCTTGAGAGCAGTCTTCAAAGTAATTTTTTGTTGTTGTTCACTATCTTTTGCTTTCCGGTGCGTTCTAGCTCAGCATGCACCAACTAAGTCGCTGCTTGCAACTGGTCCGCTTGCTTTAACACGACCGAGTGACAGTCAATTCTGGCAGCTCTTGATGTTTTTATTGACTGACAGTAAATCACCATACTTTCATTCATTTCCAAGAACTGCCTACCTGAATTGTTCGTCCATGGCGTGAACCACACGATCTTTTTGCATCTCACACATCTCTCCGTACTTTGCCTGCACAATCATGGGTGGTCGAGCTTTTCCCGATCTGTATGTCCCTCGTATGAACCACCAGGTCTATGAGAAGGTCAAACAAACTGCACTCAAGATCTTATTGAAACGCTTTGCCAACGCTACCGCCATACCCGAAGCTCCCGGAAAATTGGATTTTGGCGATGTCGACTTCATCATCGAATTGTCCTCGACTACGCCGTTACCATATCAGCAAGTAGCTCTTGACCTGGGAGCAAAGAAAATCAAAACCAATCATCCGACTTACTCGTTTGCCGTCCCTCTCGAGAACACAGATGTGAAAGTCCAAGCTTTTGCCCAAGTCGACATTCAGGTCTGTCTCCCAGGTGACCTCGCATGGACGATGTTCCTGCATGGCTACGGCGACCTTGGCTCTATACTCGGTACCTTCAACTACAGCTATGGCTTCACATCCAAGAACGACGGCTTCTATATCCGCATCAGAGAACAAGAGGCACAGAACTGGTCGGCAAGCCAGGTTTTCTTGAGCAAGGATCCAAACTCGGTCATGGATTTTCTGCGCCTTGACAAGCACAAATTTTATAGCGGTTTCGACGATGAACGCCAGCTCTTTGACTGGGCTGTGAGTTCCAGGCTTTTCAGTCGCAGATTGGTTGAGAAAAGAAAGGACAATTCAGAAACGCGAAGTCGAATGGAAAAACGCCCAATGTTCCATCGCTTCATGTCTCAATACTTGCTGTCCATTCCAAATGTCGAGTCTGATGTCAACGAAACACGAGACGCACATACCAGGGCCGCCTTGGAATTCTTCGACAAAGCAGATGAATTCAACACTCGTCGCGCCAAGGTTCTCATTGAGAACGCTGAAGACCATGCATGGTACATAATCAAGACCACAGTCCTCACACCACTTGCCAATCTCGAGACAAAGAGGTTGAATGAGGTCGTCAGGGCACTGAAAAGGTTCGTTGCCTTCAAGAGTGGTGAGCCGTACATATGCGACGAACCAGAGATGGATGCTGAGTGTCAAGCTCGCTTTGCTTTCTACATCACTGAAGCAGATGAGGTGGCTCCTAATCTGCGCGACTGGATTCTCAGGAACTGGGAAGAGGCCAAAGCCCGGGAAAGACAAAGGGCTAAAGGTAGCAGAAGGAAAGCGGCTCAACAAGGATAGAAGCAGCGACATTCCAACTCGCCCTTATCATGATTTTGACCTGCGATGCGCATTCGAGCCGATGATTTTGAGAAGGCTGGTATTTGACCACAATGATGATGAGGGATCATGCCCCTGGCGATACTTGATCCTTGCAAGGAATTGGGAGAGCAAACATGTTCAGGGCACACACTGCTCCTCGTGCCATGGTGGGGAATCGAGGGTCCGTTCGTCGTAGCTTAGAATGGCCCCACGTCTTGATCGGCATCATACAACATGCAAGCAGACATGCGACCGAGGCTCTCAACAAGTGGTGAAGGGTTGCTCCATCGCCAGCACAGAAGCACCGAAAGCATTGAATATGTAGTTGCCCAAAAGCACTAATTACCTCCACCGTTTCAATCGTCATTTTATCGAGCGCTGTACATAGAACGTTTGACTTTGCGCAGACATCTTGGCACTCGTAAACATCCTTGCAAAATCTGGAGAGCGCGGAGCAGTTCGCGTGTCTTGAGCTTAAGATTCGCTGCCGGTCGGCCTAGTGCGGTCTCGATGCGTTGAGAATGAAGCAAAAGGAACACCTCGTCCAAGCAAAACCTCATGTTTCCCATTGAACCTCGGTTTGTGAAAGCGATCACGGCGGGTGGAAACCTTGCTGCGGCAATTGATTCAAACAAGAACTGGAAGCTTTGTCGCACCGACTTCTAACCTTCGCAGTCCTCTTTATCTTATCAAACTGCGCATTTGCAGGTCACCCAACCTTCTTCTCAATTCTCGTCGTCGTGAAGTCTCATCCAAGCCTTGGTAAACTTGGCGAGTCGTTCCAGGCCAATTTCTTGATAAAGTCCAACACTCCCTTTTCCAGTATTGTTCGACTTTGGCTCATGGAGTTTGTGCCTGAGTTTTTCTGCCTACTTCTCAAACAAATCCATTAAACGCCCTCAGAATTGGAGCTCTTATTTACAACAAGCCACACGCCACCATAAACAACACACAGACGTTCTACTAAGGAAACACCGGATACAGTTCCGGTCCTCAGCTGACGGTATGAAGCCTTCCTCGTCACACGACGCGATTCATTCGTCCAGTGTCGAAGCTTCTAGCAGCGGTGATGCTGTCAAGTTTCGCCGATCGTCAAAGACAGGCGTCGAGACCTACAACGAGACCATCAGTCTAGGCGGGTATGGAGAAGAATCTGCTGAATCCGTGGATACGATTTCTCTGGCCAAAGATGGAACCCATCGTCGACTGAAGTCTCGTCACATTCAACTGATCGGTATTGGAGGTACTATTGGTACTGCACTTTACGTTTCCATTGGCAATGGTCTTCTCAATGGTGGTCCTGCTAGTCTTTTCATGGCATTCAGCATATGGTAAGTCAATCCAAACAATCTGCAGCAAAATTATGGCGGAAATGCGACCCGTGTTACTCAACAGCGACCTCTTCATCGAGGGAGAAATCAAGAGAATATACAATCAAGAACGGATTTAATACGGATCACAGGTGCTCTTTCATTCTTGCCGTCACCATAAGTACGTGTTTCCTCCTCCATGTTTCTCTAGTGTGCAATACCGTCCCGTTCTTAAGCCCAAAGCGACCTCAATCAGACCATTGCGCCAGCCGAACTTTCTTCGTCCGTCAGTAGCATACTGACTTTGTACTTTAGGTACTGCCGAAATGGTCACCTACCTTCCTATCTCTTCTCCCTTCATCAGATTCGCCAGCCGTTACATGGACGAAGCTATAGGCTTCGCAGCGGGCTGGAACTTCTTCGTGTTTGAAGCAATTTTGGTGAGACTCCTTAAATACGAGCCATCTCGTACCGGTCTGATGTGGATTAGGTGCCTTTTGAGGTTACTGCGTGTAATGTCGTGATTCACTACTGGAGTGATGTGGTACCAGCTGGTGGCATCATTGCTATTGTTATCGTCCTTTATGCGTGAGTACTCTGTTTGACACAATGCAGCCAACTCTGACATCATGGCAGCTTGATTAACGTCCTCACCGTCGAGTGGTATGGTGAGACTGAATTCTGGGCAGCTCTCGGCAAAGTCTTGCTGATTGTTGGTAAGCATATACACTCCTGCCTGTTCGCGGATCCGATTTTTGACATTCTCCAGGCCTCATCATCTTTACCTTTATCGTTATGTTGGGTGGCAACCCACTCGGCGACAGATTTGGTTTCAGATATTGGAACAATCCTGTAAGCATCGTATCTTCAGAATGGCGGACTCGTGCTAACCGCGATTCAGGGAGCTTTCGCAACTCTTTACTATGATGGCAATCTTGGTTACTTCCTCGGCTTCCTTCAATGCCTCATCCAAGCTTCTTTCACCATCGCCGGACCGGACTATGTCAGTATGGCTGCTGGCGAGGCTGAGAATCCACGTGTTGTCATGCCCAAAGCATTCAAAGCTGTCTTCTACCGTCTAACCGCGTTCTTCATGCTCGGCTCTCTCTGTGTGGGCATCTTGGTTCCATACAACGACAAGGAGCTCATAGCCGCCACTACCGCCGGTCTGCCAGGCGCAGCAGCTTCGCCTTACGTTGTGGCCATGGACCGTCTACGCATCAGAGTGCTCCCTGACATCGTCAACGCTATGGTCCTGGCAAGTGCCTTTTCGGCTGGCAACAGCTACGTTTATTGCGCATCTCGCTCCCTATACGGTCTCGCTCTCGAAGGTAAAGCACCTAAGATTCTCACTCGCACTACTCGCCGAGGTGTTCCGATCTATTGCACTATCGTTGTATTGTGTATCGCTCTTCTTGCCTTCCTACAAGTCGAAGCAAACGCTGCGACTGTGCTAAAATGGTTCATCAACCTCGTTACAGCATCCCAACTCATCAACTATGCAGTAATGTGCATGACATTTATCTTCTGGAAGCGAGCTTGCGATGCACAAGGGTTCGACCGCAATAATCTTCCCTTCAAGGGTTGGGGACAGCCTTATCTGGCGTGGTATGGTTTTATTGGATGCACTGTTATGGCTCTCGTCGGAGGTTATACTGTGTTCCTGCCCGGCCAGTGGAGTGTTCCGACTTTCATTTTCAGCTACTTCATGATTGGACTGTTCCCCGTCCTGTTCGTCGGGTGGAAGCTGATTAAGAAGACGAAATGGACGCGTGCAGAGGACGTGGATCTCAGGGGTGAAGTCGAGGAGATTGAGGAGTATCAGGCTACATTTGTGCCTTCTTCATCGAACGAGTGAGTATCTGCTTCTTCCTCCCTCGAAGGCCATTGGCTAATATTGGTGTTGCAGCACTTACTTCGAGAAAGTGTTGGGTAAGGTCTTCGGATAATGAATGTTGGTGGGAGTAGTCATATCCGGATCTCAGTCAAAGAATGCTGACGATGTAGCCAAGTCTTTCCTGAACCGACCTGCTTCAATCCACTACTTTGTTGTAACTATCAAGATAGTTGATTAGACGTGACGTCAGTCTTCAAAGTGATCAATCAATCATGGCTTGTTGTTTATGCCGAAAACATTAAGACTGCTTAAGTTATGTTGCCAAATGTCATGTCGGAAAATATTCTGGACTCAACTGCAACATCGAGTAATGCCCTTTGTAATATCGACGCCGATAGGTCAGGTGCTCGTGTCGCCTCAGTCATCGGGTCGTCCTTATACTGTTCCTATGAGCCTTCTAAAGGAGGCACAGTTGAAAACAGATATTGAGGCATACCAGCACAAAGGAGCTCATGATCAGGTTAAAACATCATCAGTACCCGATCTGTTGTCACAAGATTGCATTAGAGCCATCAGAACGAAGGAAACATCAACGTGCTGACAGCAATGTCGTCGTCGAGCGAAAAACTGCTTGTATCTGGTACAACCCTGCTCCGGCTTGGCAGATACCTATCAATCTCGCGGCCAGTCACCTCAAACCCTCGAACCAGCCACTCAAGCGCATCACGTCTCAGGGTTTCAATCATGGGCCACAGTTCTCGAGGGCTGGCTCTACCTCTGCACCGCTTGAGCACAGTATACACTGCGGGCAGTCGACCTCCACTGTCGTTTTTTGTTGCCGCCGCTATTGTAACGACGATCGAAGGATTCAGGCCCACACACAAGCTTTGACGAGGTTGCAACCACTCTCGCACATCCGCGCCTCATCCTTCGCGCTCCACGCGCTGCCATTTCCATCAAGGTCACTGGTACTCCTATGAAATTCCACCACACATCGGCATTCGGCCGTAGGATCGATGACTTCTGACTCGAGAATCTGGGCACTGGACGTCGCACGCCATGGACATCGCAGACAGACGCGCCGCAAACGATGCACCATGTAGCTAGCTCTTTCACCGACTTCTGGACTTTCTGAAGACAAAACAGCTCAACTCTTGAGTCTTTAGTGTCATGATGAGCTACATCTGGGAGCAAAGAACTCCAACACATAGGTAAGGAGTAGTCATTCAGGACGCCTTGAATCAACTCTTGGTACCAAGACCGGGTAAATCTCCAAGTCTGGGCACGGACAACAACATCCATCCTACGACCCACTGATCACTTTGTTCTGATCGACCTTGCCAGTCCTTCTCTCCTTTTCTAAATTCTCTCTGTGTCTTATCGTTCGATCTAATGCCATACATTGGCCGACTCGGGATTCTGACGATGTCGTTGAAAGTGGCACTTGCGGGATTGGCTGCAATTGCAAAATCAGTACTTGCTCAAGATGGTACCTCCCAATCGCCGTGCTCACAGATTAGTGCTCTTTCAACAGACAATGCCACATTCTTTCCTGCCGACCTTACACTTTCTTGCTTGCGCTCCGTACCACTAGCAAAAGAAGACGATCTACTTCAACTCAAAGGCCTACGGACATTCCTCGACTTCCAAAGCGATCTGGGCTATCTTGCGGATCCCACCATTGGCCGTATCTACCCTGGGGTTGATCTCCTAGCTGGCTTGGACAAGCTCACTTCGATGCTTCAAGACGACATCTACGACAATGAGTATGACTTTCAGCTGGACATCTTCAAGCTGTTCTCATCTGCTTACGATGGCCATCTTTCGTATACTCCTGATATTGTAGACGTTTTTGCTTTTGCCAGATTGCATAATGAGGACCTGAACGCTGATGGAATACCTGCCTACTTCTTGATGATATCAGTAAGTCAACAATAGATCCTCTCCGTGTGCTACGACAGTCACAGTGTAGCTGCAGGAATGCACAATACTTGCGTAAAGAGTATTGTGTCCGCAGAGAGAGCCCTCTCGGAGGCCACCTCGATGGCCAGACTCTGGTTCGAATTGAAGTTGTGCATTGCGATAGCTTACAACAACTCTTACACCTCGAGATGAAAAAAGGGGTAGCTATAAGGTTGTGACTGTCTTAGCACACGGGGAGGGTGTATCGGTCAGATACTTCAGTGCGCGAGCTAACATTTCAATCACATAGGTCGTGACCGGCGAGAATGACACGCCAGACATCTATGCATACAGCGACGAAGCTGCGCTGACCATGTCCGAGAACGCTGAGTATAGTCCTTCTCCTATCACCAAGATCAACGGCGAGGATGTCTTGGCTTGGGTCAACAGCTATGCATCTCAGAATGGCCGATCTCAGGACCCCGATGCAAACTACAATGGTGTTTTCTTGACCATTCCCACATTGGCATATGAGGGTATCGACACGAATTATTTTGCTCTTTCAAGATTCTATCAAGGTAACAATACTGTACTTACCTTTGCTAATGGATCTACTCTTGATGTCATGACAAGAGCGCAATCACTGTCTAGCAAGCCATTGGAGGGTCTCACAGATGGGCAGAGCTTCTTCGACAGATTCTGTAACAACAATCTCACCGAGTCGATCTTGGCACAGGCAAACTCTTCGAGTACGACACCCTCATTGACTGCCTCGAATGATACTCAGGTACCTTTTGAACCTGTCTCCACCGACAGATTCGCACCACCGCATCCAGCGTACCCAAGTCCGATTGTCATCGCTACTGATAACAGTGTTGCTGGCTATCTCTCCGAAACATACCCTGACCTTGCCATCCTTGCTGTACCTAGCTTCTCTTCCGTCTCACCTGTCGAGTTTGAGAACGTTGTACGTCAAACATTGGCGACAGCGAGTGATGGTGAACGAACTAGACTGGTTATTGATCTTCGTGGCAATGGTGGAGGCACGATTTTCTTGGCCTACGACCTCTTTCGCCAGCTCTTCCCAAATGAAACCCCATACGGTGCAGGCAATTATCGTGCTGGCGAACTTCACAACGTTACTGGCCGTATCGCGAGCGACAACATTGACCAGCTTCGCTCAGCTTATCCCGAATTGGTCAAGGCTGGTGTTGCCGGGGTTGTGCTCAATAGTTTCAACTACCGTGAGCCTTTGACCGTAGAAAACGAACAGTTTGCTTCTTGGGAGGACTTCTTTGGACCGCACCATAACGACAGAGGCAACTTTACTTCTCTCAATCGCTTCAACCTTACGGATATCTCTGCCACAACAGTGCCTATCCTTGGTTATGCAGATGATAACATAACACAACCCCGAGCCTTTTCACCTCAGGACATAGTTCTCTTGTACGACGGAACTTGTGCTTCTACTTGTGCCATCTTCAGCGAATTCATGACGTCTCAGATGTCCACTTGGAGCGTAGCTGTTGGTGGCCGTCCACAAGGCGGACCTATGCAGGGTGTTGGAGGCGTCAAGGGCTCTCAAGTCCAAGGCATGTTTATCCTATCCACTATCATCAGCGCCGTCATCAGCGCCGCACCTCTAGGCGACCAATTATCCTTCCTCTCCGAGTTTGGCACCGATTTGATATCTGCCACTCAACAAGCGCTTAACCGTGCTTCTCCGGGCGGCGCTCTGCTCGTCAAGGCCAGTGTCAACTTCCGCAACAACATCAGGAAGGGAGATGAGAGTGAGACGCCCTTGCAGCATATCTACGAGGCAGCAGATTGTAGATTCCTTTACACGCCGCAGATGTATGCTGATCAAGCTGCTGTATGGAATCAAGCGTACGACTCCACTTGGGGAAGCATGGAGTGTGTGAAGGGATCTACCGAGCATCCTTCTTCGGTAACAGGAGGCGGCAACATTACCGCTGGACCACCCGAGGTGGCCAAGAACTTCTTTGGTGGAAACGGAACCCTCTATCTCGGAGGAGAGTTGGGGACTGTTTGGAGGAATGGTAGTGCAGGCGACAGTGGTAGTGACTCTAATTCTGGAGCTGGCACCAAGTCTGGTGATGGCACTACTGGCGGTAAGAGCGATGACGAAGACAACAAGAACGGAGCTAGTCTGCCGGCAGCACCTTTCCTGCTGGTTACATCTCTGGCTCTGAGCGTCATTCTGCTGCATATACTCCCCGTGTTTTAGAGTTTATGACGCATGTAGCTGTAGAGATGCACAATACTATTGATAAACACTATAGTGCCCATTGAAACGCGAAAACTTACCGACTCTCTGTGGATACGCTTCTGCTTCTGGAATCGGTCCTGCCTTGTCATAGTGTGTGTTTTGCTCTTTGCTGTACTGGGAGCACGATACACTCTTGACTCATTGGAACGGTACAGCCAGAGTGATGCGACCACTGACCGTAGTGACAAGCGGCAATACTCCCTTCACCTCAATACTCGGCATGAACGCCTCCCACCGCGACATCTTCTTCGACGCAAAATTCGAGAATCTGGTTTCGATCGATGATGACTGGGGTCAAGGTGTGCCGAGGTTCAAGTACCATGCTTCGAACTCTTATTATGCATCTACGCGTCTCAGCAGCGCTCGTGTGGAACCATACTCCGAGACTTGCCTGGTCCGGCGAACGTACCAAATGTATGGTTGGCCGAATTTGTTGGTGTATAAGAAATATGCATGTCAAGAGGCAGTAGAAAGGCTAGTCCAATCTTGGCAAGGGGCACAGTAGATCATGGCGAACGCAGTATCTTCCTGAGAAGAAAGCCTGTGATGCGCATGCTATTCGAAGGTCAGCAGAACTTATGGAAAGGGGATAGGTCATATGAAGCATTCTCAGTAGATAATGTAGGGAGTCAATTGTGTTCGTGCATTCTGCATAGTTTTGTGATGAAAGCCTAGTGTCAATGCAATCTGAAAACGAGACAACATGATCGATTATGAGCTACTAGCAAAGAGTGGACTCCCCTTCTCCAATCACTCCATGATTGCAGCCTTGTTTAGCGAGCTCTCCTTCTCACCACCATTTTTCCATGTCACGCAAACCCGAAGCTGCGTATCTGTGTGACTCCATCTCCGCGCGGATCAAAGCACCCTCTTCAGACGAGTAGAAGTGTCTCAGCTGAAGAGGCGAATGCTCACACTGCAATCTGTGCAGCTTTCCCGTAAAGCTGTATAGAGTTATGTATCGCTCGAACCAAAGGTCAAGAGTTTGAGCGTCGTCATCGCAATATATCGCGATTTGCAAGCCTTTGAAGACAAGATGGTTAAGACAGCTTAGGCAGATCTGGTCTAGCGGAAGCGTGAAGACAGTTTCTTCTTGAGCAGGGAGGCTTGAGTGCGAAGGCTACTATAAGGTCAGCATGTGTTTCGAGAGAAGCGGAGGTATACACACAGCTTGACGAAACCGAGCTTGGACTGGGCGACAGCTGGGCGACTCACAAGGGGAGGGTTGGAAGTCAAGGCGGCAGCAGGGGGCTGCGAAGCCAAGATAGCAGGAGGTGGAGCCCAAGTAGGCTGAGGGACGAGCAAAGCAGCATTAGTCCCAGCAGCGTGGTTAGCGTTCTCAGCTCTGGCAGCCATGACCCGTCCAGCAACCGATCTATCCCACGGACCAGGACCCATGGCGGCCTCGGCAGCCATCATCTCCTTCTGCGCCATGAGAAGACGATCTTCCTTTGATCTCCACTGGTCCAGTCCAGACATGTCTCTGACGCGCTGGCCCAAAGCCAAGAACAATTTGATCATCATTTCATCGTCGGCAAGTTCACCAGCGTAAGCCATCTCGGTGAAGTGCTCATTCTTGACGAGTCTCTCAATCTGCTCGATGCAGATCTTGGTGGTAATTTCGACAAGGAACTGGTCAGCAAAGACAGGAGCATCAGGTCCTAGGATTCTCTGAACAGCCAAGGGAAAGTAGCGCGTGTCAGAAAGGAAGATTGCCTCGTGAAAGAATGTATCAGCTGCGGCGAAACGAAGAGGGCGGATGTCGAACTGTTCGCCAATGAGGTAAAGATCGATGTGGAAGTCCAGGTTGCGGCCCAAGGTGTTGCGTTGGTGGATCTTGCGGTATGTGGTTCCGTGGATGAAGGAGAGCATGGCGTAGATGTGCTTGGAATTGTCCTCATCACCCAGGTCGATAACTTCCGAGGTAGCGACCTGTACGCCTTTTGCGTCAGCTATGCACTAATGATAATGAGGTAGTTCAAGAGCAGAGACACTAGAAACAGCAAGAAGAGTAATTCATCATGAGGCTTGAAGCACGTACAGGGAATTTGCTTGAGAATGCGCGCTTGAAGTAGCCAGACTTTGCGCTGAGGATAGCCTTCTCAGAGAGGAACTCATAACGACCACCGCCAAAGCGGACAACAATGTCCGAAGTCACCACGTTGCTAACATTGTAGACAATAGGCAGATCCTTTCGTGCCTTTGTCAATTCACTGCGCATTGAAAATTGCCATGAGTTGGTGTTGACTTACACTGAGATCCTGGAAACCATCTCCATCATGGGAGGGGTCCAGATCAGCCTCGATTGATTCCATGCCGGCAAGGAAGGAATCAGCGATTGATTGGTCGTCCGAGGAGTCGTCAGAACCAGGACCGGTTTCGAAAGACGACTGCGAGTGGCGCATAGCGTGGTAGACTTGCCGAGACATGATTGCGCCGAGATGTGCTGCGCCGAGAGCTGGTATAGACCGGGGTAGGGCAGTGAACGTTGTTGGAAGTTTCTTGGTGTTGGCTTGTGGTGACACTGCAAGGCAACGGACAAAGTGAAGACGCGTTCACGAACAAACCAAGCGACTGCCACTCTCACTCGATCGAGCCAATGAATCTAACGAGATAGGGCATTGGCATCGATATCCCGGCCTAGCAACATCAACACGCTGTCAATTCACAAGCTAATCACGGCCTGGATGTTTCATCTCTTTTGCGTGATTGAGGAGACAGACATGAGTGGAAAAGAGGTAAGGAACTAACAGCAGAATTGGTAACAGATGCAGAGACGTTCTATTGGAATGGGAAGCAGAGAACCTATATGAACAGGGAATTGAACAGACCTCGTAAGGTAGTGACACGCTTTTCGGTATGAACAAGCAGACGCCGGGATCGTTCGCCTCGAGACTCGAAGAAAGGACTCTAATTTGATCTGAGGGCGGAGCAGAAGTCCTTCGAGGCAACGAAAACGTCCAGCGGATGCGATACGTCCGCACTGCTTGGAAGTCGGCGCCGGCGCTGCGTGTTCGAAGTCTGCTGTCTCTTGCTTATCCTCGCATCCGTGTCTCAGGTCATGGAATATTGGTCCAACCGGTCAAAAGGTGTTGATGACCATAGTCTAGATCTTGAAACTCCAGGGGTGGGTCTCGTCGCCGTACTGAATGCCCTCAATCCAGTCCTTCATACGCTGGGCAATGGGACCAGCCTCCTTGCCAGCCTCGAGACCGCAGTTGATCATTGAGTCTTTCCAGCCAATGTTGCGGACAGGGCTGACGACGGCAGCGGTACCGGCACCAAAGACCTCGAGCATGCGACCTTCCTTGTCTGCCTCGGCAAGTTCTCTGACAGAGAACCTACGCTCGTTGACTTCCCAACCCTCGGGAATGAGGCGTTCGCGGGCAAGCTCGAGGATAGAATCACGAGTGACACCTTCGAGAATGGTTCCATCCAAGGGGGCGGTCATCAATTCCTTCTTTCCGTCCTTGTTCACGATGGCAGCGAACAGGTTCATGGTTCCGACCTCGGTAACCCATTCCTCTCCACCCTCCTCGAACAACCACAAGTTTTGGTGGAAACCACGAGAGGCAGCTTGCATCTGGGGAACAATGCAAGGAGCGTAGTTTGCGCCGAGCTTGCTATTGCCGACACCACCTGGCCATGCGCGAACAGCATATGTGGTTGCTTCTAATGACACGGCCTTGAAGCCAGTAGGGTAGTAGGGACCGACGGGAGAGGCAATGGTGTAGAGGAGGGCAGAGCCGGGAGGACCGACACCGAGAGTACGTTGAGTGCCGATCATGGTAGGACGGAGGTAGAGCGAGTAACCACGAGCACTGGAGGAGACAGGTCAGAGGGGAGCAGATAGAAGGGCATGGGCAACTCACGCAGGGATAAAGCGCTCATCAGTCTTGACAAACTTGGCGACCAGGTCAATCATGGCCTTGGAGTCAAAGTTCGGAAGAGCAATGCGGGCAGAGGATCTGTTCAGACGAGCCATGTTCTTGTCGGGACGGAAGAGACGAACGTTGCCCTTCTCGTCCTTGTAGGCCTTCATACCCTCGAAACACTCAAAGGCATAGTGGAAGACACAAGTGGCCGGGTCGAGCGAGAGGTTCTGGTAAGGAGTGATACGGGGAGCCTGCCAGCCATCGTTGGCTGTCCATTCGAGAGACAGCATGTGGTCGGTGAAGTGTTTGCCAAAGACCAATTCATCGTTAGGGATCAATTCCTTGGGCGTCGTCGTCTTGGTGATGGTCAACTTGGAAGTATCGATTGTGGTCAACTTTGGATTTGAGACGTCGTGTGCAGCAATGGCATAGCAGCGCGATTGGGAGCCATTGACGAGGCGGAAGGAGCGGGTCGCCGCCCGTGTTGACCGGAAACCACAAGAAGACAACATTTTGATATGAAGAAAGAACGAAGGACAATTGGAAAGAGCGATATAGACCCAATTGCAATGAGTCAAGATTATCTTGCCGGTACTGACGGCATATGCGGGCAGGGCGCGGGAGAGCAGCCAGAAGCCTCCGAGCCCGCGAGCCCGCCGTCATCGGAGTTGTGCTTATCCTCAGTTTCTTATACAGCGCTTGGGCCTTCTCAGACCCTGAAATAGGTGGCTCGTATGCCCGTATTGTCATTGCGTATCCCAATTGCGCTCCTGCCTCGAGCTGCTGATGAGCTATTAGCTCCTTCCTTCTCGTCCATCCCCACCGCCGTGCCCAGGATTCCGTTTGAACCTTCTCCATGGAACCTTGAGTTCCAGTACCACCATCCACCATGTTTTCGTCAGCGCTCAAGTCGTTTACTTCCAACATCGGGTCCAACTATTCTATCGCTCCCCAACCTAGCTCGACCTCTGGACCATGGAAGATCTTCGACGCCAAGAAGAAGTCAACTGGCAAGCCTGCCTCGGTCTTTGTCTTTGACAAAAAATCGCTCGAACCGACAGCCGGTGCCCTAGGAGGAGGTCGCGGGAATTCGTCGTCCGTAAAACGAGCTCAAGAGGAGGTCATCGATCGTCTGAAGAAGGAAGCAAGCTCTCTGGCCCGTCTGCGGCATCCCAGTATCTTGGAATTGGCCGAACCTATTGAAGAGACGCGAAGTGGTGGTCTTATGTTTGCGACAGAACAAGTCACAGTGTCTCTTGCTGCATTGCTGGCCGAAAAAGACGATCAAGAAAGATCCGGACGAAACACTGGAAGAGGTAGCCGTTATGTTGTCCGAGGGAATGACGGCCAAGATGAGATTCGCGAACTCGAACTGGACGAGCTGGAGATACAGAAGGGCCTCTTGCAGATTGCAAAAGGCCTAGACTTCCTACATCAAAGTGCGAAGTTGGTTCACGCCAATTTGACACCAGATGCCATCTTTGTCAACGCAAAGTCAGACTGGAAGATCTCGGGTCTGGCCTTCTCTACACCCTTCTCCGACTCTGTCTCGTCACCATCTCTGTCGCTGTCTGAAGTCTTGAATCATGACTCTCGACTTCCTCCTTCAGTGCAGCTCAGTCTTGATTACACCTCTCCCGATTTTGTGCTCGATAACAACATCAACCCCTCAGCCGACATGTTCTCCTTAGGTCTTCTCATCATCGCCCTTTACAACTCTCCGCATCGTAGTCCGATCGAGACACATGAAAGTCTTTCGGCCTACAAACGTGCCTTTTCCTCATCCTCTTCAGTACCCAACCAGACCAACAACTTTTTGTCCTCCGTGCCATTACCGAAGAACCTCTCATCCGAACTCCTACCACGTCTGATCACCCGACGTCCTGCACAACGTCTCAACGCCATGGAGTTCCAACAGGCTCAATACTTTGACAATATTCTAGTCTCAACTATCCGCTTCCTGGATGACTTGCCGGCCAAGACACCCAACGAGAAGGCTCAGTTCATGCGTGGTCTTGCCAAGATTATGCCCCAATTTCCTAAATCAGTATTGGAAAGGAAGCTCTTGCCTGCGCTGCTAGAAGAAATGAAAGACCGCGATCTGCTAGCTCCCATCCTCATGAACGTTTTTGCCATTGTAAAGGCTTCGCCATCAGGGAAACGTGCTTTCACAGACAAAATCATCCCGAGGTTACGCGATATCTTCCTTGCACAGTCGAATTCAAAGACTGCTGCTGAGCGCGATACTACAAAAGAGGCTGGCCTCATGATCGTGCTCGAAAATATGAAGGTTGTGGCTGACAATTGCTCAGGGAAGGAGTTCAGAGATGGTAAGCATTTTAATGAAAGTTTCGTGGAGTATTACATTACTTACTGACACTTGTAGATATTCTTCCTCTTATCGCTCTGGGTCTCGGTTCCCCGACTCATGCTGTTGTCGACGCTGCTCTGTCCACTTTACCTGCCGTTCTTCCTGCTCTTGACTACAGTACGATCAAGAACGAGCTTTTTCCTGTTATCGCTGGTGTCTTTGCTCACACAAACTCGCTTGGTATCAAGATCCGCGGTCTCGAAGCCTTTTACACATTGTGCGGCGGTACTGCTGATGAGGAATCTATCAGCGATGGTCTCGATGGTGTCTCTATCTCTCGTGACTCTTCTAAGCTCAGTAGCAGTCAAGTGCTCGACAAATTTACCATTCAGGAGAAAGTCGTACCTTTGATGAAGGGAATCAAAACCAAAGAGCCTGGTGTTATGGTGAGTCTTCTTGAGTATTAAAGTTTTGAAAGAACACCTTGTAGCTGACCAGATCAGATGGCTGCCCTCAAGGTGTTCAGACAGATAGGTCAGGTTGTGGACTCTGACTTCCTCGCTATCGAAGCGCTTCCCATCCTTTGGAGCTTCAGTCTTGGACCCCTTCTTGATCTCGAACAATTCCAGGCTTTCATGGCTTTGATCAAATCTTTGTCTTCCCGCATCGAAAGGGAACATACTCGTAAACTCCAAGAGCTTGGCTCAAGCAACGGAGCTGGCCCAACGAGATCAGGAGCGAAGCAGCCAACTGTTTTTCAATCAAACTCGACCACTAACGGCGCTGAAGTGGACTTCGCAAGCTTGGTCAGTGGTAGAAAGGGTACCGCTACTCCTGATATCATGAACGATTGGGGTCCGCCTGCTGCAAAACCTGCTTCGACACAGCCTTTGACTACTGCATCTCAAGCTTCAAGCCTCTCGTCTTGGGCAAGTCCGGCACCGGCTCAGGCTTCTCGGTTGAACTCTTTGCAATCCGCAGCTACCCAGAGAACGGTAACCCCAGATCTAAATGGTTCTTTCGCCGCACTTACACCTGCATCGCCCTTCAATGCACCTCTTCAGCCCTCTGCTAGACAAACTTCCACCTCTGGCTTCGCATCACCACCACTCAATCCTTCCACCGCTTCAACTTCCATAAACTGGTCCGCAGCAACCACCACACCAAACACATCAACCTGGTCAACACAGCAAAGACCAACAAACGGTGGTATTCTCCCTCCACCCACTCAACGCACACCTTCCTTCAATATACCCCCACCGCCAAGTTTTACAACGCAAAGTCCAGTGACGCCGAATGCGTATTCTGCGTTTTCGATGCCTGCGATGCAGCCGCAGCAGACGCAGCAGAGACAGGCATTGCAACAACAGACGTTGCAACAGCAACAGCAAAAGACGACGCAGAGTAGTGGATTGGATAAATACCAGAGCTTGATTTAGGAGCCTTTTGTCGAAAGATATGTAGTACGTGGAGGTATTGTAGCTCTCAATCTATCTTCACATGGTTTCTAGCCAGATATACATTTTCGTCTAAGGTGATGTCCTGAAGCTTGTATGTGAATAACCGCGAGAGGAGACGATTGCGGCCCGTAAGCAGGGGATGTCACCAGCCGGCAAGACAACGTACAATCGAGTAGATGCGGAGAGGTCTCTATGTGTTGTCTATATACACATTACTTTTTTTCTTTTCTTCAGTCATATTGTTCATATATCCTCTTCATCAATATCTTCGCCCCGTCGCTGAGCCAGATACACGCGTCCGCTCTCATAAACACCAAGGTAAAGTCCAGATCCAATCAACGTCCAAACAGCTCTCAAAGCACCACCACGGAAAAGCCCTTTGATGACACCCTGATCAGCAATGATCTCTCTAGCAATCTGTATGCTGCCTTTCCTCGAAACAGGCTTTGCAACATTCTGGATCGCGTCTTTGAGACCTTCTTTGCTGTTTTGGATTGCGCCTTTGAGACTTTGTCCTTTGCTCTGGATTGAGCGGCCCATTGCGTCCACGGGTGCGTTGGCGGACTTTGGCTTTGTGTTTTTGCTTTGGTCTTCTGCTGCACTTGATGCTGCGGCAAGCATGATACGGGTTTTGACCACGTCGACGGGTGTGGTGACCACGGCGGCGAATGCACCGGCTGAGCCAGCACTGGCGGCAGTGATCAAGCCATTTTCAAGCAGTGTATTTGTCCGTGTTCCTCTGTCTTCTCTGTGCTTCTTGATACCCTCTTTCAAACGCTCGAAGATAGGGAATTGTAGTGCTGTGAAAGGCAGATTGCGGCCTGCCAGTGCTGTGTAGCCTCTCCACAATGCCAATGGGTTTGACCTGAATTTGGCTATGGTTTGTAGAGTTGCATTGGCCTTGTCGCCCTTTGCTGTATCTACCATTTGAGCATTTTGCTTGATGACCTCGGCGGGGGTGAGGATGGCGCACGAGACCAATTCTGCTATCGAGGATGCGGCTGAGTGGATGATTGGTTGTGGTAGTAGAGGCGAGCCAGAGAAGGTAGGGTTGTACTTTGAGAAAGTGGATTTGACGCCCTCGTACGTGGTGAAAAAGGCTCCTGCTGGACAGGGTCAGAGGTGGACTGGCTGCGGATCAAGGATTGGAGATATGTACAGGATGGGAGGGTGGCTATGATGACGCTGCCCACGCCTTGGTAGAGGCCTCGGAAGAGGACCTGCTTGTTGATGGCATTGGTGGCCTTATCGAGGTAGAGACGATTGTAGTCGGGCGATTGGAATCTTGTCTTGAGTGTGTCGAGAGGATAGACGAGCAGATCGACTGTGAAAGCAGCGAATGCGCCGGCCTGTATATTTGAGATCAGCTATGTTCGAGGGACTGTAAAAACTTTCTCAGGATACTCACGACCAAGATGTCGGTCGAAGTGTTCCCAGCCATATGCCTAGAAGCTATTCAAATTTACAACTTGAAAGAATACAAAATGTCGCGTGAATGCTCAAAGATTCCGAGTGTTTTCGAACGCATCATGGCGTCATTGGTTTGCTGGAGTTTGCGGAGATAACGAAAGTATGCAACCTCAGCTCCAGCTTCAACTCGTTGCTGACTCGAAACGGTAGTTATTCTCGTCATATAACAATGGATTGAGAGGAGTCTCGAATGTAGAGATGAGTTGAGCTGAGTACATATCTACCTGCAGACAATGGGTAAGCGCTCTTCAACCAGTGAAGAAGAGCTAGTGAGTAGCTTCAACCACTCAGGTATGGACCTTTCGTGCATATGCCAACAGCTTGGGATCACTCTCTCACAACAGTAGCAAGTACATCTGTAATTTGTCAAAGTTCACAGTTCATTCCATATGAGAGGCGCTCCCAGAGAGAGCGACCAAAATATGGTCTCTGGATGGCTATCACATCATCTCTGCAAATTATTGTGCATTCTAATAGTCCGAAAGTGGACAAGTCTTCACGACTGGCGAGTGGCTCCTTTGCTCACCATCAAAGAACGCTGCACCTTCTCTTTCACCGTGCTGACAATCAGGCAGTCGGGAGGGTTTCTGCTTCTTCCGTTTCAAGAAGCCGTCCACGTCCCGTCACTCTTGTTCCTTTTCACATTTTCTTTTTCACTTCTCAGACGTGCTCTCTGGATTATTTTCATTCAATCACCGTCCATCTCCTAGCTACCCATTCAAGATGTCCCACTCGGGCCCTCTCACAATGGCGCAGAAGCGAATGCTCGCCATGCGCGCAGAAACTGCCAATGCTGCTCAGTCACCTGGCAGCCCACACATGCCTCTTCTTCCGGCTGTTTACGACGACTCATTATCGACTTCGACCAGTCCTCATTTGACTGCCCACAAGCAACGTCTAGTCTCTTTTGGCGACATCGAGATGCACGACGTTTCTGCGTCTGCTAGCAATGCTGCCAGTCCACCAAGCACTTATGTAAGTACCTTTGCGCTTCCCGAGGACACTGACTCACGTTCCCTGTTATTAACAGTCTCACTTGCGCCCCCAAGCTGTCTTCTCTGCTGCAGCAAAACCGTTCGTGCCTCCTGGCGTTGCTCATTCCGCTACTGTCACCACGACTGCTCCGATGACTGCTCCAGCCAGGAGACTTCCGCCACACCGCACGATGCAAACGCAGCCCAGCACTGCCGCACCCGTCGCTTCCGTTCCCACCATTAAGTCAGAACCTTCTGTTTCACCTGTTCTCACTGAACACAATGCTGCTGTATCGCCCGCTCGCCGAGCCGGACCTCATTCGAAGTTGGGTCCTCACGCTCGCAAGACCGAGGCTTCCAGTCAGCCCAAGGCTTCTATCACTGACGAGAATGACCACCTCAAGAACGGTCAGAGTGAGTCCGATGTCAAGCCGGAGCCTGCTGAGAACGAGTCTGTCCCTGTCTCCCGTCCCGTGAGTATCAAGCGGTCATACACTTCCAGCTTCGCCGTTCCTACCGACCTCCCGACTCCATTGGCTCCAAACAACATCACTTACCGCTTTGGTCGTGACAACTGGCTACCCGTGTTACTACGCATGGATGATCCCGAGAAGGGCCGTCAGCTGATCCGCGCCGTCGCTGACCACCTCCGTGCCAGTGTTGAACGTACAGATATGACAGTTACGACACTAAACACTGACAGCAAGGAAATTCTGGTCGAATTTGAAACGGGACAATGCTTGCCTGCTGCCGTCAGTTCAGAGACTACTATCAAGGAGATGGTCAAGGATTGCGCCTCGGTGATTGGCAAGCACGAGTCTGACATCTCTATCGTACTGAAGGTCGGTTCCAAGGGTCATGCCAACAACTACCAGGCATCGGAGGAGTTCTGAGCATTGGGAAGGGGACTGATACATTTGCGGAACTCCATGTAGTATAGCGAGAACGATGCGCAGAGGCGCGACCATGGTAGCTCAAAAACACAACTAATTGAATCAATGATCTTCTCACGATGTTTCTTGGCCAAATAAGAATGCTCGCATATACCGGACCTCTGAAAGGTACTTCTGTGCTCTCTCTGACCAGTATCGAGATTTATTGTACTGTACCATTTCATAGATACGACTCTCTTGAAACTGCTGTCGCTGAGATGCTGATGCTCTTCTGCGCTCTCACTGTACGCCATGACAAGACGGAACTACACTGTACATCTCTACAGCTGTCTTTCCGGTAGTCAATCAATTCAGGGATGAGATTAACCTCAGCCTGTCCTTCATGCTGCCAATGCCTCCATTCGGCTAGCTACGCCGCTACTTGATAGCCGAGGACGGAAACTGTTCCTTCATGAGTTAGAACATGATGAGAGGTTGTAAATTTCCGTGGTGCACGCTAGCAATACGCATGAATCCATACAAGCATTTCATCACAACATTGCAGCATCAACTTCATCAGCATCTTCTCGTTAGTATTCTCATCAAAGCAAGACATACTGAACACCATCACACAATCCTGAACAGTAACAAGGCTTGGGCTGAGGTAAGTGTCTGCGCTGAACATTTTAAGGTGGCTCTTTTGTCTCATCGCACTCTAGCTCTGCTCTGGAGACTCATTCTCTTTATCAGTACATCATAGGGAACGACTCTGCTGCACAGATCTCAGCAACGAGCAGGCATTGGCGCATTGCGCAGCCAATTATAGAGAGATGGGTCCGGAACCTCAAACCAAACTTGAGGCCGCCAATGTCATCACAGTCCTTCGATCCAACTTTCACCTCAGTACTGAAGCAGTCAGCGAACTCGAACGATATATACGCCATCTCGAAGAACTCTTACTGGAAGAACTGGGACGAGAGGAGTTCGAACGCCGTCTCAACTGCCTCGTACTCAGAGATCAGCGTCGTGAAGAGAGTCTGTTCATCCCTGAAGACAAGTTCATCTCTAGAAAGCGAGGCTCATCAATCACAGAAAGTGGTTCCTCGCCAAAGAAGGCTCGGTCTGACTCTTTGGTCTCCTCGTTGAGTATTGCTTCTGGTCTCGGCAGAAGTATTCTCGAGAATGGCAAACGTGTGGACAGCGACTCTTCAACTGTCTCGCCAAAAACTTTCCGCAAGACCTCAATAATGGACCAACCTGTAGTGTACCACCAACAAACAACCAAGGACAAACAAATAACACAACGTCCTATTGGTCCACGTCCACCACCACGCCGTGGATTTCAATCTGCCTTATTGCCAAACAAACAGCCTTCTTCCAACTTCCACAGCGGGCCGAATACTGCTTTGGTCAGAAGATCGCCTATACCTACAGCATCTCCTCTCGCCATACATACTTCTCCATCAACATCATCATCAAGAAGAGACTCTGTACAGTCTGGAACATCATCCACGCAATCACGTTCTGACACTTTGTCCTCAACACGCAACACTCCTTCCCTCTCAGGCCTAAACCCTCAAAAGTCAGCAGCAAAAAGACCAATTATACCGCCTAGACTTCCAAAGAAACCAGTGTTTCAATCAGAACAAACTTTTACTTGTTCGACTAAGCCATCGTCTATTTCAGACAAGACATCATCTCTTTCTTCAGAACAGCCGCCATCTCTTCCAAGCAAGCCATTTTTATTGCCGAATAAGCCGGCATCTGGTTCGAGCAGACCAGCTCCTTCTTCGGACAAACAGCAGCCGTTGTCTTTGACGAGAAAGCCATGGCGTGCCTACAAGAAGTAGAGGTCACTCCCCAAGAAAGCTTCATTCTGTCCGAGATTGTAGAGTGGAGAAGAACTTCTTCTCGTAAGGCAGGCGTGCTGTTGGAGCAGATTGGTGCCTGAAACATCATCCATCAGCGAATCAGACGTAAGAGAAGAATGTTGCCTAAAGAGGGCAAGCATGTAATGTCAAAGAAGTTGGAGCAACAGCACAGCAGGACAGGTGGGACGGAAAATGATCGATATTGTTGGAAAGTTTTTGCTTTTGTCTCTATTATAATACGGTTACTACAGACCAAGTACCGATGGCAGTGACTGAAACCCAAGCCGATGCACTCCAGTTATAATGCAGTCGTGCCTTTGCTGATGCATCTTTGGAGAAAAGAAGACTCCACGTTATCCATCCCAATCCCAGCATTAATTCCATAATTCCATCATTCAGAAAGGCGTAATTCGGCGTGAAGAAGAAAAAGAGTAGACAAGAAGGTGCGAAGTGTGCACAGCTGTTTTCGTTTACATGAAAGCAGCGAAGAAGGCACCAGCACCAATCAGGGCACCAGCAGCACCGACCTTGACGTTGGCGGCTGAGCCAGTAGAGGAAGCGGTGGCAGAAGAGCCAGATGCAGAGCTGCCAGATCCGCCAGAGGTGGAAGATGCGCGAGTGGAAGTGCTGGAGCTACCACGCGAGGAAGATCCGCTGGAGGAACCGCTTGAGCCTGATGACGAAGCAGAGCCAGCAGCGCCAGCGCCAGAAGAGCCAGTGGAAGAGGAGCCCGAACCAGTGGCAGCGACAACGGCAGCACTGAGAACCTGAGTGGTCGAGGCGCCAACGGTAACGACGATAGAAGTGGCGTTACCAGCAGTGACGTTGCCGTAAATTAGGGTAGTAACAGTGCCAGCAGAGAGGCCTGCAGGAACGAGCTGCACAGCGACGGATGAAACAGCAGCATTAGTGGCGGCAATACCGACGTCTGTTGCAAGGCTGGGAATGCCGGTCACAACACCGAGAGAGTTGGTCTGGGTGAGGAATGAAGTGAAGCCGTTGGTGTAAGGCACGGTGGAAGAGATGGGGATGGTGCTGAGGACAGACTGCAAGACATGTTAGATTTTTGTGATAATGCGAGATGAGATGAAGAACACATACAGTCTCGTTGGCAGCAGAGCTCTGAGCAGCGGCCATGGCCACAAGAGGGGCGGCGACGAAGGCAGAAGTGCGCATTTTGGATTATGTTGTTAATTGATAGTGATTAAAAAGTACCGCGATGGATAACGAGCAATTTTCGTATATCTGGATGCTTTGGTTTGATGGATAGTTGAGTGAAGAGAGCGAGAGAAGTGTTTGCGAAGAAACAGATGCCTTTACAAGTTTGTGTTTGGATTGAGAGGTAAGGAGCAAGTTACGCGGCCTTGCCCTGACATTTATATGCGGTAAGCTTTTTGAGAGTGCTCGCGCGGAGGCTGGTAAACATGGCTGTATCGAGGGTCTACCAAGGACCATGGTTCATCAGCTTGCCACCCGATTGGTCGCGCCCGCTCTAGCTGCAGCAACTTGGTCGCTCTCCTGCAAGCGCCACCAGGCCATTGTCACTTGGCTTGCAGTAGCTCTATGGAGATCATTGCCGCAGTTTGAAACCTCCTGCTTGAGTCGGCCATCAAGTCGTGTCGCCCTCTCTATTTTTGACCTCTCTCCACGGCAACTGCACCTCGGCTCTGGCTTTACCTGCTCACAGGAAAGAGAATTGCGAACAAGACATCTCCTGGTCAACCACAACCAAAGAAGCATTGACTGATCTTTCTTCCAATGGAAATCTAGATGAGCGAGGCGGCAGCGAGAAGTACCACACAATGGCCTAGATTGGCATGTCCTAAAGGTCACCAGCCTACTCTTTTGCTTACGTGCTCTCTCAGCCTCACTCTCCGCACGCCTACTTTGTCCACCCCGCGGCGAAAGCGAATGCACTAGTCATTCGGCCGATGGTGAGATGTCTCGTAACAATGGTGTGCAGTCTACGCGTCCTTTCTCTCCTAGGTATGCTTGTCCCTGTGCTTTTGGTGTCTTTCCTCTTATGCGGCTGAACCGTTTCTGTTGCTTAGAATAGAGTATGTGCGGACGGCTGCCAGATCGTTCTCAACAGTCACGTTGTCCCGCTGCTGTAGCGAGGAGCATATCCTGATGATCTGTTGCAAGTGCTGCAATCCTGTTTTCGACCTACTAACAAGGATGCAACCAAGACATTGCGATAGTTCAGGTCATGTTGATCGACTAACTAGGGGAGCATTGTTGAGATCGGAACTTTATTGCTTGAAAGTGTCCCAACCTTGTTCGTTGACAAGGAAACTGTAAAAGGGTTGTCAACTGTGGCGAAGGTGAGAGACCAAAAAGTCTCCACTCTTGTCCTCTTTCTCCACAATCACGAATATGGAGGCTCCCGCTTCTACAGCAACGGCCATATCGTGACAAACCCTAGCCACAGCGAGACGCAATGCACTGCACGGTCGTCACGCGTAACATGTACTGTGTTCCCACTCTCGAGCGAGACTCACGGCAGCTGTGCCGATTACATGCATTGCTATATGACGTGACGATTCGACGAGTTCTCGTTTACGGCTACAAGGAAAAACATGGGGAAGGTGGCGCCGATTGTCGATAGATTGAGCTTGCGAACTGGGGTCACGACTTGGACTCACGATTCAGGATTCATGGCTTGTCTCTCCAATTGTTGCACGATGTTCTCAAACCAAGACAACTGTCAACCAGCGACTCAAGAACAAGAAGGCGGTCTATCAACATGAAACGTGCATTGTATCGGTATACTCCAGTTCGCTGTACAGTAGGAAAAAAAAAAAAAAAAAGAGAAGATCGACATCGCCAGGATATGCCCAAACAAAAGACGGAGGATTAACAGGCGGTATGTTAATACATAAAACAGACCGCTAGAACAGAGTTGGACAGAGGTGTGGCTCTACTTTTGCTCGAAGGAATATCTGAGCCATTCACCGACTGCCCTCAAACTCTCCCAGCGCACAGATTCATCGCTGTGCTGCATGAGCTCCATGACACGAGTCTTGAGGCCCAGCTTTTCCATCTGGTGTCTCTTCTCGGGCACTTCCTTGACAAGACACGCGACGTCGTTGCAACCAATAGCCAGCACCTGCTTGTCATTGTCCCAGGATTTTGACAGAATCTCGGCAAGCTTCTTGGCCAACTCGCCCTTGTTGTCCTCAAGGATCTTACGGGCATTCTCGCTCCAGAAAGCCTGGTTACGGTGGGGTGGAGACCAGCGAAGATGGCCAGAGTTGACTTCGGCAGCGTATTCGGAATAGGTTGTTTGTGTCTTTTGGAATTCCTCGACCATGGATTGAAGAGCTTTCAGGTCCTCGAGAAGGTCGGCGTCGTTCAAGTGACGACCCTGCAGGTTCTGAAGCACGGCGGGAAGGCGAGCAGGGATGACGGCAGGCATAAGAGTCTCGCGATTGGTTGAGAGAAGGTTTGTGAGAGTAGCGAGAAGGAGTCTAGTAGTCTTCTCCTTGGGCGAGATGCGAAGAAGAGCAGTGTAGAGAGTAATGATGTCGTGTTCCCTGAGAGGTTGTCAGCATGTGATTGAGAGAGAGGTAAGGCGAAATTGTGTAGACGTACTCGTCAAGACCACGACCAACCAGCTTGCCCTCAAAGCTGAGTTGCCAGATGACAAGCAGGACGTGGTATAGAAGCTGAAGACCGACATTGTTGATGATCTGAGAATCGGCAACGCTGCGAATGCTTCCACCACTGATCAAGGTTGATTCAGTGTCTCTTACACTGCCTCCGGTAGCGTTGGTCAAGATGTTGAAAAGAGGGGTAACGGTATCGTTTCTTTGCTCCCAGAACAGCTGACGTGACTTTGCAGTGCGCAACAGAGCCGAGTACTCTTGAACAGCGATGTCTTGAAGGTTGCTGTCAGACCTTCTTGCAAGGGTTGAAATATATGTGTAAAGCTTGGGCAGGGCGTTGTCGATCTGTTCGGCTTGAGGTCCTCCAGTCATGAGACCGTGGGAGATGAGACTCGACAGGACGCATGATGCAAGCAGAGGGATGGGGTCTTCGGGGTTGGCTGACTGCTTAAGGAGCGGCACAAAGGGAGCGTAGGGGTCGGCGTGTTCGAGCAGCTTGGCTACAAAAGATGGGATGTCTGTTCGAGGAGTGAGTCTTGTGCACATACGATGCAAAGCAGATACAAGATAGCCGTACCTTCAATGAGGTCGCCAGTCAAGACAAGCATGTACTGGACAATGTCGGAGCGCTTGGCGGCAGACTGGAAAATGCTGGGGCTGTCGTCGGAGCCCAAGACAAGAGCAGCATAGCTGGCGGGATCCGACTCGACTGTCTGTCTGCGCTGTTCTTTGCGGACCTTGTCTATCGACTTGATCTTCTTGAGGTCCTGATCGGTGATTGTCTTTGCTCGTACAGCTCCTTCCCACGAGATTGGTCGCGCCCTGATGTTGTTCTGGAGCGACAGGATGTATGCCGGCGGGTCGAGAGACATGATGATGTGCGGTTGTATTGAGGCCTTGTTGTGATATGTCTGCCTCTCTCAAGCTCGTCAATTGCGCTCGGGGTCTCGGTGCTCTAATCACAGAAGCAGCAGGCTCGAGTGACGTTGTTGGGCTGGCTGGGCCGCCTGTTCAATCCGGGGTTCAACCGGCGCGACTTCCCAATCTTTGCTCGCTGCCGTCATAGCCCGACATTTTTGGATGTTGATACCATCGAGAAAGGCGACGCATTCGATTCTTGTCGCCAATTCATCATGACGAGTCTGAAGCGTTCATATGCTGCTGACAGTACCGCGCCGAATCTGTCGAGCAAGGTCTACATTCGTTCCACCAAGAGTGGCAAGGTCCAGAAAATTGTTCGCGAGCTCTACTTGCGTGAAGATATCCCTTGCTCGTCAAGACTATGCGCCCACTGTCTCGAGATTGCCCCAACTGACTACCATAACAAGGGTATCCATCATTCCCATCGAATTTGTGAAGATAACCTTCTGACCTCTCTAGTCGCTCCGTTTGTCTTGTCTGAGACCCCTGCTGGAACGAAATCATTTCCCAATGGCCACTACATAATCCCTGACACAAATGCTTTCCTGACCGGAATGGATCTCTTTGAACTCGAAACAGCCTTCCATGATGTTATTGTTTTGCAAACCGTTCTGGAGGAGGTCAAGAACCGCTCACTTCCGCTGTATCATCGCCTTATCAGTTTGACCAAGAACGATGGCAAGCGCTTTTACGTCTTTTTCAATGATTTTAGATTGCAAACTTATGTTGTCCGCGAGGACAAGGAGACCATCAACGACAGAAACGATCGCGCTGTTCGTCGCGCCGTCAAATGGTACGCCGACCATCTTGAGGAAGCTGTCAGCAAGCGCAAATCTATTAGATGCCCCTCAGTCATCATGATCAGTGACGATCGTGACAACCTTCGGAAGGCCAAGAATGAGGGTATTACTGGACTCTCCCTCCGCGATTATGTTTCTGGACTGGATGATTCGGAGCGCTTGTCGGACATGGTCAGTTCTGGACAGGAACAGAGAGTCGGCAAACAAACAAAGGGCGAGATGCTCTACCCGGACTATTTCTCTGTATCAAAAATGATTACTGGTGTCAAGGCTGGAACCATGCACCAAGGAACCTTCAACGTATCGCCCTACAACTATCTGGAAGGATCTGTTTTCGTCCCTGCATTTGACAAGCCATTACTCATCATCGGAAGAGAAAATAGCAACAGAGCCATTTCCGGAGATATTGTGGTTGTTGAGGTTTTGCCCAAAGATCAGTGGAAGGCTCCTTCATCAAAGATTCTGGAGGAAGAAGTTGTCAACAAGAACGACAACGCCGACGCGGATGAGGGTGAGGCCGTTATCACGCAGCAAGAGAAGCGTGCATTGCAAGAAGAGGTCAAGAAGACGCATGGAAAGAGTGCTGAAGGAAGGCCGCAACCTACCGCTCGCGTGGTTGCTATCATCAAGCGCAACTGGCGACAGTACGTTGGACATGTCGACAAAGACTCTGTTAAGTCTTCCACAAAGCAGAGCCGTGCACAACAGACTGTCTTCTTGATTCCTATGGACAAGCGCATCCCAAAGATTCGTATTCGTACTCGCCAAGCTGGAGATCTACTTGGAAAGCGTTTGCTGGTTACCATCGATGCTTGGGACAGAGAGTCGAGGTACCCTGTTGGTCACTTCGTTCGTTCTCTCGGCGAACTTGAGACTAAGGGTGCCGAAACCGAAGCTCTGCTGCTGGAATGGGATGTACAGTACCGACCATTCCCCAAGACCGTTCTGGATTGTCTACCTGCCGAGGGTCATGATTGGAAGGTGCCCGAGGACAAGTCCGACCCTGGTTGGAACAAGAGAAGAGATCTGCGTGATCTCCTAATCTGCAGTATTGATCCCCCTGGTTGTGTTGATATTGATGACGCTCTACACGCCAGAACGCTACCCAACGGCAACATCGAAGTTGGTGTACACATTGCCGATGTCTCGAACTTTGTAAAGCCGAACAACGCCATGGATCAAGAAGCAAGTCTGCGAGGTACTACTGTCTACCTGGTCGACAAGCGTATTGACATGTTGCCCATGCTGCTTGGTACCGATCTTTGTTCTCTAAAGCCCTATGTCGAGCGCTTTGCTTTCTCAGTCATCTGGGAGCTCACACCTGACGCCGACATTGTACGCGCCGACTACACCAAGTCGGTCATCAAGTCAAGAGAAGCTTTTGCCTATGAGCAAGCCCAAATTCGTGTTGACGACCAATCTCAACAGGACGATCTCACCAAAGGCATTCGAATGCTCATGATGTTGTCCAAGAAATTAAAAAAGAAGCGTATGGACGCTGGTGCTCTGAATCTGGCTAGTCCTGAAGTACGTGTTCAGACCGAGTCAGAGACCGCCGACCCTGCAGACGTGCAGACTAAGCAACATCTGGATACTATGTCGTTGGTAGAAGAGTTTATGCTTCTCGCCAATACCAGTGTCGCTGCTCGCATCTATGAAGCCTACCCTCAGACTGCTTTGCTGCGTCGTCACGCTGCACCGCCAAAAACAAACTTCGAAGAGCTCTCGAACCAGCTGCGAGTAAAGCGTGGCATGGAGCTACGGACAGACAGCTCGAAGGCTCTTGCCGACTCACTAGACACCTGCGTTGATCCATCAGAGCCCTTCTTCAACACTCTCGTCCGCATCATGGCCACGCGATGCATGATGTCAGCCGAATACTTCTGTTCGGGCACCCAAGCATATCCTGAGTTCCGCCATTACGGTCTTGCCAGTGAAATCTACACTCACTTCACCTCTCCCATCCGTCGTTACGCCGATCTGGAGGCGCATCGTCAACTTGCTGCCGCCATCGATTATGAGCCTCTGGATGCCAGTCTTCTCTCCAAGGCGAAGCTGGAAGGCGTGTGCAAGAACATCAACGTGCGTCACCGTAATGCACAGATGGCCGGTCGTGCTAGTGTTGAGTATTATGTCGGGCAAGCCCTGAAGGGCCGCGTTGTGGATGAAGACGGCTTCGTCATGCGTGTCTTCTCCAACGGTATCGTCGTCTTCGTTCCCAGATTCGGTATCGAGGGCCTGATTCGTCTGCGCGATCTCGCCACTCCCGAACCTGAGAGCGAGTTTGACACAGAGAACTATGTTCTCAAGATCAAGGGTGAAAATATTGATAGGAGCGTGGAGCTATTCGAGAAGGTCAAGGTCAGGATTTCGGATGAGGCTGAGGAGAGCACTGGCAAGAGAAAGGTCAAGCTGTCACTTTTGTAGACCAAGTTAGCGGCTGAGACACAGGGCTGGACTGGCATGTAGATCGAGGGATTCTTTTCATGAATAAGCAGACGATGCAATCTAAGCTTTACACTCAAAGCATTTTCAGGCACAAACTCGTGAATCACGCTCGCTCGCAACAAGCATTGGAATATTGACAGCTTTTTTTTGAAGGTAATCCACACAATAGTCTCTCATTATAATATAGAAAATCATGCATGTGCACCAGGAAACTTGATTCGGGTCACGTCAGGGTAACTCGCCCAATTCACACCATCAATCCTAAAAGCGTAGTCCTTGGACGAGAGAACGAGACTATGGCTTGTTTAATTATGTATGTGTATGCTTTGGCCGGTTTTGCATTCTCCCACAGATGCCTTTCGTTCTCCTTTGTCAAACCTCATACAAATGCTAGAAAAAGAGAATTACCACTTTACCATCACGCTTCAAAGATCCCAAACGCCATCAGGGCAGCAAAGGATTTGAGAAATTAGACTCCTCCATGTGCATTATGCAGCTTCAAACCTAACGCCTGCACGATGAAATTGCTATAATAGCACGTCAATCAGAAGCCGGAGAATCGACATCGGTGCTTGGTGGTACAATAATCCACTGTCCCGTCTTGGGTCCTGGTGTTGCTGTCAAAGGTGCATTGGTGACTTTTGCATGCTCGATGGTCCAACCAGCACGTTTGGCCAGTTCGGCCACTACATCGTCGCAGTAGCCGAGGAGTGTGATGTCAAAGTTGATGTGGTCGGCTGGTTCGCGCGAGATGTAGATCTGAGGTACCTTTTCGTCGACATAGTTGGGACTGTTGAGATGCTAGTCAGCGACTGAATGTTAAGGAAGGAGAGGAAGGAAGCTTACATCTCGGAGACAGGGGCAACTTTCATGGATGTGCCGATAACGATGATTAGATCGACTATGGCGGCATCATGCTCTGTAAGTCTGTCGAAGAAGCGGTTGGGAAGCTTTTCACCAAAGAAAGTAATGTTGGGCTAGAACAATCAGTATGAGAATGTACGCAAGGACAGAAACACAATTTACCTTCATCACGCCAGGCTGAGGAACATCATAACGCCCATCATCTTCAGAATCAGAATGGCTCGATCTTGATTTTGACTTGCCGTTGGATACGCGCTTGCGCTTGCGTGGTTGCTTTTCAATGATGTCCAGGCAAGTCTGGCAAACCGATACTCGTTGTTGCCTTACGTCCTCGAAAATAACTTCACCTGGAACTTCTGTCTGGCATTTACGGCAGCTTGCGGTGGCCCATGAACCATGGCATTGAATCAAACGCTCAGGCTCAATCCCGGCAAAAGCTTCAATATTGTCAATGTTCTGAGTGTAGTTGGTAAGTAGCTTCTGTTTGTCCTGGAGCAGTCTGATGAAGGCGTGAGTTGGTGAGCATCTATCAGTCACAGGCAAGATCTCCTTGGCCAGCTGATAGAAATGCCTTTGCGAGAGGGTCAGCGAGTTTCGCAGTTATCCCGAGTCGAGCTGTATATGCTTACGTTGGGTCGTTATCAAAGTTTTCAATGTCGAAGACATCCTCAGGGCTTTCGAATCCGCGAGCGAGGAGCTGTGAATAGAAACCAGTATTCCTCGATCTGAAATCGGGAATACCAAGACTGGTCGAGATGCCAGCACCAGTAATGACCATGATATTCTTGGACTTCTGAAGTAATGAAACGGCATCGTTGATCGTGTTGTATTCATCGAGCTTTTGTCGCCTTCTAAGCTCACGTTGAATGCATCGACCGAGGATCTGATAATACCAGATGGTGGAATAAGGTAAATCGGGCCTCACACCGAAAGCTGTGACGAGCTTCCGTACGCTAACAGCACCAGAAGAGATGGTCTGCTCCACGAATCTGTTGGGTCCAAGTCGACGTAGCCTGTCGCGGATCTCCTTCCCCTCTGCAGGTGTATAGGAGATAGGTCCAGGTTCTATAGATTGCATCAGTCTTGGCGGAACAAGGGGTTGGATAATGGTATTCTCGGTAAAACTTACCATCATCTGTATATGGTTCAAATTCGGCGCGTTCCAATTCATCCGTCAGAGCAGACTCGTCGAGCTCATCATCATCATCATCCTCAGAATCGTCACTAACATCGAGCTCAACGCCGTCCTCGAGATCGTCTTGATCGATAAGCTGGGGTAAAGGCGCCGTATTCACCGGATCCTGAACCCGAGCGACAGATTCCAATTGTTTCTCAGGTTGTGATGATGAGAGATCGACGATATCATCAGGCTTCATCTTGTGCGAATTCTTTCCCCTGATGATGGTCAGATGTATAGTGCGAAAGTTTTGTTGTGCATAAAGAGGGAAGCTAAGTCGAGTCAAGATGCATGGATTGGAAGTTGTTCGGATGGCGCTAGTGGTTCATGGGGAATGGGTCAAGAACGTCACAAGCTTGTAGAGAACGCTTCATTTATTCATAGTACAAGCCATTATCGTCCTTCTCACTTTCGAGCATGAATACATGCGCAATAATAAAATCCGTCAATCTCATGAAGCATGATTGGCCACTCGCCGGCTCAACCATGGAAAATGTTCCTTGACTGGATGCAGCGGTTGTTCGGATCATAGGACAAGCTTGCGGTCTATATAGAGGGCTACACGTTCTGAGGGTCCCTCCGATCCTTATTAGAACCTATAACGCTTTCCGATTTGGTCTGGTGATACGCAAGGGTTACATCAGAGAATCCCTCTGCTTGTTGAGCGCAATTATAAACCAGCTACCAATAACTAACACCATTCGAAAGACATTTTCAATCTCCTTTGTCCATAATCTCTCTCGCCTGCTCTGGGCTTGCAATCTCATGTTGCAGTTCGAGGAAATGCTTCGAGCGAGAATTGGATATCTCAAGCCCATGAGCCGAGGAAGGTTATATGACCCTGAGGGAGGGGATGCGATCTGACAACTCACTCTGCTGCTTGCAGACGCTGCCCTGAGTCTGTATCGGACGTCAGAGAGGGTATTGAAGAGAGCCAAGAAGAGACGACGATTGCTTGCTTGCCTCGAGACAGTCGTACTATCGTTGCGCCTCTCTCGACACGCAGCACACTAGATCGATGTGCACATCGTGCAGGATCCAGCAAACTCTCCAATGGTCAATTTCTCTGTGAGATGGAGTCTGATACAGGACTCAGTCTCACTCGTCCAAAGCTGCGTGGTCAGCTAGCAAAGTACTAGCAAAATCGCGCAGACAGAAATCATGTGGTTTTCGTCAGGGGTGTCAACGAAACTCGTAATCTGAGCAGGCATAGTAGCAGGATGATTGGAGCACATAGATTCGTGATGCCATAGTGTGAATGCAGTGATGGCAGACATGGATGTTAGCATGGTCATCTCCAGCCTCCGACTCTACCTTCGTCCCAGCGCTCCTTGCGTTGATTACGTAGGAAAGCGACACGTTTGGCATCTCTCAAGCGACGGACAAAGTCCTGGACTTCTCTGTCTGGAGCAAGGCCGCCATCATCAAGGAAGCTATCCTCGATGCCTTTGACCAGAGCATCTTGTTCTTGGGCGCTGGCACTGAGGCGCTGATACAAAGCCATAGGACTGAAGCCTTTCAAGGTGTCTTCAGTCTCGACAATCTTGGACTTGTGCTGCTGTTCGAGGGCTCGAAGAGCGATGAGACGAGATTGAGTAGCGGCACGTTGATGATTTAGACGAGACTCGACTTGTTGCAACGAGTAGACTATCTGGAGATTGGAGTCGAGGATTCTTCGCAGAGCATCTTGAGAGGCAGGAATGGAGGGATGTGTGCTCTCGTGATCATTCAACAATGCAGCTTGCAAGTCTGGATCTTCAAGCAGTCGTTTGAGGTCGTTGGTAGACAAATCCTGGACGACCTGAGGAAGCCAACCAGCAGTAGGGAGCGGTATCTGGTTCTGGGGTGTGTTGGCATAGCCATCGGCGGCGTTCAAAGGTGGCTGAGTGTTCGGTGGGGGTGGCAGCGGAGGGCCTCTGGATGGGGTTTCTCTGCCACTGGCAGGCTTTGGAGGCGGAGGTGGTGGAGTCGAAGAGTCATAGTGTTGGAATTGAGACAGTCTGGGAGACTGCGCGTATTGTGACGAAGCGTCAGCGAAGGACATGGCGACAAGTGAGGGTCGAAGAAGACGAGAGCGACGATGATGTCGCCTATCACATGCCAATCCAAGCCAAAGCTCCGCGTCCACAGCGCGTCGAGTCCAAGCTTGCCTACAAGCCGGACTTCAACCGGCCGCGGCTTCCTCAAAGTCTGCAATTTTTCTCGTCCCTTGTCCTTCTTTCCTTGCATCACAACAAACAAACCGTCGCGCATCGCTGCGCGCGTACTCGCACGAGCTGTGACTCGAGATTGCTGCCTGTCTTGCTCCTGACGCTTACATCAAGTTGCGTGGACAAGGCAGGCAGATCTCCACCAAAAGGTAAGCTTCTTCTCTCAACCACATCCATCACATCCGTCACAGAGATGAAACAACAAACACGAACAATCCAACTCCTATAGCGTCGTGAAGGATTACAATAACTCTAGAATTACACTGAGACTACTACACAATCTCCAATTCTTCTGTCTTTGTTCTTGCATCATCATGCTAACGAACCCCTGAACAGTCCATCTCGCGAGTCGCTTTCCAATTCGTCCATATGCGCTGGTCGCATCGAGGGTGTGCTATCTATTGGCACGCCCTCTCAATTCTCAAAAGGTTGGTCACAACTCTTACACACCACATACTACACACTTTCCCCGGCTTGGGTGATGATATACCGACTCACGGAAAGGCATTCCTCGACCTGAATATACAATGTCGAATCTGTCTAAAATCAAGTTTCAGCCTTGTCTGACTATCTTGCCACAACTCATCTTCTGCACATCATGACTTCGCTCTGCTGAACAGCCAAGCTAACTCGATTTGCATCAGGTATCTACCCACCACCTCACCCTTCGATCCGTATTCCCCATTTTCATATGAAGAAGATTTGAACGAACGGGCGGACAGACTGCGCTTTCGGTCGCCATCCGCTGAAACAAGAGCGTACAAACTCTTGGGTTGGTCGGCCGGGAGTAGCTTGTTGAGATTATCGTCAGCTGATTTTTGCGCCCATGCACAATTTTCGCACTTCCTTTCTTGACCAACACATGTACTAAGACTGGTTTTGTTTAGGTATGCAGCTTCAATCTCAGCTCTCGGTCATCTTCAAGCACGTCTGCATGGGCATTCTTCACAATGATGAACATTTTATTCACACTGTTTGATCCTTCCTAAGCCTATATTGTGCTGGTCGGACATGAACACAAAACACTGAAAATTCTGAGAATGTTGAATGGTAATGCTCCTTCTGCCTACATGCCTCATGTATCATCGCTAACTGTTCAATTAGCCCATAGCACTTGATGCTTCTTGACCATCGCCATCATATAACTCTTGAGTCTCTTACTGACAATGTGTTACATCAGGTATGCAATCTGTTCTCGAACAGTACCATCCCATCGTCTTTGCATGATGATCACTATTCACACTGTGAACGGTTTGCCCGTAACGAAGGCTTATCCGTTGTGGACATGTAAAATGATTTAATGGTAGGCGTCATCCGCATCCTTCCATTCTTGCATTGATGCTGACTGTCAACAGAGCCTGACTGCAATCACTCATCCTACCTTGTTCGACTGCAGCATGGAAGGCCATCACTGATTGTATTACAGTAGGTCAAGTATCGATTGACATGTCGACTGTTGTCTTCTCAAGCTGTAAGTCGTTGCTCTACCACTACACAATTCCCCCTTGCACAAGGATGAATAAAATGATATTTCGCTGTGTTCTTACTGAGACACGTCTTTGAAGAAACCATCACCTTGGAGAACTGACCTTCTGCCCCTGGATACACACTCTTGTCAATCAGCACATTGTGTATCATGTTGCTGACCAGTAACAGATCTTCTCAACCAAGCTAGCTATATCGTTTCAATAGAACGTCTTCTTTCAAATTGCTCTCGTGCCTGCCTGACTGTCGTTGTGATTGTGCCTTGTGTGGTGAAGCTTTGGACCTCGACTGTCTTTGTTTACGTCCCTCGACACCACTCGCGTTTGTTTCGGCCTCGAAGCCACCCTGCGCCAGTCCAAGAACTATCGACCTCAGAGCATCAACTGTTGTTGCTCTAGTTGAACGCATAGCTTTCCAAACAACAACACCACCAAGTCCTGTATGCAACACAGCACGACATCAATCGAAGTGGCTGTTTCTTTGCTCGAGTAAAGCGAGTGGCGCATCGTCACTTTCCAAACTAGACCATTACCTTTTTCCTTTCTACATTTCACTATTCTTTTTCCCCTTCCAACTTCCATCACCTCGAATGACTTGACCCTTCACGTCCCTCTTCGATTGTCTGCACCAAACTCAAGATGGCTCCCACTACACCGAAGACGCCCAAGAAGGCCTCTCCTGCCAAGAGGGTTTATGTTCCCAGATTCGATGGGTACCACTCATGACTGACTTCCTCAAGCCTCAGCGCTACAACATCTTCACCTGCTAGTCCAATCTCTCGTGTGCGCAAGTCACAGAGGGACGCTCCAGAGTAAACGCTCTCCTCCATGCACTTTTTCAGCCTTTCACTGACAATCTTCACAAGTCTGGGCAGTGAGATGGTCTTCGTCCTCCTCGGAAGCGGTCCCAAAAAACATCGCGAGACAAAAGTCTTTCACAGAAACCTGCTCATGTCAGTATCTGGCTTCTTCGCCACCGGCCTGACATCCTCCTTCAAAGAAGCCGAGACTGGTGTCTTCGAATTGGAAGAAGAGGATTCCTCTATCTTTTCCATCTTTGAGCAGTGGGTGTACAAAGACCGTCTGTTCATCAAGAAGACAGCTTCTCCTACTTCTCCAGACACCGAAGACGACGATCAAGAATGGGAATGTTTGCCTTGTCTCTACACCCTCGGCGAACGCCTCGATGCACCAAGATTCAAGGACGCGGTCATCTCAGCCATCATCGAAAAGGTCGGCGAGAGTAAAGTCATGCCTGATACTTGGGCCTCTTACGTCTACCAGAACACCGTTTCGTCTTGTGCGTTGCGTCGTTTGATTGTCGACTTTCATGTCTTTGCGCATCAGGGAAAGTTGTTGAAGAAGGGAGCTTGTCCTGATGCTGACGAACCTGAGTTTGAGTTCTTGCAGGACGCTATGGCTAGAATGGCTGATGCTGGACAGCAGGTGTTTGCTGCTGGTGATGAGATGCCTTGGGCTGATGCTTGTATTTACCATGAGCATGGTGAGGGTGCTTGTCATCTGGCTGAAGACGACCATGTTGCTCCTGCGTCTGGTCTGCTCAAAACCCCTGAGACTCCTCTCAGACGCAGTGCTAGACCCATGACGGCCGTGAGCTCAGCTAACATTGCTCGCTGGTCGAGGTCCTTTTGAACCTCAGTCCGTCACACCGGCCGCTTGTATGCGCAGAACTGGCAAGCTCGCAGTATGGATGACATGCTAGGCAACCCATGCTGAACTCTCGAAGGATTATCATGCGGCCTATCAGAACTGATACGTATGAAGTAGTGGAAGACTCGGCTCAAGGACACGAGGGATCTGACCGATTGAAGAAGGAGGCATGGACGAAGAATCAACGACTTTATGGCGAACGGTGTATGAATAACGAGAAAAAGACACGCACAAATGGAGACGAGGAGATAACTGATACGGCTTGTGTTTCGAATGAGAAGAAGTTCATAAGTTTTCGAGATGCCACAGAGATAGCAAGCATACTTATAAAGCAACGTGAAGGATATGAACCCTGAACAATCACGCCTTCCTCTCCTCATTCTTAGCAAGTGCTTCAGCCTTCCTCTTTCTCCTTTCTTCGTTCTTCAGCCTTTTCCTCTCCTTCCTTTCAATCTCAGCCAATTCCTTTTCCTTGTCAATGATAGCAACCATCTTCTCCGCCATCTCCCTATTCTTCATACCCTCAGCTTCAATAGCATTAATTGTATACCTCAAAGAATCATGAACCTCTTTAGTCCACAAAGTCTTCCTTCTCTTGGAGCTTCCACCTTCGTCTGTCACACCTTGTGCCAGCAGTATACGATCCCAATCATCTTCACCTCTTGCAATTTCCATCTGTGCTTCCAAGGCCGTCTTGCGATCTTGCCGTTTCTGACGGTCGACGAGACGGGATTTGAGATAGTGGGATAGAGCAGCAGGTTGAGGTTTCGTGAAGCGCAGGATGGGGATTTTGTTTGCTGAGACGAGGACAGGGATACGGCGACGAGAGGGCAGAGAGAAGGCTGGCCGAGGTCGAAGCGATAATGCTGTCCCTTGGAGTACAGTGGGTTTTGTCTCTGGAACTGGCACTGGTTTGTGTGGGCCAGTGGTCTTGAGTCTTGCAGGTAGGCGCGAAAGGAGGCTTCTGAGGTGCGAGATGCTAGATTGATCGCCAGCGATGGCGGCATTGAGATGATCTAATGCCTATTGTAGCCAGAGTATCAGTATCGATGCATTCGAGGCTCCGAGGAAGACGCACTTCATAGCCACCGGCAAAGGCGTTCCGCAAGACATGGTGGCTTGTCACATGCTTGTTTTTCGCAAAGCTGTTCTTGACGACAGCTTGTAAGGTGGTAGCTTCAAGGGGTGGTGGTGCAGCTCGACAATTTGTCAACAGGGCGCGGTAGAGAGCGATTGCTGTGCGAGAAAGATGTCAACATCTTGTCCTTCTAGCATGGGTGGGACAGAGTTGGTCATACCCGTCACACGATGCACGCCTGACTTGTGAGGCGCGAGGAATGCTGGCATACCATTCTATCGTTTCGCGTGGTCAGGAGAATGCAAAGTAAGAAGCGTACCATGACGTCTGGTGGGGAAGATTTGCATTCTGCCACCCACCTGAGACCTTCTACGGTTGTTCCATCGCTCTCGCACGTGCTCTGTTCATGTACTTGCAGCAGCCACAAAGGCTTGGGTGTTTTTGAGTAATGAAGAAATTATATTGTGAAACCTGACTGTCGGGGTAGGGGACAACCCAGCCCCCTCCAGAGAAATGCAGATTGTACATAGGAGATATATAAAACCAGACCGCAATGAACACAAGAAGACACCCAAACAAAGTCCGACTATGTTTCCACCCTCCGCCAAAGTCTTACGCCCGCTGAAATGCACCAGACCCTTCCCACAATCCAAACCTTGCACACCAAAACCACATATGAAATCACAAGATTCGAATTCTTGATCACCCAAAGACCAAGGCATTAAGAATGTGTCCTTCCTTCCAGTTCGTCTGGCCCAAGGGCTTGTGCTCCTCGAGAATCTTGCCCATGTACGCCAGCTTGATCTTCTGCTCAACACCAGCCTTCTCTTGCACCTTCTTGACCAAGACAGACACCTTTTGGTTCGTGCCCATCTCGACAACCACATCGGTACCACGATCGCTGAGTCGTGCTCTGACTGAGACCAATTCACCAATCTTCTCCTCGCACACTACACCCTTCTCAGCATCAATCTCGTCTTCCGACTCTTCGTTGATATCTTTGCCTTCAATCTCAGGCTCTGCGACGAGATCCTCGGGATCAGAGACTACCCAGCCAGGAATTTCGTACAGCAGGCCCTTGTCGTCGTAGACTCCTCCCTTCTTCTGTCCACCTCTTCTTCTTTCAACACAGAATTTGCCAGTTGGGCAGGTAGCACCACTTGCATCGAGGATAGATTGCGCCGCACTCAAGTCGCCAGATCGAAGAAGTTCAGACACCTGCTTCATCGCAGCCCACATTTCGGGTCGCCCACTGACTCTGGTCTCGAAGAAGGCTTCGCGCTGTCTTGCGAGTTCTGATGGTGTCCATGGTGTCAGTGCGAGTTGAGGAGGTGAGTGTTTGACGGTAGGTGCGGCGCGCAAGGGCTGGTTGGGTCGGTCGAGGAGTTCGGTTGGAGAGTTTCCAGAAGGTGCATTGCGTGCAGTTGTAGACGAGGATTCTAAGGTCGCATGACGGGCAGCACCCTCATGGTCTTCCGTGGCAGGAGCCCGGGATTCGCGAGACAAGCCACAGCCCTATGCAACAGTCAGAACCCTTGATCGTTGGCGGGTCGAAGGTACAAGTGCGCATACCATTGTTGTGTTTCTCACGATCTCATAATTTGTCCGAGCAGACTTTCTAGTATGCTTTCTCGCCTCTTCTCGATAGAGACAAAGTTGAACGAATGTCGGTACCGGTCGTTAAGATGCAAGTGTGGTCGAAAAATGTTGTCGCGCCGTTATGCTTGTGATATTAAGCCGGGCAAAACTAGAGGGGTCAGAGGAAATAATAGGCGTTCACAACCGGCAGACAAATGCGTTGAATATGAGAGAAAAGTGACGGCAGACAAGAATAAGAAGGATCACAAGTGAAAAGGTAAAGTCGCGGATATCCGCAGGAAGACAAAGCCTAGTACTTGATGTCTTGGGCCGGGACTAATTGGTTCGGTAAGGATTTAATCTTTTGCTTTAAAGGGGCGGCGCCTGACGGGAGAGCTATTATCGAGCTGAATAGTGACGCTTGCGAGTCGGCAAAAGATCGAAGATGCCCTTTCGCAGACGGCCTGCAACACAGCAGAAAGAAGACAGAACAGAAAGAGAATACGGCGGGAATTTGGTCGCAGTCCTCTCCCCAAAATTGGCAATCGACCTGCGGATACAAGTCGTCATGAATCATGGTCGACCAATGACTTCAGATCTGAGCCGCCCGGGCCGAAGTCAACTCGTCAGCCTTGTGGCCCTTGTCCGAGGAACGTCAAATCCTCCGTTTCAGCTGTTCTGTTCATTGACTGTTCACTGACAAGAACTCGAATTATCGTCGCTATACACTCTCCCAGCTAGCCGCAGTACCGCCATATAACCCTGCTGTCTACTCAAATCATACATGAGAACCACGGTATTGGGACTTTGTCAATGCAGCTACCACGCCACTTTCGAGGCCTTCAGTCAGGAATTCTCAGCC
This sequence comes from Aureobasidium sp. Y128-05A, assembly GCA_037042735.1. NCBI lineage: Eukaryota > Fungi > Ascomycota > Dothideomycetes > Dothideales > Saccotheciaceae > Aureobasidium > Aureobasidium sp. Y128-05A. Next base: position 88,151 of record JAXQKC010000088.1, read on the forward strand.
AGTCGAATTTGAGACAGTCCCGCGACCTAACCATGGAAACGAGGCACAGTAAACATTTCATGAAAAGAAGACAAACTTTCTATGAATCGATTATTATTTGCAGAGCGTACTCTCCCTCTCCTCCCTTTCGTTATAAGTAAAGTGGACAGGGTATCACGGGTATTCGCGATCAAAGACAAGTACCAATCGATAAACAAACTTGCAGGAAACCCAAAAAAATTGACAAAGCAGAAAGACAAAACAAAAAACAATGCAGTTAACATGTCCGACAACAAACGCAGCTTTTTCTAATGAAGATCAACAATGTCGTCCTCAAAAAACGAGTAAGAGTGAAGGGCATGGGTTGGGTATTAAACAATGAGAGCGCTCCGTGGCCAGGAAAACCCAACGATCCGCGAAATCTCATATCTGAAACAAAACAAGCAGAGTAAGAGGGGGTATCTGTATGTCAAAAAGAAATAACACATCAAACCAGTTGCAGCGATCGACGAACTCGCAACGGCGAAGACGGGTCTTCAGCATAATCACTGGCCCACCAGATTGTCCTTCGAGGCAGGCTACGCAGCGGCGGAAACAGTGGGGTTGGAAGGAGTGTGCTGAGTCTCGCTGACGGGAGCGACGGTCTCGGTGACAGGCTCTTCAACCTTGGGCTCAGCGACGGCGGGGGTGTCGACGACGGCGGGCTCAGCGGCAGTCTCGGTGGCAGTCTCAGTGGTGGGGATGGCAGGGACAGGCTCAGTAGGTGCGACGTTCTCCTTCTTGACGGGGCGAGCAGCCTGGGACTTGGTGCGGAAAAGACCAGTGACCTTGCCGAGCATCGACTTGTCCTCTGAAGGGCTCTCAGCGTCAGTCTTCTCCTTCTTGGCACCACCGAAGCCGCCGAAGTAGGACTTGCGGCGGCTCTCCTTGGGAGTAGAGGACTTGGGAGTCTCGATCTTGGTCTCAGTAGCGGGAACAATGGGGTCGGCGACAGGCTTCTCCGCAGCAACCTCAGTGGCAGCAGCGGGAGCATCGACAACAGGAGCGGCGACGACCTCATCATCCTTAGGAGGAACAGCAGGAGCGTCAGTGGAAGTACCAGGAGCGGGGCTCTTGGATCTGGCCTTCTTCACCAAGCTGTCGAAGAAGCTCTGCTTGCGGTCGGTGTTGGGGGTGACGAGAGGAGACTCAACCTTGGCGGCCTCAAGCTCGGCCTCCTTAGGAGCCTCAACAGCAGACTCGGCGGCGACGGGAGCGGCAGTGGTCTCAACTGCGGAAGGGTCGAGGTTGGAGTTCTCGGTGGTGGGCTCGGGAAGAACAGGAGGCTCGGCCGAGACGACGGTCTCCTTGGGAGGGACGACGGGGGCGACCTCACTCTCCTTCTTCTCGCTGGTAGGGCTGCGGACCTTGTCGAAGAAAGCGCCGAACAGACTGCTACGCTTGTTGGTCTTGGGTCTCTCCTCGGTCTTCTTCTTCTCCTCGACGGGCTTGGAAGAGACGCTGTTGACAACAGGCTTCTCCTCGGCGGCGGCAGCCTCAACGGGCTTCTCCTCGGCAGCAACAGCGGCAGCCTCGACAAGGGCAGCAGACTCGGCAGCGGGGACTTCCTCAACATTGGCGGGAACCTCAGTGTTAGGCTCAACGGCAGACTCGACAGGCTTCTCTTCAGCGACCTTGGTCTCTTCAACAGGGGCCTCGATGACACGGGCAGCTACAACAATCAGTATGACTAACAAACAGCATAGGTAGGTATTGACTTACCAATGGCCTCGGCCTCAAGAGGGGCAACGGTCTCAGCAGCGACAGGCTCCTCGACAGCCTCGGTGGCAGGCTTGTCAGCCTCGACGGCCTTCTCTTCGGCCTTCTCCTCCTTCTTCTCTTCCTTCTCGGCATCGTGCTCGGCCTTCTTGCCCATGATACCACCGAAGAGACTGTGGCGCTTACCGTTGCGGGAAGCAGAGCGGCTCTTCTTGGCCTTCTTTGCGGCGGCCTCAGCATCAGATGAAGAGGAGCTGGAGGTGGATGCAGCGCGGGGTCTGGAGGCATCCATGCTCTTGCGGCCAGCGCCGGTGTGAGGAGCGTGGGACTTGGCAAGGCCGGCAAGGGTCTCCTTGTAAGACTCGCTCGAAGTGATAGTATCCTTGTTGGCCTTGGCCTCAGTCATGGCCTTCTCAATGGCGACGAACCAGGCATCGCGCTCGGCATCGCTGGTGGCCTTGAAGGCGTGCTTGTGGTGGTGGATCTTGAAGGTGAACTCGTGGCCAGTGGCCTTCTCAAGGTCGGTGGCCTCGGAGAGGTTCAAGACACCCTGAGGGTGCTTCTTCTCATCGGCGTGCTTGACGAAGTAGAGCAGACCCTTGCCGGTGTGGCTTGACCAGGCAGCAGTAGCGTTGCCGGTCTCGGGCTTCTCACCACGGAGGTAGGTGCTGAGGTTGTCGACTGAGACGGGCTCCTCGCCCAGCCAGAAGGTTCTCTTGGAAAACTTCAAGCTCCTGGTTGCTGTCAATGTCTGAGATTCTGTGTTTGTTGGTGTGTGCTTACTTGATCAAACCAGGAGCCTTGTAGCCGAGAACACCAGAGTCAATGGCCTTGGGCTCCTCAGTAGTGGCAGCAACCTCGGCGGGCTTCTCCTCAGCAGCGACAGCAGCGGCCTCGACTGCAGGTGCAGACTCGGCGACTGGGACTTCCTCGACGACCGCAGGGGCCTCGGTTGCGGCAGTCTCTGTGGCAATGGGTTCAGTTGCGTCAACTGCAGGAGTCTCGTCGAGGACGGGCTTTGCGGTCTCCTCAACAGGTTCGACAACAGTCTCTTCAGGCTTGACGGCAACAGGCTCGGCAACGACAGGAGCGTCTGCCGGAGCGGCAGTGGTGTTGTGGGCGTCAGACATTATGGATGGTGAAGGAAAGGGTATGGGTTCGTAAAGCTGGCAGGAGCGAAACAGAAAAAGTCAGTTGAAGCTCGTCTGATGGTGTTATGGCGGGTGGAGCGGTGATCACGCGCGCGCGGCAATGATTGGATGGCGAGCTCTCGGTGCTATGTTTTTGATACACACCTTGTATTAATTAGATGTAGAGCTGACAAGAAACAAATCAAGGGTCTCCGGCTCGAGCTACCGCCGTTCTGCAGCGATAAGCAATGAAGCTCTGAATGGAGGAGAGAGGCAAGAGGCTGAGAAGTGGCACAAGAGTAGAGAGAAGAGAGAAAAGATGGTCTGAACAGCAGGTGCAGCAGAAGAAAAAGGATGGCCGCATGTGATTGCAACGAGATTACCTCCTTCCAAGGGGGTGCATCCAGGGTCAAAGCTTCCTGGATTTCACTGCGACAGGCGAAATTTGCCAGGCCTTGAGCAAGACGCGCCCAGCAAACATCTGCAAATGCGACAACACCTGCCTGTGATTTGCTTTGAATTTGGTCTATCCCGGGTAGATTGACTCGTGCGGCGCCCGTTTCATCTTCCCAACCGCTCGGCCGCAACCTCGACCAAGAACAGCATCAAATGCCCCTCTACGAGTATGCTGCAAATAGATTGTTCTGCACACCCCGTCTACAGCTGCCGAACCTCGCTATACAGAGTCCAGCCTTTCCGCTGCTTCTCAAGTGCACATGATGCGACTCCCAGCCCTCGAGCATGGCATGCGCAACCTGTTCCCAATCGCTCCATGTGCAGACTTGTTCGCGCTGGTCTCGTGTTACCCCGTCTCATGACATGATCGAGTCAGATTGCCATACCGCCATTCAGCTCTTGACTGCCTCGGCCGATCATCACTGTACTTCCCACTCTCCGTTTGACAGGGCGTTTAACGCCTTGCCGCAGAATCCCAAACGATAAACACATCACTATTTTTTATCACTAGAATTTTTTCCCTGCAGCAACGATAGCAACCCTGTGAAACGTCGTCTATGCTAGACGATATGGGCGCGTAGCCGATGTCTTCTTCTCGCGATCGCTTTGCTCTTCTATCGTGGCCATCAACCAACCCCAGCAGACTCCATAAACTGCCACTCCGTCTTTCGGTGTGTTGTTTGGCCTAAACAGAAACACGTCATTTCCCTGGATGGCAGATCTTCAGCTTCGTTTTCCCTCCCGCACACCAATGCTCGAGATGCCCCACTTGGTGTCCGCAAGGTGGTGCTACCCGCATGCAGGGTTCGGCCTCAGAATCGAGAAAGCGAACATCCCAACCTCCAGAAGCCAAGCCTCCTGGCTTGAGATGCTTAATTTACCACCAACTTGACCGGCGGCGCATTCATGGCCCTACTCGGCTGTTTTGTCAATTTATTCAGGCCCTCAACCTTAGGCCAGGGAATCATCATGGAAGGAAACAGGCGGTGACTGCTCAGTCAGAAGGTGAAGAAACGTCCCTGCTCGTACTCGGAGTAACATTCTAGCCTACCAGACTTTGCTCAACATCAAAACACACCAAAAACCCCTTCTCACCGACTCTCTGAGCCTGTTCCTAGTTTTCCCATTCTATCGATATCGTCGACAGGGATCGGGGATGGGAAAAAAATGTTTCTTCTCTTCATCGAATCTTGAAGAATTTGACGAACCTGGTGGCTTGAGACACAATTACGGGAAACAAAAGCCTGGCTGCAGACTATCAACCCCGTCGAGAGAGCTAAATCTACCTAACCTAAAACCAGTGACTATCTAAACTTACTACGACAGACCAGGGCTAGTTGTTTTACTGACCTCTATGCCCAGTGCCTATCGATCACAAACGATTCATCCAATGGCCATTGACGAATTGCGCGACACAAGAACTATCGATCTGCATGCGTGTCTGCCATGTCCAATGTAACACCTGAGACATGACACCGCATAGCACTCAACTGTTCATGAATTTCTTACGAGATAGATTGACTCGACCGATGAATGTTTGATGAGACGTATACAGCTGGCAACGGCAACGCTGTCCTTCCTTCAGTACACTTCTGCTGTCCTCATCATGTACTGTGCGACGACTTCTTGAATTCACCACATCGCTTCGAGGACACTCAAGAAGTATGCATCCATGCAACCTGGGTTAGCTATAAATTGGGACGTATCTATCAAGCTGCTAAACATCTGACCCTTTCTTTGACGTCAAGCTCGCGGATCTCCTTCACCAAAAGACGCAGGACGCTCCTACTCGTGCTACTTTTCAGTGTAGCATTTCCAACAATGGCAAGGAGAAGCGCTGGAAGATCGACCAAACATAACCAAGATCATCATTTCCAAATGTTAGCTCTATAAGCAACGACAAACTAGTCATCCAACAACTCGCCCCCACGAGTGATCTTGTACGATGTTATGCCTTCAGGCTTTTTGAACCAGGTATGTTTATGTGCGGCAAAGCTTTCCATCTCTGGTGCAGGAATCACTGGCATCATACCCATCTTGACGATGATTTTGCCAGCCAAAGCATCAACTTTCGACATGACCGGACTAGCAACAAAGTCAGCTACCAATCATGCTGAACAGCAACTCTCTGTCAAAGACAACTCACTTTCCGTCCACAGCACAAAAATATCGTTGTACGGGATTACCACTGTTGGTAGCTTTGTCTTCGTAGACTTTGAGAGTTCCATCTCTGTCCTTGATGTCGACTTTGTCTTCTTCCATGATGAGATTTGCAGAGACCACCGACCCTGATACTTTTCGGCAGTTTGCGCAGTGACAGAGATGGCCGCGTGGCTTTGTAAAGAGCTCGTTATCGTTGATGGTCACTGTAATGCTACCGCACAAGCAGCTACCGCTTAGGGAATCCTTGAACGAAGAGAGATCATGTCGCTTTGGGTCGCCAGTGAGATGCGCCATTGTTATGGGGAAGTCGAAATAATTCTGTAGTAGTGTTCTAACAGGGAGGATCGGGAGATGTTATCTACTAGAATATGTATTCGTAAGCCAGGTGATGTTTTATACTCGGATGAAAGCATGATGCTCTTGACTGAAGCAGATCCCCCGCCGCGATTGCCGCAACCCCCGCATATGTTATACCTAGGTATTGATTACTAAGGTTCAAATGATGACAGAAACGCGAATCAGCTACTCGTATCGGGTCCTGCAATGATTGTTTATACCGCAAGAACATTTTTACAAAGCGGACAAGAAGGAATGAAGCACTGCCACGCTCGCGCACCCTTTTCAATGTTGGGGACATAAGAATATCAAGCAGTAGTACCCAAGATGCAAAAGGCCGCCGCAAGTTCATCTATTCGCGATTCCAAATGATTTAGCAGAAACACTTCTTTCTACACTTCGCTGATCGATACAACTACGCCACCAATACAGAATTCATCTCTTCGCTACCCGAGTAATCCATCGTGTCATGCTGATACATACAAAGGAAAATATATTATAAAAGTTACAAGATTATCGGCGCACGTATGCAATCAACTGGCCGTGATCAGGACATATCTGTGAAGAAGAAGAAGTCAGCGACAATGTTCTCTCTTCTAGGAGTAGCTTTGGTGAGGAGAGTAATAGACTTACGAAGTAATGGCATTCATCCTCTCGGCACTTAACTTCATGCCAACCTTCAATATCTCCTTGGCCACTTCTGGCTCTTTCTCTTGCATTCGCTCCCACGCTTCGAGTGTAAGCAGCCAAGCAACACAATCCATCTCCGCCATGACAGTACTCGTGCGTGCGGTCTCGGAGAAGAAAGGTAACTCGCCGCATGTTGTGCCGGAGACAATGCTTTCGTGATAGCTTCCTTGATCAAGCTCGTACTCTGCACGCAGAATGCCGGACTGAAGAAGGTAGAAGCCATCGGGCCTGTCGCCGCGTGAGTAGAGAATTTTGCCTGCTGGGTAGCTACGAGGCTCGAAGTAAGACACGGCGCGGAACCAGAAGTCTTCGTTGCGTGTTGTGAGGCCCTGGAAAGATTGCAAAATGAGTGGTAGCGGCTGCTTAAAGTGCTTCCAGCGATTGCTGTCACCGTTTTGTCCATTGCTAGATGCCAGCGTCGTCGTCGCAGCCTGGTGTAGGAAGTTACGTCGAGGCGAGCCCACGTTCATATCGATGGACGCAGGTGTCTGTATGGCTAGATTTGAGGGTATATCAATGTTCTCGGCAGAAGCTTCCTTTTGCTGGTTCAAGGCTTCCATACGTTGCTTGTCGGACAGAATGACAAGCATTTCGTTCTCGCAAGCTTCAAGCGCACCGTTAAGATCTTCAAAGACTTTGGGAGGTGGGATGGTGGAGTCCTCTACGGGGTCCTCGAAAAGACCAACCATCTGGAGACTCCTGCCAATCTCACCATCGAGGCTTACACCCGCTAGAGCTAGCATCACATCGCGACGATGTAAGATACGGTTCATGCGGTTGAATGCTTCGGCTGCCGAGAAGTCGATGCCGGCAACGTGAGAGAAATCCAGGATAAGATAGCGGATTGGTTCTGCGGCGAAGGCCTCTGCTTCTATCAGAGCTCTGACCTTTTTCTCAACCTTGACAATACTGCCGAAGAAGAGGTAGCCACCCAGCTTGACAACGCGGATTTGAGGACCGACTTTGTGGAGGTATTCACGCTGACGGGGATGACGACGCACAGTCGACTCGGCCACGGCACCAGAGAATTCGGCACGAATGACGGTCTTGCGTGATGTCTGCACAACATAGACCAAGCAAGCAAGACCAATACCAACAGCGATGCCGACAACGAAGTCATAGGCACCCATGACCAACGAGATGATGACAATGGTAGCATACTCCAGACGGTGCAATCTTCCATAAGTGGCCCAGATGGCTTCTTGCGCAAGGTCAATACCAAGCATGTAGATCAATGTACCGACAACCATGACCGGCACATAGCCGATAACGACAGGGCCAGCAACAAGAAGACCGAAAGTGGCTAGAGTTAGCATGTAACCAGCAAGACGGCTGTTGCCTCCGGTCTCGATGAAGAGTACACTGTTGACGAAGGCCAGGTAGTTCTGGATACTGCCAACGCAACCCGACAGAGTGTTCGAGATGCCGTGCATGATCAGTTCTCTGTTGACGCTAACGTTGTCTTCTTGCACAACGATTGCCAGGTTGGGCACGTTGATGGGAACGTGCAGGATGCCGAAGAAGGTAAGGGCGAACTGAGTAGGCACGGTCATCCAAATGGCGCTCCAGTCCACAAGGTGGAACTTGTAGTGGCTGTAGAAGTTGTAAAACGGCAAACCAGCTTGCGGAGCATCGAAGACCCAGCCTTTACGGCGCAGGGTCTCCATACCCAGATTTGGTACTGCGGCGACCACAATGTAGAAGATTGCGGTGATAGCAATATAATATGCAGGGACAAGCCATGGTCTGTCGTAGTAGTGCTTGACGGTCAACAAAAGGATGGCCAGGAAAAGAGGAGGCAGCCAGAGCACGATCGTGTCTGCTTGGAAGAGCTTGTGGAGAACGGCAGAGGTGAACTCGAGGTTGCCATCCAATCTTGCCGAGACCTCAATACCAGTGACAAACAAGAAAATACCAACACCTCCAATACAACCAGTAAGAATGCTGTGAGGGAAGAAGTTGACGAGCGTACCCAACTTTGCAGCACCGAGACCGAGGAAGACCATACCAGTAAGAATAGAGCTCATTGCATAAGAAGTGATGACAGTGGCTCTCAGAGCATCGGGATTGCCAGTTCCCATGCGACCCATGATCATGTATGTCATTTTGTGGAAGAAAGGCACGACCTCGATCATCTCAGAGCCAACGCCACCACTGAAGATACTACCGCTGGAATAAGTCAGTTGAGCAGTGATGCAACTAACGTAGAACATTGAAACACCATCAGCACCCATGCTGGAAAAGACTTCCTCGCCGAGAGGGAAAAGAATAATTCCGTAGGACAGGGCATCCAAGAGATTAAGAAGGACACCGAGAAAGACAGAGGGAATGACTAGAGCAGGTTTGATAACAACCGTCTTGAAGACCTGCTGCATGTCCCACTCTTTGGGATGCGTTGCGACACGGTACCCATCAGCCGCCACTTTCCGCAACGAGGGGTAGGCGTGCTGTAATTTTTGCCATGACTTGACTCGCGGGAGTCTTTGGCTCTCAATGTCTTCATCGTCCTCATGGCCATCTTGAGCACCGTCCAGAGTCTTGTAGGACGAGGCCCGTCTCGATGACTGCCTACCAAAAAGAGGTGTCTGCTCGTCAGCATCATCTTCGCCAGCTTCGCTGATGATCAAACTCGGTACGTCGCTGTGAGGGCGAGGTCGTGGGCGTAGTTGGCTATCGCCCTGTTGCCATGGCATGTCGGTCAGGTTAGAAGATGAAACTTCGGGCGAGACAGGCTCGGATTGTTCCTGGATAACCTCTGGCCGAGTTTGTCCCTTCTGTAGTCTTTCATCGTCACCCAAAGATCTTTCTGAATCAACGCTTCTTCTGTGGTGGGCCAGCTCAAGCGATTGTCTTGGAGATGAAGCCGAGTCGAAGCTTCTGCGATGGGTGGACGAGTCTTGAGATTGACGATTTAGAGGTTGAGAAGCCCTATGAGCGTCCGAGTCGCCTAGGAATGAAGAAGAGAGTTCGGCGGTTTGTTCGCGCACACCTGAGGAAGAATACTGAAGAGGTTCTGGTGACTGGCGCATTAGCTGGGCTCTGGGGTGGGCATTGTGATGGATTGAAAGTCACCTTGAGTGCCGTGGGCAGCATGGTGGATGTAGGACCTGCTGGGAGTCTTGTACGAGGAAGAGAGAGCCGAGGCCGAAGTAATTGAGCGAGCTCTTGCCCTGTGACCGGTGGAGCGCGGAGCAGTGTCCTGGGCCTCCGGGTCTTCCTGCTGGAGCTCGTCATTGGAGAATGGCAGGCGCTGCTGATGTGACGAGGCATCCGACGGCGTGCGGCCACGCTTGAACAATCGCGACATGGTGCGACCCAGAGACGTCGAGTTTTGCAATTCTTGTTGGTGGATTTCGGCCGCTCTTCAAGGGATTGGCGCTGCTTATCTCAGAAGGGACGTGGGCTGACTAGACAAACAGAAGGTGCGCTGACCCAGAGAGCCAATTGCTGAAAATCAAGTCTGCATGTGCATGAGGTCGACAGCTGTGGAGAGAGCGAAAAAGCAGGGATCTTCTAGTATCAACAGTGACAGGATTCAATTAGTTGCGAGATAACAGCAGCTGGAAGCCGCATCCACCGGCATCCACAAGTTCAGCAGAAAACGTAAACGTCTGGCTGGCCCCCGTCAAAGTCCTGGCTCCACTTTTGTCCAAACTAAAAATGCTGTCTAGACAAATCCTGTACTTGCAGACCACTCCACCCTTCGTAGTGCTGCATGAAATAGTGTCTACTAGTGCTCCATTGTTCCCCTGCCATGCCGACATGGCATCTGATCTCTGAGTCTTTGCTAGGAGACCTGTCCAGCGAGGAGAATTTCCACGCGGCGGGCCTGTTCAGTCGACGTCATTTTGCTTTTGTTACGAAGCGCATGAAGTGGTCGCGAACCACCCCCACAACATGCTGATTCGTGCCAACCAGCCATGCGATCCGCTGACTGACAATGTCAATGACATGCCTTCACCTTGATCTGAACGCTTGTTGCCGTCCGCTCGTGCCGTCTGACCAGTCGTCACAGCGCTTGCCTCCTGGAATCTTTTCATCCTCGTTTACATGTCGTCCAGACCCACGGGTCTGCAGGTCGCTGTACACGGGACAAGCAATTTCCTTTGAGTACCTTTGCCACGGCAAGAGCCTGGGGTTCGCTAAGAAGCAAGTAGCATATAGCTGACTGCCTGTACTCAAGGGCTGGTGACAAGCATGCCTGTAAGAAGCAAGACAAGGCAATGTGCTCGTGGCACGGTCTTGGATAGTAGCATGTAGAAGATTGTCGAAAGGGTGCGAGGGCTCAACTGAGCTTCTGCAAATAGCCCTGCTGAATCAACCGCTCGACATCTCCCTGACGCACGTAGAATTGGCTGTTCTTGGTGAGGTTGATGGCTCTGGTGAATCATGTAAGCAGACTGTACGTGACCATATTAAACTCAACATACCCGTATTCCGTTTGGATTTCACCAGCGTCTTTCAAGACACGGACGTCAATGAAGAGGTCAGTCGGCGGATCCAGGCTGCCAGTCAAATCGATGTCGGTCCATTGACCCTTGTATGCGGCTAGTAGATCGCTGTACAGGCGAACGTATTCCTCTTCCTCGGGACTGAGACTGCTCTTTGTATCTTCGGCATTCATAGCTTGAGGTTCGGCGGTTGTCTGATCGGAGCCAATGACATCGATGCCTCTCCAGCACATGTCTTCCAGCTTATCTGTGCGAACGCGGTGGTAGGCCAAGAGACAACGTTTGTTGCGACGCATGCTCAGGTGGTTGACGAGAAGAGCACATGCGGTTGCCGGGTCTTGAGATGGGTTGAAAGAAGAGCCGAAGGGTTCGAGTAGAGAGTTGACTTCTCGGTTGAGCTCGCGGACTTCACGTACTACAGTGCGGACGAGCTCGGTCTGGTAGGCCGGGAGCTGAGGGAGTGCCTGGGTTCGTTTTGCATGTTGCACCTAGGAGCCAGTGTTAGTCAGTCGAAGCAATCCGTGATTCGGTTGCACAATACCAGTTTATTGCCGACGTCTCCATACATTGTTGCGATGAGACTGGAAATTCGGCCGATCGGGGGTCCAAGAGAGTCGCGACGGATTTGGATTCGCACGCGTCACTCAACTGAGCGCCGCGTCGTTGCTCTTTCCTCAGCCCGAGTCCATCGTGCAATTCTCGCTTGAACATTGTCGCTTTGCAATAGTCACCAGGACACAAGGAAAGCACAAATTGCTCAACAACGACTTCCATCAATGCTATCATTTCTTGCAACTACAGACTCCATTATGTCCAACCATATTCAATACGCCCTCTGCTCACTCGATAATTCCATTCATCCAAGACCGCGAGGTCATCCTGTCATCTGTCCCATGCCGCATCTATCACTCAAGGAACTGCTGATACGGCGAGTTGTCTAGCATTCCTCCCAATTGTGGATCCACAAGAAACTCGTCGTTGACGGTCCCCTCAGTGGCCACCTGCCCACCACTCATATCAAATCCGCCGTGCATGGCATCCTGGAAGTTGGCATCAAGGCTCGACATGTCGTGTCCCAGGTTGTAGGTTGTGTGGTCGGGATGCAGTAGCAGCCCATTGTGATCCATAAAGTTACCTCCGTGCTGTGGTTGTTGATACGATGACACTGGTGTTGGGCCTCTGGACTGCAGTAACTCATGGTGCTGCCCACCGGGTAATGATACAAGTGCTCCGCTGGATCCCATCGATGCTGGAGTTCCGTTCATTGTCATTCGATTGTCTTGTATCTGCTGCACTCCGCCTCCATGCTGATACACTGCGTACTGACCATGACCATTGGCGACTGCATACGAGTACGGATGGCTGTGGTACATGTGTGCCTGACTGGCTGCATATGGCAACACTTGTTGGTAGGGTGCTGAGCTCCTTCCAGGATCCGCAAGCTGGTACTTCACATCTGCATACGAGTAGTTGTCGGCATAAGGATGTGTCATTCTTGGAGGCTGCTTGGGTTGTCTGGCCTGTCGTCCTGGTCGATATTCGCCATCAGGGTCGTCATCTGAATCGCTGAAGTGGCTGTATGCGCTCTCGGGATAGTCCAAAATGCGCTTCGGGTTCTTCTTCTTCGGTAAGGCCTTCGCCGGTGAGAATTTGTACTCCGGGAATGCTCTCTGGTGGTTCTCTCTTTCGATTGTCGCCAGACGGTCATAGTAGTCCTTGATTTCCTTCGGCTCCAGCTTTTTCCAGCTCTGGCCCGTGACTTTCGACACGACCTGGTGGTTGTTCTGATCGCACCACTTCTTGGTACGCTCAGCATACGCGGAACGGTACAGCATGAACCTATTCATAGGCCTCGCGATCTTGTTGGCTTTGGTCACCTCCGAACGTCTCTCTTCCACCGATCTGTTGGCCCATGCCTCCATATCCCTCAAAGGTGTGTCAGAGTCCTTGGTCAAAACACTCAAGGGTGCTTGAAGTACGACATCTGCTTCCTGCACTTTCTTGGCTCTGTTCTTTCTCACTCCGGCGATACGAGGACTGCTGGCTGCGGGTGTAGAACGCGACGAACTCATCGGCGAGTCCATGGGCTTGATCGTGCGCCCACTTCGTGTCCTTCTGCTGCCATCGCTTCCGGTGTTAGGACGAGAGGCTGGAGTGCTGACATCGACATTACGATAATCGTAGTTGGTGTTGTCGTATGTGCTCAGCTTGCTGTCGTCTGGCCACCCTGAGTTATCCTTGTCATGGTCAGCGCATTCTTCTTTCTGCCAGAAAGATCGCTTACAAATGCGAAGTTGTCATAGGCCTGTCCGTCATTGTAGCTTTCAATGTGGGACAGCTCATGATGGTTGTCCAGAGATGATCCGTATTGACCTGACTGAATGATCCGGTTGGACGACATTGCGACTTTCACCTGCTCTCGAATTGAAGCAGGACTTGGTGTTGCTTTTGCTGTTTCAGACGTTTGCTCGATATCTTGCACGCACTGATTGTTGGCTTTGTCCAGTGTATTGGGACAACTACTACGTGGCGACGAATAAAGCAAAAGGCAGCAAAGAGATTGTGTCGCCTCTAAGTGTTGCTGTTTTGATTTGGATCGGCTACAGGCTAAGTCACCAGCCTCGTACCAAGTGGTCACGGATAAAGGTCGAAAGGGCTCCGAGTCAGTGTCACTTTGGGGCACAAAAAGCAAGATAGTATGCGTCTTCGCTGGCCAAAGACTTTGTAAGCTATGACATGGTGAGCGAAATTCTTGTGCTGTCAGAAGAACGAACAAGGATGTATTCGTCCACGCAAACCACGTGCGTGGATCAGAGGCAGATGCAACGAACCTTGTCTGTTTCCGCAATCTTGCTTCCTAGATCGCGATGTTTTGGACAAAATTGGGATTGTGGCTGTTGCTGAATGACAAACTAAGGCTTTGAACTATTGCTTTGCTTGTGTCTCAACGCAGGCGATCTTTGGTGTTTGTTGTGTTAGACAAAGTCCTTACAACCCGGGATGGCTTCCACAAGTCGGGATATTTGCCAAAGGATGAACGAAACAAGCAGAAAGAAGGTCAAGAGGTCCCCAGGATTCTTTGTTGGTCTCGTCAAAGGTATTTGTACAAACTCTGTCCGTCAAGATTGAGCAAGTGCCGATTGCAAACTCATCTTCCTGCAAATGGTAGACTACTGAAGCCGGACAAGCATCACCGCATCCGTATAGAAATTTCGAAGCCTGGACCCTCTGACGCTCTTCTGTCTGCCCGCTTTGGGACAAGCTACCTCTCATCGGACCTGCGTTACTGCTTTTGGAATTGTACTCGGCTATTGTCTTCTTTCAGAGCTTCCTTCGGATCGCGACAGTGAGAGTGAGACTCATGAACCATCTCTTCTACCAGCAAGATTGATCGCTGAGGTAGACACCGTTTCAGACGCTCCCAACTCTGCTTGTAGATGGCGACGCCGCTGCCTTCACTGTGGTATTGGCTGCCTTTGCAACAACCGACCCGCTCCATCGGTCCAGTCGGCAAGCCTCAGATCTGCAGGACCCACTGGTTTGCAGAAAGACAAGATGACATGCATCATAAAACAAGTGAGGGCGTGGCGTGCTATCTTCACTCGCCCTACCAGCGAGCCCCCATCAGACTGCATGTGCTGTTTACTTCTTGGTACCTGTTTGAATCACTGTCCAATCGCTGCCCTGATGACGGAGGATTCCGGACCCGGCCAACGCCATCAGCATTCTTCTATGTCGGCTATGCAACTGTAACCGAAAAGGGACTTCAGCGAGCATGATGAGAGCAGAATCCAAGCACTATCTTGGGCTCAGGCTGGAGTCGAAGCGAGGGCAACAGATTCTTTCCACCCACTTTTTGCTGAGAACGTTAGGCGTCATGACGCCGCATAGCCAAGATAGACACCACATGTGGTCCTGGCAGATGTGGTCACTCGCCCTGCGGCAGGACGGTCCGCACATGCATAGGGCTTGGGGAGACACAATGTTTGGTCCTGATCCTCGTGACTGGAGATTGGGAGTAGACAGGCATGCATGCATGCACGTCCCAACACACGCAGGCAACCAATTCACCACTGCGGTCCTTTGGGTCCTGATGGTTGATCTACTGAAAACAGCAAAGAGCACACGACCGACCCCTCATCCCTCGGCCGTAATGCACTGTGAGAATCTTACCACCAATCTGCAATCTACTAAACAACCAGGCAATTTAACACTACTGCAAACGGTAAGTTGATGCAGTATATTCTCTGCGTCGAGACAGATGGTGCAAAACCATTGTCTCAGAGGAATGTACGCTAGGCCAGCTTCGCGAGCGTCGTTTGTGGAACCACACCTTCCAGTTCCCTGATCTGGGTTGGCTGCAGCTACCCGAGTGGGAGCACGAGCGCAAGGTTTACGTTTGTGCAAGGCACCGTGTCGGCATCTCCACGATTTACAGGTTCTCTTTCCTCTAAGCAATATCACCATGGCCGAAAAGCGATCATGAGTCGATGACTACTTGATGGTAGCAAAAGTGTGGACACGAGGTTTGTTTCATCAACGATCATTTTTGGACTTTGAGTCGAGTCACTCAAGGGCCTTGATCCTCGGCCTTGCCCTTGTAGTCGTTCATCAATATGAGAGACAGATGTGGGTTCTATATTCGATAAGTGGCCTCACACTTGCTCCTAGCATGGACCTTCTTCTCGCTGATCTATCGATGCTTGTCATTTCTGCCGGTCGGGCTGCGTCTAGTGCTCTTCTTGAGAAAGAAATGATCTTGAGAAGTCGTCGCGGCGCAGTTGCTCTATTCGAATATGTTTCAGTGATCAGTATTAACCATAGCAGGCGCGGCAGCCTTGCAAGCTCTTACCATCATGAATTTCACGATGTTCTTTCTTCGTACTTCTGGGTTGCAGCTTCTCTATGCGTCTCTGATTTCGTTTACATCGCCTTTTGCATCAACGGTGCATATGAAAATGTTATCATCAAAGTAGAAACTTTCTTTTCTGTGCCAAGTATCTCATGATATGTCGTCTGAGTGATCCACCCACGTTCAGGCTCAAGCAACTGCGTCTCACGTGTGGAGGGTATACTTACGTGGAGAAGAGAAAAGCTTTATCGCTTGCTGCAAATTTGAGATGGTAGACTGAACAATCTGTGACTATACATGGGACCATCACTGTAACCTGTGGCCATCTTCAGGGTTGGTTACGGGTGTGACCCTGGCACAAATTCTCCAACCAACATACTGAGCACATGTCATGGTATATCGCGCATCTTGTCTCGCCATAGCCTCACAGTACTCTTGATACTATGCTTGGCTGCTCTCGCAATGGTCCAATGATCATGACGATCAACATGTGTGGTGGAGAAGCTGTATAAATGTAGCTTTGCATACTTGACATGGACATGAATGCCAAATCGAGCGCTGTGTCGCTATATCACAGCCACATCCATGCAATATTTCGAATTCTTCACCAAGAAAAGGCATTGCAGTCAAATCGAAGGAGACAAGAAAGATATTATTGGACAAATCTCTTCATGGGCACAGCGAACAAAGAAAGCTGGAAATTGACGTCGGATGCTGGCCGGAGAGCGAGATCCGAAAAAAAAGGAAAGAAAAGAAAAATAGACATAGACAGGGTATCATGTAATAAGTACAGCGAGCAATGCGTGTGTCAGAGTCCAGTTGACGGAGTCTAGCAATGAGCATGCCTTGGAGAAAATGTCACACAAAACTGGCCTAGAACAACGCCTAGAACATTTGACGATCCCTCATCTCGACGGGAAGGAAGACCATAGTGATCGCGGAGAGCCAGATGCCACCAGCACCAAGCCAGAGAATACCCGAGCTCTTCGAGGCAATCAGATTCTCTCCAGCGAAGGGCGCAACAATACCGGCAATACGACCCAAGCAAGATAGCATGCCGCTGGCACTTCCACGATAGGCGGTGTCGAACAATTCAGGGGCGGAAGCGTAAAGGACAGCGTTGAAATACTATTGAGTCAGGATCAGCTTGTGACGCAGCGAGTCGGAATGGCTCCAAGAACTCACAGTTTGCATGATGTACTCAAAGGCGTTCAAGCCGACGTAGCCAGCGACGTTGGAAACCTGGGTGTACATGGCCATTGCAAGACCTTGACAAATAGCAGAGAAGACGAGTGACCATTTTCTGCCGACAAGGGGCAATTGAACGGATGCCATGGCGATCATAGCACCAAGGATACCAGGCGTATAGATGGCAATATAGTGAAGGTAAGTCTCTTTGACGGAACCGGATGTGGTGACCTCATTTCGCAGAAGAATCAAAGGCAAGAATTGGCCGGCAAGATTGAAAGACCAGTAATCACCCTACGAGGAACACGTCAGCACTGATTCCATATCAATAACATGGATGGAGCACCCACCATGTAGGCAATGGCCAGAAGCACGAAGATGAAAACCTGCAGCTTGTTGGTAAAAAGGGCTTTGAGGTGCTTGAAACTATTGGCAGTGTTCTTGAGAACACGCTTAAATGTTTCCATAGAGCTAAGAGGTTGACCAGATGCCTCAAGCTCATCGGTAGACATGGAAGAGGTCTCGTCAACAGCGGCGAGATGGGCAACAGTCAAGACTGGTGGAGGAGCTCTGTTGAACTTGGCAATCTTGTGCAGAACTTCGATGGCTTCGGCTTCTTTTCCTCTGCTGACGAGGAACTTGGGCGACTCGCGGAAGGTAAAGACAAAGTAGCGTAGGAAGAAGACGACCAAAGTGGCACCTCCAAGAATGATGAGCGTGTATCTCCAACCCATATTGCTATCGGTGGTACAGCAAGGTCTTTGGCCAGTACTACAAGCGGGGTAGTCTACATTGCAACGCAACTTGGGTTGTGCTGCAGTGCCATAGGCGATGGCTGTTGCAAAGACGACGCCAATGGGCTGCCACAAGGAGAGGAGAGCGACAAGGAAGCGGCGGTTCTGAGGAAGAAATTCGAGAGCGATGGTGGCATCGATGGGAATGTTGCCGCCGAGACCTAGCGAGGCAAGGAAGTAGATAGCGCAAATGGCACCGTAGTTGTCCTTGGGAGCAGCCTGACCGAAAGTTAACTTTTGTTAAGGTAAATGATACGAGCAGGGCATACCAAGATCAGGCCGAAAACCGAAGTGATCAGACATGTCAAATTGAAAGCCCAACGACGACCGATGACATCGACGAGGATACCAAACGTGAAAGCACCAATAGCTAGACCAGCGTTGGCACAAGCAAAAATTGTTCCGTCATGGCCAGGAGGAACGCCCATTTCCTGGTAGATGGCCGAAGCAATCAGACCAACACCCTGCGACCAAGCCAGATCCAAAAAGTAGCCAAAGCCGCACAGGAACCAGATGCACCATTGGTACCTGCCCATACCAAACTTGTCAAGTTCAGCATTGATCAGGGCGGCTTTCTTCTCGAAGGGTGTGAGATTGTGCGCCGAATGACCTTTGAGAATGTTGCCAATTGAGAGTCCTGCTTCAGGCGCGACGGCGACTGTAGCTTGGCCTACTTCAGCCTCGGCTTGGGTGGACGACATGTGCCGCAGACTCTTTTCGTCTTGAGTCTGGACATCTTCGCTCCGCTTGGAGTGCTTGAGAGAGTCCATCATGATGATCTTGTGTCGCTCGACACTGTTGAGCTGAGCTTGTTTGCCTTGTCAATTGAAGGTCGATCGTGTCTGTCGCAAAATACTGAGAGAGTCCGGTCGCGTGTGTAACAGAAAGGAAGGAGCGACCACTGCCTGGTTTTGTCTTATCACTCGACCGTAGGATTCAAGCGCCACTCCTAAAAAATTCTTGCTGCTATCCGTGTCGTGAACTTACCACTTGCCGCTTGCGGATACCTGAGAGCGTTTACTGCAACTACATGCCGCTATATGCAGTAGTGAGTCTATCACAATCCGTTTCCGTTAACCTTACAATCGTTCATACGAGCCCCGCTCACACCAGCAAGCTCTGCTCCACCTCGCCGGCATCTTCGCACTGACTCTTACACACATCCAAGCGCAAAGTAGTCTGCTGTTGCTGTCGCAAAGTTCAGGAATGAAAGCTGGGAAGGATGTTTCGTGACGTCGACATTATCCATCAAATCGTGGCTCAGGCGATTTGATGCGGGGACTCGACGCTGATTGGCTGTACGGCTTGAACTCTATCTATCGTGTAGATCCTCTAAATCCACTTCTCGGCAGGATGTAACCTTTGTTGACCATGTACACGGCACACTATGTAATAGTGTCCTCGGTGATGACCGAGGAAGTGAAGCATTGATAGAAAATTCAGCCAGCCCTCGCCGCAGAGCATTCAACACTCAGGCGCAAATTGTGCAGCAATTGAAGCACTCAAGTTGATAATCCCATGACCCCAGGTCTTTGCCCGTTGACGCCAATACGCCTATGCGTGACGGAAGGTCCATCGCTTTTATTACCGTGTGGACATGCGCATGTCAAGCAAGGCCAAGGTAAAGGCAATAAAATGCAGGTGACAAAACAGGTAATGCAAGAACCGACGCTTCAAATCTCCATAGCCGAAGAAGCTAAGCTATCGCTTGCGCCATCGAGGATACCCAAAAGGCGAGCATATGGGACAGTGATACGTTGAAGGTCACGATGTTTGCCTACAACTGCGTCAGTAACAATGAACATGAGCCAGACGAGAATGTTCGACTCACCCAAAATGAGAACAACTTCTTTGAGCAGCTCTTCTCGAGGCCAGCCAACAAGATCGCCTTCCTCAGCCATCCAGCCTTGACCCCTTTCCTCAATTGGCTTCTCCTCTTCGTCCTCAAATACACTGCCCATGAGTGAGCGCAACAACTCCTCAACCTTGGCCTTCGAGCCCTCAGCGCCGATGCGCTTGGCGTACATGAGAAGATACAGGTGGAACTCTTCGCGCGCACCGAGAGTCATGGCTGCTGCGACACGGTTTTCGAGATGTGCAACACTCACTGCACTCTCGAATCCTTCATACCCTTCGGCAACGAGCAGCGTCTTGACCAGTCTTTGCAAGAAGTACGCCCGACCACGCAGCAAGGATTGGGTTGTGGTATTGCGTTCGAGTAAGGGAATGATTCCAGCAGACAGGTTCTCAGGTTTGAGGTCGTCGTCAGTGGTGGAAGTGCCGTTGACGCCTTTGGTTGTAGGTTGCACGGTAGAGATGGATGTGTCGGCCGTGTTCCAATACTGACTGCCCACTGCCCACCAAGGCTCCGACAAACGTTGCCAGATATACATAGCTTGTGAATAGCTGAAACCATCTCCGTTAGACAAACCTACTATGATTCGTCCTTGTGAGTTGAGGCGAGCAAACATCACGGCTGGCCCATTGGTAGTGTGACCTTGCTGGGCTGTAGCAGCAATATCAAGCACAGGTGCGAGAGATACTGGTGGATGTGGTGATGACATGGTCTTGATGTTCCAGACGTAGCACATTCCTACGGCATTCACGCACAAGAGCCACCAGCCTCGGCAGTCCATAATGACGGGTTGTGCATCGAGAATGAGGGCGTTCAGCAGCCTACGGCCTGCTGGAGTCCAGATGTGGACCGACCCGTCTTCACAAGCAGCAGCCCAGAAGTTGTGGTTTCCTGTAACAAGCAAGACGGTTCGTGGCAGATAGTCTTGCCAAATAGTTTGGCCTCGTCGAGAGACTGTAAGGCGGGTAGGATCGCGATCCTGGACTCTACCTGTACGTGCAGGTCCAGAAGCATTGCGTGCTTCGAACACGATCGATGGCTCTTCATTCGTGTCCATCTGCTGTCCTTCGGTTTCCTGGTTGTTATTTGTATCGAGGGGACGGACTATGGTCGCTCTGACCAGAGGAACTGCCAATCTGACCTGGCTGGTAGTCAAGCTGGGATTCACGATGGCAGGTCTGAGCGGTTCAGCGGTTGCGGTGACACTTTTGCCAGCTGAGCTTGGTGGAACAAGACCAGCGGCAGTGTTCATGACCACGGGTGTGGCTCCACTTTGTTGGATGGACGCGATGCGCTTTTCGGCACGACGGTCATCGTCTCCTTCGATCTCAGCGAATTTCCTCTTGTTGCCAAGTAGCAATGAAGCAAGACCCCCTCTTGGAAGACCATCGAACGGTTTTGACAGGTCCAGTGTTGTCTGAGGTGCATCGTTACGACTAGCTTGCGAGACACTGGACATGAGCTGTGGTTTTGGCAGTGAGGATTCTCCCACGCCAGCAGACGAAGAAACGAGCAATGGAGCAATGCGCTTCTTGCCGTCTTTCGTAATTGTCACCCGCTGTTTGAGCTTGTCGATCTTTGCAACCTGTGGATCCGGTGGCGGTATCGGTTCTTTAGGCTCAGCAGTATCTGTAGTACCATTTGTTGCAGTGTCCTTGGCTGTGCCATTGGTTGCAGCGGGAGCAGATTTGTCCGAGGCACCATTCAAAGATGGAACAGCAACAGTGCCGTCACCCATCAGCTCGCCCATACGACCTTGGACACCCTTGAGCTCGCCAGCCTTGCTGTTCTCTTCGAGTCTCAGGGCGTCTGGTCCCTCGACGACGCCGACTCTTCTGCCAGCACCAAAGCGCGCCAAAGCTTTGTCATTGTTCACAACTGGTGCTGGGTAGCCCAGCTCTCCTGGAGAAAATACACAGCAGGCGATGGTTCCGTCCAAACTAGTAAAGTAGACGGTCTCTCCATCTGGTGACCAGGCAAGATCTGAGATGGGTTTAGCAGCAAGCTCCTGTGTAACGACAAAGGGTCGAGGTGAATTTGTATTCCAGACGCTAAGTGTCTTGTCCTGGCCGGCGCATGCTACTACGGTAACAGCACCAGCAGCGGCATTCTCTTGAGCACTGACGTCGCTAGCTGGTGGGGGTGGCTCGGGACAGAAGAGACGTGGAGAAAAAGCGCACACTTCTACGGGACCTTCGTGGCCTATTAAGTTGACTTCGCTTTCCCAGCTACCGCGAGTGACGATTGCAACAGAGCTCACAGGACCATTGACGGCGTTGGCAGCAGCTATATGAGCTCCATCGGGAGACCAAGAACATCTGCGGAAGTATGTGGTCAGGGGGGATGTGGTAAAGGGGACCGAAACGGTGGCTTCGAGGACGAAATTGTTGACTTGGTCATAGGTAGTGGCATTCGGAGGAGGCGAGGTGAAGCGGAAGATGCGAATAGTACGGTCGTCGCTAGCGGTAGCAAAGTATTTGTTTGCGGGATCAAAGGTGATGCCCTTGACGTGGCTCTGGTGTTGTGACAGCGTCTTGAGCTTCTCGAATGTATGACCTGACCATACGACGACCTTGGAGTCGAGGCCGACGGATACCAGTATGGACGAATCAGCGGACCAGCCTAGGTCCTGGACGTCGTTGTCGTGGCCGATCAGGCGTCGAAAGATTCGCCAATTCTCGACAGGGGGAGTCTCGTTGGAGCCGAAGGTGGTGTGGGCCGGAGGATTGGGATCCAAGTTATAGATGCACACAATCTTGTCATCGGCACCGGAGGCCAGGTATTTTCCGTTTCCAGAGAAGCGCACAGAGTGGATGGTGCCCGAGTGGTAGCTCATAGCCGCCAGCTGTTTGGGCTTGGTGTAGTCTGCGTTGGCGCCATTGCGAATTGCATCCGTCGACCAGATTCGCACATGTCCATCTGTTGAGAAACCATCTTAGCATGTCTGCTCTTGTTCGAATGCTCGTAGGACAAAGCGCACCTCCTCCTGCTGTTACCAGGCGGCTGCCATCCGGTGAGACATGACAACTGTATACCTCGAAGTCCTTCTTGTCGCCTGAAATTATCTTGTCAGCTGGTACTCTGGGAGGCGACAAATAACATGATGCGACCAACCTCCGTGGGTCAACCAGAGCGGTTTAGTGAAGCGCATTGCGACTGTTTATCGAATGTGCATGCTCCAGCTCGCGAGGACTGCAAGGAAAGAGACTAGGCTGACGTTCTCATGCGATGCGACCTGTACAAGCCGTTGCACAGAATAGGTTGTTGGGCTGTTCCTTGTATGTGTTGTGGAAAGACAACATTCAATAATTCACATGCTCCATCAACGTCCATCTGGAGCTTGGCACATACAACTGTTAGGTTGTGACCCTGGCCATCTCTGGAGCTTCGTGACGCCGATCTCGAATATGATGCCATTGGTGCATTGTGAGCATTGCTTTTCTTCTGATCCATCTTCAAACAATGTCTTCTTTTGCTCACTATCTTCTACAGATGCGTAAGTTCAGTTCAATCGCACGCACAATGTCTCAACAACGTGTATGTCCAATTCGCCTATCTGGAAATGCGTGTATGGTACGAGAGCTGACCAGATACGTCACAGATCAGCTTCAAGGTCGAGGGCGAAGGTATCGTATCATGACAACACTTACTTCTGCCTTGGTTCTGACCTTATTGTAGTCCAGGGCGTGAACTTCAGGAGCTTCACCGTCAAGCAAGCCAAATCTCTGGGCATCACCGGTCACGTCCAGAATGCTTCTGACGGCAGTGTATGTCCTGTTCTGCGCACCTAAGTATTTCGATAATACTAACTTCTATGCTTAGGTTACTGGTGAAGCTCAGGGTGATAGCAGTGCTTTGAAGGAGTTTCAGCAGCACCTGAACAAAGGTCCTTCGGCTGCTAGCGTATCAAAGCTCGATGTCAATGATATCAAGACCAAGGAAGGCGAGAGCGACTTCACCCAGTAATCGCTTGGCGAAACACCAATCCGACGTGAATGAAACGAAGAATACAAAACGGAACAAACGAGTCAACGTTTATTGACAGGTCGAAAGCATGCGTAGGAGAACAGCCGAGAAGCATTCTTTCCACTGCGCTGCTCTGCTCTCTTCCTGGACCTAGATGGTGTTCGCAACCTCGTCACCGATTTGCTGGCTAAGGAGAAACAATAATGAACATGCGGATTTTGAGAAAATGCAAATTTGATTCGTCCATAGCTCATTGCCAACCGTCCGCTTTTCTCTCAAGTATACTCATACTTGACATACCACTTGTGCTGTTCTCCCGAGCACTCTGTTGGGCTTCGTTGGTATAGCAAGACAACAAACAAGCTTGTTGCCAACATGACCTCGCCCTTGCGACGCCTCATGCTCGCCGAGCCATCTTCATTGGTAGGCGATTTAGACAATGTCGCCGTCATTGCGAGAAAAATCATCTTGATACCACCGAGTGTAAGCCGCAGCGTATGACTGTTATTTCGCTGTTGCCAGCCGTCAAATGGTCAGCTGCCCATGAAAATTGCTTGTATTATCCCGGATGCTTCTCGTCCACGCAGACGCCGAACCGGCATTTTACGAGGAGGATGCTTTGACCTGTTGCAAACACCGAATTCTTGTCGTCGGCTAATCTCAAGATGGTAATGCCCAGCAAGCTTATCGACTTGCCCTTACCGGTCAGACTCGGGCTGCGCAACGGTGGGCCGGAGGGATCGATTGTAGCTGAGCAATGTTCCGCCGACGGCGATTCCTCTGTCCGCATACAGAAAGTGTTCACTAGCCCGCGACATGTATATATAGGAGTAGCATAACTCGCCGCCATAGATACTTGGAAATCATATACAACCATACAAACCACCACAGAACCACTTACAGTTTCTTTGCGAATCCCAACTTCACATATTCACATCCACAACGATGTACAGAACGAGGACCTTGACAACGCCCAGAGGCATTGGCTGTTGCGCCAGGGCGGTGGCCAATGTCGGAGAGACCAGAACCACGTTTTTGATCATGAGCTACACGCAACCCAGAAAGTTCAGCACAACACCCTCCCGAGCCTTGAAGCAATTCTTCCCAGAACCAGATGCTCCTAGCATCAGAACCACAGAAGCAGCATGGCCACACCCCATCTACACCAAAGAGCAGATGGAATCTGTTGTTATCGCCCACCGAGAAGCCAAAACATGGTCAGACTGGACAGCACTAGCAGCAATCCGTACGCTACGTTGGGGACTTGATCTTGCTACTGGCTACAAGCACGACAAAGCAGTTGCCAGTGGAGAGAAGAGTGCCAAAAACGCCAACCAGAAGCATGTCATGACGGCGAGGAAGTACATGATCCGCAATGTATTCCTCGAGTCAGTAGCTGGAGTGCCTGGAATGGTGGCTGGTATGCTACGACACCTGCACTCAATGCGCCGCATGAAGAGAGACAATGGATGGATTGAGACACTGCTCGAAGAATCATACAACGAGAGAATGCATCTGCTCACATTCCTCAAGATGGCAGAACCCGGACCGTTCATGAAGTTCATGGTTCTCGCAGCTCAGGGAGTCTTCTTCAATGCCATGTTCGTGGCTTACCTGGTCTCTCCTCGCACAGCACACCGCTTCGTAGGATACCTCGAAGAAGAGGCAGTTCTCACATACACACGTGAGATTGCGGATTTGGACGCTGGAAGACTCCCAGAATGGGAGAATTTGGTAGCGCCAGACATCGCCATCAAGTACTGGCACATGCCCGAGGGTCACCGCACAATGCGTGATTTGTTGATGTACATGTAAGTTTGACAGAACTCGAACACGTGGACGACAAAAGCTGACAACAAATCAACAGTCGCGCAGACGAATCGAAGCATCGCGAGGTCAACCATACTCTGGGCAACCTCAATCAGAAGGAAGACCCCAATCCTTACGTGTCGGAATACAAGGACAAGTCGGTTCCTCACCCAGGAAAGGGACTTGAATATCCCAAGCCGACAGGTTGGGAAAGATCAGAAGTGATTTAGAGAAGGAGAGAAGGGCGTGTGGCGAAGACGGAATGATGGTTATAAAGCATGCATGTCATGGGTTCAGGATGACAGGAGTTCGGGACTGCGGTAGACGGGTGTGGGGCGTTTTGAGCGATCCGGACGGGTTTGTTTTTAGAGCGCATTGACGGAGCTCCACAGATTGGCGCATCCAAGAGTAGATACAAGTAGCCTCCTACTTTGTTTTGGTTATATCATGACGCAGCTTTGAGATTTCTTCTCGTGTACAATTGGAGTCTGTTGAAACCGTGGAACAAACCAAGTAATCAAGGACCGCAGAGAGACAACGGGTTGTTCTGGCAGTTGCTGGTCGGTGGCAGGTTGGATCATGAGGCAGCAGTAGCGACACCAACACCCCCTTTCATCCGCACAGATACCTGGGTACGGGTACTCTGCAACAACGACCAGTCAGCATGAGCGAATACTCGTCTGTCTTCAGTGTCAATGATAGGCTGGCCATGATCGACACTGACACAGATGGCGAGAGTTTCGTCAGCGACCACTTCGACTCGCACAAGTACATGATGGCCGAACCATACCCATACAGCCCCAACCGCAGCTCCCAGGCTACCCTCACCCCGCCCGACTCGTCCGACAGAAAACAGGACTTCGATGCTACCAGCGGTGCCAACGATTCGGAAGCCTACAACAGCGACAACGACTACACCTCGTCTCTCTCGCGCGCCGGCTCCGTGTCCAGTCGATATTCCATCTATTCCTTGTCGCGCGTTAGTTTCGCCAGCCAACTCGCCCAGCTCAGTTCCATACAGCTGCCCGATGCGACCTCCTTGTCCGCACGTATATCATGCATGCCCACCTCGGCCAGCGCTGCGAACGCTCTGAAAGATTCCTCGGACCAGATTAGACGTTGGATCCGAAATGCACATACCGTCCTAGAGGGCTTGGATGCTGAAGATGATGTTGAATGGGCTGCTGCTGGCGGAAGAGAAGGACTGGACCACGTCGACCGTGCCATTGGTCGCTTCGACAAGGTCGTCAAGCTTTACATACTCTCTGTTGAAGAGCTGCATCTGAGACAGGACATTGCCACATTACCCAAAGATCAGGTCCAGGCTAGTGCTGACGACATGGACATTGTCATCAAGGAATGGCAAAAGATCAAGGACTCGTTAGCTGGCGTCAAGGAGCAGGTCGAAATTGCCATGGAATGGGAAGAACTGTCCACCTCTGTCGGCACCGGAATCGCTCTCGAGCTCGACGATCTGGCTGGCCTGGTATTTGAGATGGAGGAGCAAAGACATCAGTCCGTCACCTCTAGCTCAGCCGACGCTGATCAGCACGTCGACATTAACGAGCTGAAGCACATCGTCGATGAAAAGGCCGGTACCAGCAAAGCCTCTCCTAATCCGCGTCTGAGTCTGCCTCCTCCCTTCTCACTTACATCGAGTCTACAAGCATCTCCTACCGTGGTGAATATGGAAGACAATCTGCTCGCTCTATTCGCTCGCATGCAGCCTCTGAGAGCATCTCTGGACTTCTTACCAATGCGCCTATCCGTCTTCCATTGCAGGGGTAACACTGTGTTTCCCACCGCTTGTTTGAATCTAGAAGCCAGAAGAGATTCCCTCGAGGCTCAATGGAAGAAGCTAGAGGCTGATGCTGAGGCTCTACGTCGCGAATTGGGCGAAGACCGTTGGCTTCTTGTCTTCCGAAATGCTGGCAGACAGGCCCTCAAGATGTGCCAATCGGTCTCGAGGAGCGCAGAAAAGCTTGCAACAGCTCTTGATCACGATGAGCAGCATTCAGACACGGCTGCGCTAGCAAAAAAAGTCGAGAGCTACGAGGCAAAGAAGAATCATTATGGCACTGCAATCGAGAGAGTGCTTGCCATCATTGACCGTGGCGTGCTTGACCGACTTACCGTCAATGGTGAAATTCTGGGCCTCCAGTCTGACATGAAAAGGAAATGGGCGGGTATCCAGGCGCAAATGCGAGAGCTGGACTCACGCTTGCTGGGAGTGAACTTAGACCTAAGAAATCAGCAACTACGGGATTCTGTCAGTACCATTGTCTCGTCCGAGCACTCCATGACCAGCAGTTTCATGGACACGCCTAGGAGCTCGTCAGCCTCATCCGTCAGTCGACCCGATATGACCCCCAGACGCTCTTCTCGCTTCACTCGCTTTGTCAGTGCTATTCCACGCCGGACTCCTCAATCGAAGCCCAAGGAGTCAAAACCGTCTTTGAACTACAAGACTTCGCGAAGCAATTTGGCTTCAGGTGGAGCTACGTACACACCTTACACGCCCCCACCTGCAGTTGATCCTCTCGTTCGCCAGTTCAAAGCTCCTGAAAACAAACCTCGATGGAATATCGCAACCAATACGAGAAGCACGTCTCTCAACTCACTCCATCCCCCGTCATCTGAGCCTTCCACAAATCGTAGAGTCACACTACCTCACCGACCTACGACTCCACACTCCGCAGGCTCCAAGATTCCGACTCCAACTTCGTTCAGCCGTAGTACAAATTCACCTACACCCTATTCTCCGGCTACGCCTTCAAAGCGGTACGTGTCGACACCTGCAACTTCGCCGTTGACCCCACGAGCACAGAGCTCATTGGCACATTCAACTCTTTCCAGCGTGGCGAAACCTCGATCGTCGTCTTCGTCGTTACTACCAGGCGTGCACCCACCAAGAGCTCCGTCTTCGCTCCGGAAAACTAGCTACCTATCGCCGACGCTAGACGACCATGACGAGAACGGGGACTATGCAAACACAGATAGACTGGCGCCCAGACGACAGATAAGAGCTGCAAGTGCTATGAGCCATGGCGGCGCGGAGAGAAAGACTAGTGGCAATCTGTTTGGCTTCTCGAGAAGCAAGCAAGGTAGAAGTGGTAGTAGACTCGACACTGCCGCTTCTGCAGATGCAGTGCGTGAGTGATTGGCTGGCAGACGAGTCTAGCAATGATATCATGACAGGGACAGGTGTTTTAGGGGTTTGTAATTGCACATGGGCAGGGCAGGTCAATATTAGCGTAACAGGAGGGCCACGTCGGTGAATTCAGGGATATTGACATTGTATTCTGTTATTATTATACTTTCCATTCAGCAATGCTATAAATTCAGGATTGAGCCCTTTGCGTGAACAACTTCATCAACGCGCTTTTGTCTAGACCTCATTCTAATGTCCTTGGGGTATCATCTATGTGGAAAACAAGCTCTAAGTCCGCCCAATGGAATGCATTCTGTGTTCGCTCTTACGTGCCTTGCATTTTTTTTTTCCTGATTCAACGAGTCATATCCGCCTCGTTCTCGCTGCGCACTCCTTCTTACCTGGCAGCATTCTGAGAACCCTTGGCTCTACCGCCACCGGCGCCGCGACCTCCATTTGACTTTTGCGGCAGGTTGGCAACAATGTTCAGACCTCTTGCACCCTTCAGACCCATCTTGCCTACGGTCTTCCTCTCCAGGCCAGGGATCTCGTCGCATCCCAGAGCCTCAATGGCGAACTTGTTGGCCTCGGCAACGAGCTGGTCGTCATTCCATCTCATGGCTCTTGAATGAGCCTTGTAGAAGCCCAACCATGCTTGATAAGTCTTTCCTTTAGCTTCGTACTTGTCGACAATGGCCTCAACTTGGGGTGCCACAGAGGCAAAGTCGGGGTTGGCGGTCTCGAAAGTGATGGCTTTGAGAACGTGGTGCGGGAAGAAGGACTCGGGCTCAGTGACGATGAAGACGGATCTGCCCTCCTTGCCAGCGCGTGCCGTACGACCCAGACGATGGATGTAAGACTCCTTGTCTGCAGGGAGACCGATCTGGAAGACGTTTGAAACACCGGGGAAGTCAAGACCACGAGCAACGACGTCGGTGGCAACAAGGATGGCGCTGCTGGCTTCGCGGAAGTCGTTTGTCACCTTGGTGCGGCGCGACTGGCTGACTCTGGCGTGAAGTACGCTTGCATAGGGCAGACCGGGAATGTTTGAGAGGACGTCGTGGTAGAAATCGGCAAGTGCTGCTGTGGGTGCAAAGACAATTGCCTTGAATTCGGCAGGGCCAATAAGCTTGCACTCGGACTGGATGGTTGCCACCATGGCGGGAACAACTTGAGCCCACGTCTCGACTGTGACAAGAAGCTGCGGCACACGCTGATGGATCTGAGCTTCACCTGCAGGGATGGTAGAGATGAACTTGTATCCAGATGCGAGTACGAGATGAGCGAACTGTTGGACGTGAGGTGCGATAGTGGCCGAGAAGAGCATTCCCTGGCGCTTCGATTGCTCCTTGTCGGGCAAGCATCTAATGATTTTCTTCAGGTCCTCCATGAAACCCATGTCCAGTAATCTGTCAGCCTCGTCCAGGACCAGGGTATCAAGGTTGCGGAAAGACTGTACGATCTGTTGATTTCCAAGATGGTCGTAAAGACGGCCGGGAGTAGCAATGAGAATGTCACAGCCATCTCCTCGGAGGATGTCGCGCTCCTCCTTGTCCTTGTTAGTGCCACCGATTGCGATAGAAACTCTGAATTGAGGGAGACGTTGAAGCAGGTTTGATGCTTCCTTTGCAATTTGCATGGCAAGTTCACGAGTAGGCGAGATGACTAGCAAGGAGATTCCAGATCCGCGGGGCTTGTTCTTGTTGATCAGAGTCTGGATAGCAGGCAGAAGGAAGGCAATCGTCTTTCCAGTTCCAGTCTTTGCTTGGGCCAAACAGTCAATGCGCTTCTCTAGCAATTCGTGAAGAGTGGCCTCCTGTACGGGCATCATGTGGTCGAACTTCAAGTCATCAGTGATAGTCTTTAGTAGCAGCGGGTCCAGCAAGTTCTTCAGGTCGGTAAATCTCATCGAATCAGACGGCACTGGGATGGAAAGCGGTGCCACAGGCGCAAGAGAGACTGCAACAGTAGCATTTCCTTGGTTGTGGTTCTGCTCCCTGGGTTCATTGGTCTTGGGGCGCTTGTTGGGATTTCCCTTGGGCTTCTTTGAAGGATTGGCGCGACGACGCGACTTCTGCAGTGCTGATGCGTCCATGACTGTATCAATGAACAATTATCTGGTCTCGAAAATTGTGATTGTGGGTTTGTTGTCGTCAGAGTTTTTTCCACTGTTGATGCTCGACCGGCAGAACACCGCACCCTCTCCGGACGCCCCTCGCAAACGCTAGCTTGGAAGATTCGGAATGAACAAACAATCCCCTGCGCCTTAATTCTTGCAGACTTGGTTTAGATCAAGTCATGTGTAATTATCATGGGCCCTTTCAGAGAGGGCTACTGTTGACCACATGAGGGGCGAAAGATATTTGCAGTGAGAAGGCAATTTTGATGCAGACCAAGTCCATGTTGGTGTCATGGTGCAACCCTGTCCGCAGGCCTTTGCTTTCAGCTCCTGTCAATCGTGTCGCCCAAACTGCGTCTTATTCTGCTGCTGGAGTAGTTGCCAGTGTCCCCGCGATCCCTATATGTGTTCGTCTCCAAGTTGAGGCAAGGCAATGTCTCTTATGATCGATGTCGGCGACCGACGTGGGTCTTCGTCAAACACTTGTCCTGCCATACTCCTGGGCAATCAAGACTTCTGATCTCTGCGCTACATCTACATGTCTGAATGATGGATGCGAGATAGACAAGCTCAATCGCGAGAAGTGAACCGGGCCAATATTTTACACGGAACATGAGAAAGGAAAAAGGCAGATAAATGTCGGCGGGCTTTGCATCACATGATTTGAGCCTTGCGAGCTTACCGCTCTGAGCTACAGTGCCCTACGAGAGCACGAGAAGCGAAAGAGCATTTCCATGCCCAAAGAGAGGATTTGCTCGCCCACGAGAAGGGTGATGCACTTTGGTGTTGAGATCAGCTATCACATCCTGCTAATGTGGCCACGCATGTATTAGCTCATGAGCCTAGTATTTTACTGTTAGTTTGATCAAATACCATGCGTCTGGAAGGAAAGAAGAAGTTCAAGAAAATCTCAAAACATGGGTCAAGTACAGATATTCAAGGTTCCATTGCTCTTGAGCGCTGAGCATTGTTGTACTGCTTGCATACAAGATGTACGACAGTATAGGACCGTAGTATACAAGTAGCAAAATTTGACTCAATCGCCAAACTCAAGGAAGCAGCCATACGCTTCTATAATTTGCAATGTTGATGTCATGGCGGCAACGAGAGGTCGATACCAGACATCAGGACCCTCTACTTGTGAAAGAATTATAGATTCAAGATTGGACCAACCTCTCTCTCACATGCCAATATGGTAACATATATTGGGCAGTCAGAGAAATATGGCCACATAGCGCATCTGCGTTTTTGTTCTCTGCAAAGTTACTACTCGCCCACGAAGACACTGTGTGAACTTTACTGCTACATTGTGGCAGCTCCTTGGCACATGGGAAGAAGAGGGTGGTAGGTGAGGTGAATCAGACACGAATGTGTGGGGATTAGCCATTACTTGGACAGAATCAGACCCGGCAGGTCGAGGCAGTCAAGGAGCTTGCAAATCCCGAAGCTGAACCCCAGACCCCGAGGCGAATAACGCGGCAGATAATGCAGGGACCAAGGAGACATATGAGACACCAATATCAACAAGAAGAAACGAATAATAATGCTACTGAGAGATTTACGGTTGAGGAAAAGTGGATTGAGTAAATCATGTAAAGTGTGGCGAGCTAGACCCAGACAGACCCTCTCCATGCTAATTTGTAACGCACGTAGCTATACCATTGCACAATGCTACCGGTTGACGAGAGGACGTTGCCCGTCGCAAGCCGATATTCCGAAAGCTTTCTTCGGCTGTCTCTGCTTCCTTGAACCGGCGTGCCCTTTTGTGGTGAACCTCGCTTCGGCGTACGCTATAGGACGTATGAAGTCACGGACTCCAACAGACAGGAAGGTCTCTGACCCACAATCCGCGCCTTCGCAAGAATTGTCGACAGCTTGCAATTCTTGAACGGTCATGCGTGAACGACAGAGACGCAATCCGGCGCATAGGATCATTAGGATCGACCACATATAAGAATTCGTAACCCTTGAAAGGCATGGCTTGCCGAAAGGATTTTGACGACATGCTCTCCCAATACCCGGAACTGGTTCGTTCCGCTGGTGGAGAATGAACGATAGAATCAAGGCATAATTTGTTGGTGTTGGGACGCATGACAGGAGTCGTCGGTTCGGCGGTCCGTCTATGCCAAACGCAAGGCCCCAGTCTGTTGGGTCACGGCCGTAGAGCTGAGGATTCTGGCACGAGAAGCCAGATAATCAAGACAGAACTTGTGCTGATCAGAGCACTGAGAAATCGAGGCTCGTATCGGATCCGAATATGAAAAGCTGAGAGAAAAGTGTACTCAACAGTAAATGTTAGCGCACGCTTGATCATGAAACGCTGTGGTATCAAAGCCCAAACTGCTTGTGTGTGCACATGGCCCCAACCTCCGATGATCCTCAAGACCCAAGAAAAACAGATTACAAGGGAAGTCGGTTTTGATTCATGAGCCAGCGTCGATGAGTTGTTGAACGACTCCACACCCCTCGCAGTTGACAAGTCGTCGTAGCGCCTCAACTGTCATGCGTAACTCTGCATTACGCTTCTCCACCTCGTCGTTCTGAGTAGACAACTGACGCATGTACTCGGCCGCATGAGCGATCACACCGGCTTTGCTGAGGGGCCTGATGCCGTTGTTGGAGGCAGCGGCAGCATTCTGTGACGCACTAGCAGATGCGTATGTGGGGCCAATGTCCTCCATGTCGAGGTTCAAACATGGCGACGTCGTTGAGGGAACCGCTGCACGCAATTGCTCAATCTGTGTGTTGAGGTTTTCGCGGTAACGTCGCTCGATAACATGATGTGGTAGTCTCTTTTCCTTGGGCGCCGGCTTGACAGCGGGTGCTTCCTCAAGTGTGTCGTAGGTGGTGTCGGTGCGGGCACGCTTCAGACTAGGGCGGGCATCGAATGGCGGCGAGTCGGCAGGAATGATAATCTCGGTCGTAGGGGTATCATTGCGCGACGAGATTGTTGTTGCGCCTGTGGATGTGTGGTTGGTCGTAGTATTGTTGCTTAGGCTTGTGCCGGGGTTGCACACAGTTTGACCAGCGGACCGCGCCGAACCGTTCTGCGGCATGTTGCGAGGGCAGAGTGGTGAGTTCCAACAGTCGAAAGGTAGTCCGGCAGGACGCTGTGCTGCTCGCTGTCTGCCAGTTTCGCAAATGCTGAGACCGCTCTCGGCAGGTTGTTGCTGCCATGATGTTCTGGGTGTTGTGAAATCTGACTCGTTCTGCTGTTGGTCAGATCGAGCAGCCATGGCGACACTGTCGAAGCGCTTTCGGTTCAAGACCTGAGCGTCTTGCTGTTCAATATACTGTGCACACATGATTCTTGGGTGGAAGCGACGCGAAATACGAGAGAGGTGACTCGAATCCGTGCACCGAGTGTCTGGGTCTGAAGGAAGCACAAACACGACGGCTGGAGATGCCAAAACAACGATCAGGTCCCAACAGGATTGACAGTGCTTGCGTACGAAAGAAAAAGCTCGGTAGAATTGATGAGATTGGAGAGAAATCCACCTACCTTGGCCAGGGGCCTCTGGACGGTATATACGTGCGCTTTCAGCATTGCTGCTGTCAACAGTTCCGGGATGAACTCTAGGCAGACCCGTGGTGATGGGAGGCTACGACAGCTTGTTGTAGGAACGGGCAGCGTGCAAGGTCCAGTATCAGGTGATGGCCTGGACCAAGCAGTCAAACATCACGCCACTGCTCGCACCTTTGTACTTTTGTACCCACGCTAAGGCGGTCTGTTGCGACTGGCGAGCCTCTGGTTCCGGATCCACCCCCGTCGGCCAATCACGGGGTACTCTCGCTCTGCCTTGATAGGCGACGGCAGGCAAAATCGCGACAGAAAAACCAATTCGTTAGGGCTCGGGCCAAACAGCCATCCAGCCTTACGAGAAAGGACCGACGGCGTTCGCTCGTCGCTGTCTTTACTCGAGTCGTGACACGGTGCATGAAGACGCAAATCCTGCCCTGTTACGGCTTCGACTGCCGTTGCTCGACGCTCTCATAACTCGCTCCCCGCCCGCCTTGACATAGATATCTATGTGCTGCTGAGCTCCTTGTTTGGTTGTCTGTGTCCCTAATACTTGTACTGCCGTGCTGCACCCCAATTTGAACATCGGTGTGTCGTGCGTCGGAAGCTGCCTGGGCTTCTTTGTTTCGTCTCCCTCGATCACCCGTTCTGCCCCCTCCATCACCAGATCAATCACCAGACCTCGACACAACCATGCCCTGGCGAAACTCGGACGCATACGGCTCGCAGCCGTATGCTGCCTTCACTGACCCGAATGGCTTTAATTTTACCTTCGATGTGGGCTCGGACAACTTCATGAGCCCATATTCGTTCCCTCATATGTCGCCTGATTCCGCATGTTAGTATACACCCCTCACTCCAAGCTTCACATCGTCGTCACCATGGACCTTCTGCTATCATCTCCAAGTACCCCACGATACTCATACAGTCTTCCAGGGACACCAACCTCACAGCAGTTCACCACATCGAATCAGTCAGATTCGCTATCTCCACTAGAAATCAACAACTTCACATCTCCGACTCAGGATCAGGATCTGCAATATGCGCCATCCTTGAATCCCTCTGTTCATTCTGATGGAAGCTCTCTCGCTGCTTTCTCCATCCGCCACTCTTACCCGGACGAACAGAAGCCCTCAACCCAAATGATTGATTCCAGCAACCTGTCTCATGGCCAAAAACGCAACTCTTCGTTCCTGGATCTGGAAGCACCTCAAATTCCTGCCGGGCATATTGGTGATCAGTCACAGAGCTTGACTACCTCTTCAACTTCGTCTCCAGCTGTACCTATCAAATCACGACAGAGCTCTAGTGCTGGTAGCCCCGAGGATGCCTCCCAGCCTTCTGACGCTGCCGCTGCTCGCGTTCGCACAACTGACTCTGCAAAAGTACGACACAACATCGTAGAACGACGATACCGTGAGAACATCAATGCACAGGTTGATGTATTACGTGAGAGTATTGTCGCTACTGTTCACTCGAAAGAGGAGCAGCAAGGCGGATCGGCGTCTCGTCTAGGAGCTGATGAGCTCAAACGTCTCACAAAAGCTGCCGTTATCGCAGCGGCCACGAAACAAATCAGGCGTGCACGGACTGAGAACGAGCGTCTGCTTGATGAACATCGCGCTCTGCAGGCCCAGATTCGAGAACTTGAGAGTCTGGTCAAGTGTGGAGATTGTCCGCTCATGAAGCTGACCGTCGACCTCAGCCTGGAAAGCCCAACTCAACCACCTTGAGCTGTATCGTGTCCGGCAGTGTCGCGAATCAAGCTTCTGCTATCCCTGCCTCAATGGTACTTTGCGCCGGTACCCAATGTCCTCTCCGTGTGTTGAAGACGTCACAGTTTGGCTACAGGGTTGCACAGTACTTCCGCAAAGAATGTGAGTCCCACAGAGAGAACCCTGTTGTGGGCTATCTCCATGGCCACCCTCGTATTCAAAACGCAACTGTGCATCTCGATAGCTCGTATTGCCTTTATAGCCCGGAATGGTTGAAGGTTGAATGCGAGATCGTGGCAGTCGGAGCACACGAGGGTGCATAGGAGATATTGCGATACGTGTTCACGCAGCTTCGAGGTTAAGCACGTACGAGAGTCAATGGTATCGATACAGTATTGATCATATCATCGGTCGACAGGCTAGACCAGTGTACACTTCAAAATTTTCGCCCTGGTCAGTACATCTCAACGTGAGTGGCTGCGTACCAGTGTTGGTCATCAAGCAGTTTTGAACCTCGGCGGATTTCCAGCTCTTCAGATGACGAGGATAATGACATGTAACGAGGAAGTTGAGGCAGACAACGGCGTACTTCTGCTTTTTATGTGTAGACAGAACGGGGCGTGTAGGCATAGTAGATATCTTGCTGCTAGAATAGAACAAAAGTTGGATTCGGTTTTGAATGGGCGCCTGCATCTATATATGCCTCGAGGAAGCAGGATCAACCACCAGTCCTGCAACAACCTTTCTGCACTGTCCTCTCTCCCTCATCTCTAGTAGTTGCAGACACACGTGCCCGAAATGACGTCTGTCATCACCTGTCATCACCCCATTTGACCCTGTCGCCGTGAGATCTATCATTCGGTTCGGCCAACCACAATGCAACACTAGACATTATCGATCTCCGCTCTCGTCTTCCCCAGATTGTCTTGGAAGATACTGAGGTACACGCGTGGTTTTTGTGTCGTCTGGATATGCAATTCACCGCTGTTGGACAGTTGCCAGGCAGCCACCGACGACTGGGTCTTGTCGTTGCATCTTGATAGTTGCTCGCCTTGTAGTATGTTATCCCAGATTCTCATGATCGAGACGTCAAAGTCTGTAGCCTGACATCACCTGAGTTACATGCTGGACTCGCTAGGCAGTAATGATTAGGACTTCGAGCATGCAAGTTTTTCCTGTTTCGTCGAGTAGCGATACGGGTGCAATGTGTTTTCGGGGACCTATGATTCAGAGTGGATGGGTGGTTCGAGATTGGACGAGGATGCCCAGCATATATATGCTGGCAGTCCCTGCAGAATTTCCGCGTTCATGAGATCGTACGACACTCATTGAGCACACAATATCCCGGTGTGCCAAACACACAATCAACCCTTGATTCAGCTGCGGAAACAGTGCGCTTTTCTTCATCAAGCTCTTTTTCGACACAGGAGTTTGGCTATAGGATTACAAGACAATGTCTCCTTCAGAATGTCCCTCTCCACTGGCACCCATTACGTGTGCAGATAGCAGTAATATGACCTTCTTGGCATCGACAAGGTAGCACTCTATCGAAATATCACGATTGCACACGTATGCGTTTTTAATTATGTGCAGGCAGCATCGAATCCTTGGTTGACTATCTCAACGTCTTGACCGCAAGATCCCATAGATTCAAGTGCAGTAGTGCGCATCTCTTGCTCAGAAGCAAGAGTACTGTGCCTGTCGAGCAGAGCCGGTGATCATGTATTCTCACCGGTACTTGACCGGTTCAACACCGCGTAGCTTGGTCATGTGAAGCCTGCCGACTTCTGGAATGGGAGCACGATGCTGTTGTGCTTGTCAGAGTCTCATCCGATAGGTCTTGCCCGCACGTCTTCTATGCTGTCGGTAACTTCCATTGGCAATTCTCGAAAATAGAGGGTACCTACCAACGAAAAGTCTGTTCCAACAACCAACTCAAAACTCAAAACACAGGCTCGTGTCCCGTACCTCGTGGCAATGCCGGGAAGGATAGCATGGTTGTGACATGCTCACAGTGCCACTCGGTCGAAGGTCCGACCGCAGGCGGTCATACCATCTAGCCAGGCGGTCTCGATTTTAGGAAAGGTCGAGCGAGGCGTTCTCGTTCCCAAACATACCAGACCATGGGAACAAGCCAGACAGACTTGTGGAGTCGAGCTGGGAAGCGCGAATTGGAGACAAAGAACGACCGTTTGTGGATTGAGATCGAGTAGCACAGTGTTAGAATGGCACACCTTGGGGTACCGACTTTCTCTGCTGTCCTCCAGACGCGTGGTTTGGCTTGTGAACTCACGGTGTCTTTGTGTGTCTAAGACTTCGCCGTTATCCGTGATGGTACCATGACATTCTTTGTTTTGCTAATTATGGCTATACGCTTGTGGAAGTTGCCGCCCTTGTTTGTTCTATATCGGTGGGCATCACAGAAGGTTTAGGAGTCTTGGGCAGTTACCATCTTGGTACGGCTGTCAGTCACCGTTTGTATTGCCAACAATCCATCAGTCGTTCATACGACTGTGACAGTTGCAATCCTAGTATAAAGTGGCAGAATCTGGAGGAACGATGACATGCAATGCGATGCTGCAAGGATCTGCTGCTATCAGCCCTACCCTGTAGTTCACTAGTACATGCTCTGACAAAGAGGTCAAAACTCATCGTTGGCCGCAATTGTCGTTTGGTCCAGGTGCAAGAGAGTAGCATCAGCCCTATGGACAGGGGAGATATGTTGGTTTGGATGCGGGTGGCGCGAGTGTGCACAAGAGTCCTCAAACAGTCATTGGTCTGCTCGTTCCTGCTAGACTTTGCTTCGCACCCGCAGCTCCGATGCGCAGCATCGCGATCAAGAGGTTGGTGACCGGTAGGTATGCTCGAACACGAGGGGAAGGGACAAGGGTCGGTTCGTACACAATCTACGCCGAATTGGGATATTGGTCTATGGCGTTCGCGAGGGACGCATCACTTTGGTCTCACAGAGCTTGAGCTCTGAGCAGGCGGGCGAACGCACCCCCCGCGCAAGCCAGCCAGCCTTCCTCCTCGCTCCGGATCCTCCCCGTCCTTCCCCCTCCTTCCTGTCATTTATTTCTAATCAGGCCTCAGTATGCCAGCGGTGAGCTTCGTAGCCAATCCTTGCAGCAGCATCGCCCGAAGGCGCAAGATGCGCAGGGAGCGTCGCATCGCCTCGAGTATGGCCTACTGTTTTGGAGCAACGTAGAAGTCGGTCGAGACGGCCATAACGGATTTTGGGCCATTATGTCCAAAATCTGGGTTTACTGCATGACCCTACGTGGCACGCTCTGTCCGCTGTAGCCCGTCTGCTGTTGACGCATCTGGTTGCGATGGAGCCCAGAAGGAATCCTAACGTGCCAACTCTTTGTGGTAACTTCACCGCACCCGCGACCCTTCAGCCCTACGGTTTTGTGAGGGATGAGCCGCTGGTTGCTGCTAATAATGGCGGAGTTGGCGACTTGGCTCGGTGTCACTGTCGACCCGCCTGCATGGCTCCTTCAATTCCAATTGCGGAGCGCTTTGGAATGCAGCTGCGGCTTTCACATGGCACTTACGCTAAACGGACCAGGGTGCTCATCCTCTTGAGCTTGTCTGTATCTAGGCAGAGAGCTGTAACCACAACAGGCCTATGTACTATATCAGAGGCTCATCCCCCAAGGCTGAAGTATGCAGATCCTCAAACTCACCCCGAACATACAAAGGCCAGCCTTCGGACTCTCATAATTTTATCTTCTCATTCAATCATACTACACACACCCCATACACTCCAAACAATCTACACTCTACACAGACAACATGAACAGACGCTCAACGTACTCGTGCTCCTGCTCCCCACCTTCCTCTCACAAGCACCATGCCTCAACACATCCCACCAGCAGTGCGTTCAGCGCCAGTGCGAATCCAGACGAGGATTGGACCAAGATCACGGATCTTGCTGAGCGAAGGAGAATTCAGAACCGCATCGCTCAGAGAAACTACAGTATGCATGATACAGTCTGTCAGTGCGCCGCATATCACTAACAACCATCAAGGGAAGAAGCTGAAGAAGCGTCTCGAAGACCTGGAACGCCGTGCGGCATCCAGCTCAGCTTCTCCCTCGCCCGAAGTCAAATATGTCGATCTAGATCTCACCAACTTATCTGGTTACAAGAGTTCATCAAACATGTCGCACGCACAAGAAAGCAACAATGTCGACAGTCGTGGCTACACGTCCAGTGGATACGATTACAATTACTCACAGGCGCCCGACGATAAGAGAATGTTCTCGTATCAGCACACTCGTCAGCTATCCACATCTCCACCACCTTCATTCAGCTATCAGGCCTACCCATCCATCGAACATGGTCAATTCCCTCCTTCGGTCTCGAACTACATGGCATATCCTGTTCCCGTGTCTTCTTCATGCATGATGCCTCCTTCTACGATGACCTACCAAACAAGTATGCCGGCTATCATCAAGCCAGAGGTATACGAAGAGGACGACATGAACCCATTCAGCTTGAGTTATGCTTCTATGGCTGGCGTAGATGTCACCAGTCATTATTTCAGCTATCAAACGCCTGCCGTTCACGTAAGTAACGCCCTTGAAATCTGTCCGACGACCTGACTGACGACTTGAACTAGACTCCAGCTCTGTCAGATAGCTTCGAACCTTCGACAACAAGCTCACCTCCATACGATTACATGGCTTTCCCGCGCACACCACTCTCAATGCCCTTAACGCCACCCGTTCGGGTTCGTGAGGGTCCGAAGTAAACGCATCTTTACCGATAACGATATAACGAAACAAGAATGAGTCAGGACCGCATGAGCGTTAGGAGTTCACGGGATCTTTCATGGCGTAAAGGACTGAAGCTTAAAGGGGAATACCACACTGTCGTTCGCTGGGTTGATTCATTTCTGAAGTTGGGCAGTTGGATTTGTGGCGTTCTTGTTCGGGGGAAAAACTCTACCTCGTCGTTCTCAGCTCTCCATGTGCAAGGGTTCAAGGCATTATTGGATACCGCTCTCAAATGTACAATTCACCTTTCAAATAGCCTTATCGCAACGGGCATACCTAATCGAGAAGTCGGTACTCTGGTGCGGCTACAACTTTCCCCACCTTGACCTCCGTCCTTAACCTTAAGCCCAACTAGCGGGACCATGCTCAGGATGCGTGACCGGTCCAGTACCACCACGAAGGATGCCGACTTTCAGGGAGCAAGTAGGTACATACTGAGCTAGAAGAGGCTCAGCAGGCAACAGACCAGAGG
The DNA here is from genome assembly GCA_037042735.1 of Aureobasidium sp. Y128-05A. NCBI lineage: Eukaryota > Fungi > Ascomycota > Dothideomycetes > Dothideales > Saccotheciaceae > Aureobasidium > Aureobasidium sp. Y128-05A. Next base: position 129,338 of record JAXQKC010000088.1, read on the forward strand.
TAAAGTGGGGTGTGCAAGCCACGAGGAAAGCCTGATCCGCCAAGCAAGGTTCGAAGCAACCAACCCCAGCTGGCGCAACCAACGCCAGAACATTTACTTCCTACGCGACCTTCAGCTCTAGCTACAGCCATGGACAAAGAAAAGGACCAGACCTTGTTCGGAGGCAGTCGGTGGGTTAATGTTACATCTCTTCGAGTCTGCGGGTCGCTGAGAAGTCTACGCCCTACAGCTCCTGGAGACCCGCAAATTGGACTGCAAGCGATGATCGCGTACGCGGCGGAAAATCACAAGTAGGATGACTGACCGGATGTGCATTTTTGAGCTTCCAGATATGCTAAAACAGTACTGCACAGTCTTTCCTAGAATGCCACAGCAGCACAGGTCGATTCCATGGCACCCTCGACATCAAAACCTTGGGTGGCGCGGGATTTGCAAGCCAGCGGACCACGGGCGAAGATAGAAGCTGGGATTTGTCTGGTTATGCAGGAATCGTGCTCGACATTGCAGAAGCAGACGGCAAGTATCCTTTTCCTCCGAATCATGCCACCTATATTGCTAGTGCAGGACGCCAAGCTCATATTTGCAAACTCACAGACAAAAGATACACCTTTATTCTCAAGGACGAATTGCTTCGCCGCAATCCAAACAATGGCCGTGAACAAGCCACTATCTCGTGGGAGTACGACTTCAAGCCTTGTTTCGGGCGAAGCAGTCTCGAGAAAGGTGGCCTTGTATTCGTTCCGTGGTCTGCTTTGAAGCCGACCTATCGCGGTAAAGAAAAGGAGCATGGGGACCCTATCAATCTCAAAACAATCAAAAGAATGAGTATAATGATGCGAAGGTAAGTGCTGTGCAGCTCCTATAATTTTTGATTATTCATATTGCATTGCAGCTTCTTTGGTGATCAGGAGGGACCCTTCTCTCTAACCTTGCGTTCCATTTCTGCAGTTGCGAGCTCACCGGTTGAGCTTGGCAAGCTCGAGCAGGGTGACTCAGCATCTGCAACAACCAGCACTAGTCGCTGGGCTCGGTATACCCGATCATTTACTGTAAGTTGTATCGGATAGCACGACTCAATTGAGTGGATATTGACTCTCGCAGGTTGCATTATCGTCGTGGCGCATCTGTGGATTCGCTTTGTTGGCGACTGCCCTATACTACCTACATCGCAGCAACTCGCGAGCAGCCTGATTTCAAATCTGAAAGCCTCGGACACGACGCATTGAAGGGTCGCACTGAGTGGTGAATGGTCTTGATAGCATCTCAAAGTCGCACAACCAGTGCGCGTGGCCAACTCGTACAAGGCCACCTTGATTCTGTAGAAACAGCAAGTGTAGTGCAAGGTAGAGCTTTATTCACTCTAACAGAACTGCGGGTTCGACACAAGCGAAGGCGCCACGTTTGTAGTATAACAACCTCTCGGGATGCTGCCGTTTTGGGATCATGCAGTCTGTATGAACCATGCAACGAGCTTGAACATGTGTGGCAGCCTGGTCGTTCCACCTTAACGATATGCTTGACAACAGATTGCAAAAGCAACCGGTGTGACCTGTATCTACTCTCCGACACGCCGACACGGATTTGTAAACATTTCAAGTTGCAGTCATATAACAACTGGATGCCTTCGGACGAACATCAGACCGACAAAGGGTTGCACAATTCTCCACTACGAGACGGCAACCCATCAAACCCGGACACCAGGTGAAAACGGAGCGGCGCTCGGCGTCTATAAGGACCGGCTCGCATCCACCGTCCGGTGAAAGGCCCGATCGGATAGGCGAGGACCGCGAGTCAAAGGCATAGCAAATCTGCCAATTGTTGTTGGGATAGCATAAGGTACACGAATCGTGAGTCGCTACGATGACCCTCCTTTCTGGTTTAAGATTAGGGGGTCAAAGGTGAAAGAAACCTTGTAATTAGATGGTCTTGCTGAAAGACGCATAGAGCGAATGTGCGTTGGACGTCGCAACTATGTCGATTGGACAATAATGGCGCGAAGACAATGGCACAATAGGGAAGCTCCTTGATTTATAATCTGGCCGAGAAAGTGTTGCGACAAGCATCCAAACCCCTCAGCGAAGATCGAAAGATTTTGTACGCTTGTATCGCCAGCGACGTTTGAGAAGTGCTTGTCAAAAGTAGATAGGCTCGGATTCCTCGGCAGCTTCTGCCAAACGAGGCGTTCTGGGCACCGTCCCGGATGTCAAACAAGCGAAAGGTCTTACATAAATGCACAAAAGGGAATGGCTAGCCAATCAGAGAGCTGCAAAGCCTACCAGGGTCTGCACAACTTGCTCATACCAAGCCTTCGGAGCCTCGGTCCTCCGTTTTTTACGCCTCCGAGATGGAATAACGAAGTCTAATACCAAGCAGCGTGTGCCATGTTGTCATCGCAACAGTAGAGAATCCTTTCTCATATTAAAGGCCTTTCTCCTCTGCGCTACCTCTGAAAGTGCTAGACTCCCTCGATATTGATCACGAACCATACATTGGCATCGGGACACCCGCGTCTGCTACTCGGATTCCTGGCCAACCCCAGATAAATAATCCCCACTTTTGACTCCTCACTACACACCCGACCAACATGGAGAAGTCTAAGGATGTTGAGGCTGGCAAGGGGCCATCATCGATTCCCCACTGGCGCTTGGTATTCGACCAAGGTCTCGTTACTGACGAAGTCATGAACTGGAACTATCCAGGTTCTGGAACTGAAGAGGATCCCTATGTTGTTAACTGGATCACGAACGACCCTCGCAACCCACAGTTATTCTCGAAGTTCAAGAAATGGGGACTCACCGCGCTGGTTGCCATTGCTACTCTCGCAGTTGCCTTCGTCTCTTCCGCATATTCTGGCGGTATCAGAGAGATCCTCATTGAGTTCCATTCTTCGCAAGAAGTTGGTATTCTGGGTGTTTCTCTTTTCGTTCTGGGTTTCGCCATTGGACCACTTCTCTGGGCTCCGCTATCTGAAATGTTCGGTCGTCAATTGCTATTTGTCACTACCTATGCTGGTTTGACGGCATTCAACGCCGGAGCTGCTGGTGTTAATTCTATTGCCGGCCTCATCGTCTGTCGATTCTTCGCTGGTGCCATTGGATCCTCTCCTCTCACCAATGCTGGTGGTGTCATCGCCGACATGTTCTCGGCCAACGAGAGAGGTCTCGCTATGACTTTGTTCGCCGCTGCTCCTTTCATGGGTCCGGTGCTTGGTCCCATCGTTGGTGGCTTCGTTGGCGAGACTATCGGCTGGAGATGGGTTGAGGGTGTTATGGCAATCTTGTAAGTGGGCTCTTCTTTGCCATTTATCGTCTGTTTGCTGACTAGTTTTCTTCAGTACTGGCGTGCTCTGGATTGCTGGTGCGTTTTTGATCCCTGAGACTTACCCTCCTGTGCTTCTTCGCAAGCGTGCGGCGAAGATGTCGAAGATGACCGGCAAGGTCTACCGCAGCAAGGGTGACGTTGACCAGGGCCCCACCACTTTCGGTAAGGTCTTCAAGACTTCCCTTTTACGTCCTTGGGTTCTGCTCTTCCAAGAGCCCATCGTGCTCCTCCTGTCGATCTACATGGCAATCATCTACGGAACACTCTACATGCTCTTTGCTGCCTTCCCCATTGTTTATCAAGAAGGCAGAGGCTGGAGTCAAGGAATCGGCGGCCTGGCCTTCCTTGGCGTTGCTGTTGGTATGATCGGAGCTGTTATATACTCCATCTGGGACAACAAGCGTTATGTTAAGATCTCTAACGCACACGGAGGCTTCGCTCCCCCTGAGGCTCGTCTTCCTCCCTGCATCTTGGGTGGTATCTGCTTGCCTGTTGGACTTTTCTGGTTCGCATGGACCAATTCGCCCTTGATACAATTCATGGCTTCGATTGCTGCTGGCGTCCCATTCGGGTTCGGCATGGTTCTGGTCTTCCTTGGTAAGTTTAAACCATCAATTCTGCTTGTAAAAGCTATATTAACTGTGCCCTCAGCTATCATGAATTACTTGATTGACTCTTACACTATCTTTGCTGCATCTGTACTTGCAGCAAATTCCGTTTTGCGTTCGCTGTTCGGTGCGGCCTTCCCACTATTCACAAGTCAAATGTACGACAACCTCGGAATTCACTGGGCATCATCCATCCCTGCCTTCCTCGCTCTCATGTGCGTACCTATGCCGTTCCTTTTCTATAAGTACGGCGCGAAGATTCGTGAGAAGTGCAAGTACGCCAAGCAGTCTATGGACTTCATGAAGAATATGCAGAAGCAGATGGCAGGCGGCGAAAGCAAGGAGGAAGAGCAAAAGGAAGAACAAGAGGCCTTCGATTACTCCTATGAGGATGAGTCGCATGGTGATGCTGAGACACCCAAGTTCGAGGAAATTAAGATCGCACATGACAACCAAGGACTCGGTGGTGGTGGCAGACTATCTCGCACCTCCACCTACGAGCACAATCCTTACGACCTTGATCTTGTCAACACACGAGACTCTTTCTCCAGGCCCAGATCTCGAGCTTCGAGCATTCGCCGTGGCGCTTGAAAGGTTTATTCCTAAGGGGGAAACTCCGGCCTCTTTTCTCAGTACCACTGCCATGTAGACATGGACTTTCAACATTTAGCGCGGCGTCATGGGATACCAAAAGTTAGATGTCTCCTTTTGAGCATCATATGGTTCAGGATCAAGATTTACGATGATACCACATTAGAGCTTAGAAACATTTAATACTTTTTCTGCACCCATCTCCGCTTCGTCTTCATTGACCAACCTTCATCAGCACGTAACTAACTTGTCCTATGTTGTTGCTGTTCTTATCCCAAATCGGTATCCATAGATGCAGCACCCCAAATGACTCTCGATAGTCCACCATGACAAGCCATTGGCTCTATGAAGGAGACAGCTTTCAGGCGAGATCACGTTTTGCCATGTGCTTTCTGACAGGTGCGCTACGTGTGAGTAATCTCGGATCGCCGACAGGAACTCCGCTCAGCAATCGGCTCAAATTACTCAACATGAAAAATTGCAAAGTAAATCAAAATGTCTACAGGTACAAGAATAGGTCATGACTCGTCAGTATGTGCGGAGGCATCGGCATCAAAATGATAGCGTTTCGGGATTAAGCTTCTGGCAATCGGAGAGATAGCGCGCTAACAGGCCCGGTGTCACAGGATATTCTCAACACTTTTGAACGAAGACTGATAAGTCCACATGTGGAGGTGGAGTGGAAGCTGACACTGCGATAAGTGATGTTCAGAGCAATGAACATCTGGTGGTCTAAACAGCGTGGGCGAGAAACTGGAGAAAGAGTGTTGAGCCATCAATGTTCTCTGGCGCAAAAGAAACAGCGTGACCGGAGCCAAGCAGCGGATTGGACCCTGGATGACGCTGAGGCGGGTTGCAAGGGATGGGATTTTCATGACGACAAGTCAACAAAAAAATATTGCCCCAAGGGAGAAGACTCGGATCAAGATGAGGTGATTTGCGAATTGCCGGTCAGGGTTTCGTCGCAGATTTGATACGAATAAAACCCCTGCCTCTTCCCCATTGTTATTTCCCCAGCTAGAGTCAAGACAGTCAGAAAGAGAAGCTAGACACACACAATCATGGCTTTGACACTACCGTTAGAGCTGCAACAGCAGATTTTCTCGTACCTGGATCCCTGGTCATTCTATGCTTCACGCAATGTGTGTCGCTTCTGGAAGTATGCCTCGAGAGATGCCGTCACGCTCGCCAACCAGCTGGGACAACTACCTATCGAGCCAACAACATGGGTCAAGAAGGTGGACTCGAAGCGAAGAGAGTCTGTGTACGACGAGGCGGCAAGAGCGTTAATGCTGGGCATGCGCATCAAGGCTTCAGCTTCGCCCGACGACAGCATCTCAACAAGACTCGACAAGACCAAGCTTGCTCTGTCCAAGGATGGCAAGCGAGCAGTCTCGCTACACGATCGCACAATTACACACTACGACACGACCACCTCCGAGCCCACCGTTATCTCTACTCGCCCCATCAATGACCTTCGCACAGCAATGGGTGGAGGCCCATGGTTCAAGTGCTCGCCGACATCCATGTACGAGCTGGCTCTCTCTTCTGACGGACGCATGCTGGCCATTGCCCTCGAACGCACCATCCAGGTCTACGATCTAAATTCATCTTCCGACTCATGGCCTGTGGCCTCGTACATCACCTCAGCCACTGGTCACTACATCGCCGCTCTCGACTTCGAACACAACGACAGTTTGCTACGAGTGCAGTTGAGCAACAAAGGTGTTGTTGTGTACCTTGGCTCTCCGAAAGAGGCCAAGCCCGGTTTAGAGCACTGGCAAGACAAGGGTGGTCTGAAGCATGCCTTCCTCGACGCTAGCAAGCTCTCTCTTCCCCAGACAGATCCTGTTGACGGCGCTCCCGCCATTTCACAGCGTTTGGCAGGCCTTCAGCTCTTGCGCCCATTCGCAAATGGCTGGCTTGTCGCTGCTCAGAAGCATGCGACAAACGTCCAGTCTGGCTCATACTGCTTGGCCTATGTCCCTTTCAGTCAAATTCATGGCCATGTCCTTACCGCCCAACGCGCTGTTACCATCCTCGAAGATCTCCCTGTGCACTTGTCTGAGGACATCCAGCACCTGTGGCACGATTTACCTTCCGCTCACATCAATCATCCTCGTTTCGCCCTGTCGCCGAATAATTCTCTATTGGCAATGTCCGAGGACAACGCATCCTCCACTCCTACATCGCCCCCAACGAACCGCGTCTTCCTTTACCGCTTGCCATCGTCCGAGAAGCTAATGGAGACCCTCAAGCCACAACATCCTCTTCTTCAAAAGCTCGAGACAGAGAAGGAATTCAAGTATCAGATCAAGCGCCTCCCTACCAGCCTTGGCTCCATATCTGGCAAACTCCTTGACTTCACCTTCGGGTCTATGGACAGCGGCGCAAGCTCCTCACTTGCAGTCACTGCTATTACCGATACCGGCGCCATGACTTGGGAGTTGCTGGACAACTAAACAATTCATGCGCTCAAACCTCTCTTCTTTTTTTCTTTGCATACCCAACTTTTCATGAAACATCAGACTATTCTTGTATTCTTTCAAAGCATTAGACGCATCATAGACGGGGACCATAGACGGGACCATAGACGGGACCATAGACGGCATAGACGACACTCATAGATACCCAAATACTGTATACATACATACAAGTACTGCAAAATCTCTGCTTCCTCCTTGTGCCAAAATGTGTCAGACATGTATATCCATGCCTATCGTATCTCGCCCCTTCACAGCATTACGAGAATTTGTCCATGCAGAATGACCAAGCTATGTGAAAAGACAAATATATTGATTGATGTGATCGAACTCCATCCAAGGCTAAGACAAACGCCCGCTAATGCAATGCTGAAGCTACATAACAATCCATGCTCAATAGACTCTTGGTCTCTTATCTGCCTGTTCGTCCTCTTCCTCTGCCTCAGAGTGCTTGCGCTTGACACCGCTCGCCTCATCCGCAGCTGTTGTGTCATCGAGATCGAAGGTGTTCTCATCTGGATCATGCAATGCGTTGACAATCTTCCTCGTGCCCATGTCATCGCCCTCCACTGTCTCGTTCAAGTTTGGGTCTACCCAGCCCTCAGTATAGCTGCCTCCAAAGTCGATGATCCATAGCTTGTCGTCCTTGTCGACCATGAAGTTATCCGCTTTGGCGTCACCCCAAATGAGATCGTGTTGATGCAGGAGATTGACCATCTTCTCAGACTCTGACGCCCAGCGATCACGTTTGGATTGTGGAACATCCGAGTCGAGGAGATGAGTTAATGGCTCAGCTCCTTCGATATGTGTTTGCAGGAAGCCCATGATATCAGTCTTAGAGTCTGTGAAGGACACCAAGCCCTGAACTTGAGGTACGCGCATCTCTTTGTGCAAGTCGAGCTTCTCGATATCTTTCATGATCTTGAGCTCGCGCTTGGTTGGCGCAGGTTGCGCAGGATCGACAACCTTTAGGAAGTAGAGATTGTCGTTGTGCCGGACAATGGCTGGCAAAGCACCAGCGTTCTCGACAATCTCCAGGTCTGATGCTTGAAACCAGGGAATGTCGAGCTTAAGAATGTACTTCGGGAGAGAGATGGTAGGTAGGAGATTATCCATCTTGAATCGTAGTGCAGGTGAAGACTCCACTTCTTTTGGTGTGATCTTCCCCTCTTTGTATTGTATGGCGTAGAAGTGTGTTGTTGGGTGGTACCAATCATGTACGTTGATTGCTTGCATCTCGCTCCTTGAGGGAGCATGCTTGTCAATCTCGGGTTCCAGGTGAGATAGTATCCAGGCCTGGAGTTTTTCTTCCGAGTCGTTCTCAGCTTTGTCGTTGTCTTCGAGCACAATGCCACTATCTCTGGAAGCAGTGGTAGGACTTCTGGTGCCCTTCCGGCACTCGGGGCATGTATATTTGTCGATTGAGGCTCCTTCTTCTTGGGAGATGCCAACACAATCACCATGGAACCATTCGTTGCAGCTGTCACAGCCGATCATGAAGCCTCGATCAGGTCCACGACACACACAGTATGTTTCTTCCTTTCCGTGGTCTGCCTCGAGGTCCTTTGATTCGCGAGGTGAATCTTTTAACTGATTTTGTGATGTGCCGTCCTTTGCCATCTTGATCAGTTGTGCATATTCTTCTACAGCCTTGTCGTCGCCCTCTGAGGCACCCTCCATCTTTTTGAAATCGACAAAGGCATGGAACCGTACTCCATTGGCGAGAACTGTTAACGCAGAGTCATTGTTTTTGTCGCGAAAGAAATCGAGAACATGAGCAGGCTTCGTCCTGCGTCCTGCTGAAGATGACATTGTGTATGAGATATGTTAGGAGCCAGCGAAAATGTGAATGGTTTGGTGACAATGCAGTAGAGGGTAAACAGTATAGAGAGATCCTTGTTCTGCAAATTCAATGACAGTACGAAAACACGCGACCTTTAAGGACAGAAACCACTTTACGCGCTGCACCTACCGTGAGCATCTCGCGCTCGTCATTGATATCATGTTCTCAAATCAACACAATCAAAGGCGTCATGGTTCCTGATCTGCGGGTAGAAAATCGTTATGATTGCCCGATCGGGTATCGTAAGTGCAAGATTAGGTTTCAGGCTTGGCGAGATCTGATCTCGCGAACGTGTCATCGTCGTGATGCTCCCAGCCACATGATGATGCTGTTTCTGTTGGACACCCAACTGTTGCTATCTCTTCTTGGACGAGACACAGCAATTCATGATGAGCTACAGAGATACACAATCGTCTGCGAACCAGAGACATGTCTATGAAGAACTGGCAAAACGACGATACAAGTATGATGTCCTCAGTGACGTGGGAACCCATATCGCGCTTCAGCATGTGAGGTTCATATTGGAGCTGACGAAAATGTACTGCATCAACCAATAGCAGCTCAGCTGGCTTATCTTCATTGGTCTAGTGGTCATGATTTCCGCTTGTCAAGAGTAACATCTCGTCAAGCGCGGGAGACCAGGGTTCGATTCCCTGATGGAGAGCTCATTCTTTTGCTTTTTGCCCTCGAGTTCATGGGCCATACTTGCTGCTGCAGAAAACCTTTGACAGGGAACGCTGTTGAAGTTCTGACTCTGTTGTGCTAGCGTGCTAAGTCTAGTGAAGATGTTGTTCTTTTGCTTGTGGCAAAAAGCACATCTAGGCCAATCATCCAGTGAGCTATTTAATTTTATCCTCTGAGTCCGACTTGGCCTTGTGTTTAATGCAATGTTAGCAAGGATAAGTACGTACTTAGGTTGACCTTCCCCCTGCTTCTCGAAGCTCGACATGATTTTTAAGAACGGAGGTCGAAGACAGCCCAGTAGCGAAGAACAAGATCCTGCTACCAATCAATGTCCGTTATACCACAGAAGCTCAGTCTATATATCTCATAGAGATGTGTAAGTACCCATTTCATCAGTGAATATGCTTGATTCACGTCTGGACATTGACTCAAATTGTTGCGACTGGGGTGACCCTGCTCTGCACAACCGGCTTCAAGACAGGTCCTAAACACATCCTTGGGTCCCATGCTGCTTCAACCGTTGTCCTCATTGTCTACTGATTCAAGGCCGTTAGAGTGAGCTCAATCATGCGCAGATGTCAGTCGTGCAGAATTTCGCTTCTCGCCTTGCCTCTACTGTACCAAGGTCTTGTGATTTTTCAACAAGGTCAGTAGATCAATAGCATGTGAGCATCTGGCGCCATCTACGGATTTGGTACATGGAAATTTTGTAGTCTAAACATGTCAAGAAGACTGGTCTCCTTTCCGTCCTCCGATTGGTGAAGAGATGCAGAATATCGTTGCTCGTTGGGAGTCATCTACGAAGACTGGTGACTCGGCGCGTGCTCATGATTTTCAATTACCACTGACGTCCCGTTACGCGATCCTACTAGGAATCCATTATAGACGAGAGTGACAATTCTACCAATTGAGAAGGGTAGAAAACGTGTGTAGTCTGACGTTTCCACATGACCTGCAGCCCTGTGTACTTCATTCGGGCGTTGCGCCTCAGCTTGCGACGGCGACTCTCCTTCTTCAAACGGCCATGTACCTTGTGTCGAATACTGCTAGCACATGTTGACGCGTTAAACGCCAAAGACATGGCATACAATGATGGGTGAAGAGTAAATTAAAAACTCCTTCTCCTAGCCAGGATGGCTGCAGAAAGTTGGCATGAAGACGTCACTTCCCAGGGCTGGTGTTGTTTCGTCTCGGCCTTGGGTGAGTCTGCATCTGAATCCACCACAACACACCAGACACAAGAAAGCTGTATATAAGGGAAGGTAAATCTGGTCTTTTCAAATGCTTCCCTTCCAATAAGTCATTCATCCGTCTTGTTACTGTAAACTCTTATCATGGTCGCATCTCTACCCTTCAAGCTTGTCAACGACAGCAATTCGGACAATGTCTGGGCCTATATCACAGGCATCAACATTGCCGATGGAAGACGCGTGCTGTTACAAGCAGATGGCAAGACTCTCTACTTCCCAGAGAACCCACCCGCAATTGGATCACCACTAGCAGAAGACTGTGCCATACCACTTGGAAAGCCGGGAAACTCTGTCACCGCTACTGTACCTCAGATTGCCGGTGGTCGTGTATGGTTCTCAATCGACAGCAAGCTGACCTTCCTGCTGAATCCTGGACCAGCTCTCGTCGAACCCTCCGTACTCAACCCTAGCGATCCAAACGCGAAGGTGAATTTCGGCTTCTGCGAATTCACGTTGAATGATGCCCAGCTGTATGCGAATATCAGTTATGTCGACTTTGTGCCTAACGCTCCCATTGCCATTACCCTGGAGAACTCGGCTGGTGCAGTACAACATGTATCAGGCATGCCTGCAAATGGTCTGGCAGGAGTGTGCACCGACATGAGGGCTCAGGCACAGAAAGATGGAAAACCATGGGACAAACTGATCATCCAGGAAAACGGACAAGACTTCCGTGTTCTCAATCCGTCTCATGGTGATGCTGTTGGAGCGAATTTTGCAGGATATTATGAGCCCTATATCGATGAAGTCTGGAATTACTACAGTACGGACTCCAGAACCTTCGCGCTCAACACCCAGGCAGGTCCTGGAGTCCTTGATGGCAAGGTTTCGAACAATCAATTGCTTATTGGTCAAGAAGCATTTGAGAAGCCAAGCACAGCAGACATCTTTGGTTGTAACAGTGGTCCATTCACCACCGGATCAGATGCGACTCGCAATGCCATCATCCCTCGTCTTGCTGCTGGCTTTGTACGTACTACCTTGGTATCTCAGACTCAACAGCCCTCGGATCCATCCACCTACTACCTGACTGATCCCACTGACCACTACTGTCGTATTGTACACGAGCACAACCTCGACAAGAAAGGCTATGGATTCGCGTACGATGATGTACAGCCGGATGGAGGCGTAGACCAGTCGGGCAAAGTCAACGATGGTTCACCTACTCTTTTCACAATTGCTGTAGGAGGCGTACATGCCTACGCCGGAGACACGCCTCCTGCTTCAGCTAGCAAAATCGTCGAAGAACAGGCCAGGCCTGAACCAGTAGCTGATTCTGCTCCTGCTCCTGCTCCTGCTCCTCAGGAGAACGGACAGCAACAGCCGATGCAAGAGAGCCGCCCGTCAATACCGCAGCGCAAGAGCAGTGGACTTCGTGGCAAGCTCAGTGGCTGGAAAAAGAAGTTCTTACAGTAGAACACAAGGACATGAATACCCGGCCCGACCCTTTCTCTATTTGATACCAACTCCTGTACAGATTGCATACTTCTAGTTGTCCTCGAATTCACCTGATATAAACAATAAACTCATGATCTACCTGCAGTCGGTATGTGAGATGTCTCGTTCTCGCGTGCCAAAGGGTTCGACACGTGCATTTACAACGCTTTTAAGAAACAGTTGAGTGAGAGCGCAAGTGCGTGTGTGTGAGAGTGTGAACCTGAGTGAGCTGGGGTTGATGAACATGTTGACAGAGGCTTGGCACGGGAAACGCGAACTGAATGTTTAGAAGCTCCTACTGATTCTGGTCACAGTCGTATGCCAATTATCTTAAACGCACACGTGAGTACTTTCAACGTACTGCTGTTCATCATTTGCAGAGACTGCCACGATCAGTTGAATTGTCAGAGGGTGCAACCACAATGGCACCCATAACCAGGAAAACCGCCAGCTCTGGCACATTCAAGCCCGTCCATCGCAAGGTACACAACCACAAGCTTTTATTTGCGCGCCAGCTCTAAGCTGATTCTGAGCAATACAGGGCTCTCAAACCAACACAAACTCCTTCGCCGATGTCACTCGCACGAACGGCTACTCAACTTCACAGGTGCATTTTCCTGTCGCTCTGTCTGCCTCGACCAGACCACTAACTCGAGCTCTCCAGAACTCCACCATTAACGGAAGCGCCCTCATACCTACCAGTCAATTTATTGATCAGATTAACCCTTTGCGCGACATGGCAGATCGCGTCGGTCGCGAAGTCGATCACTTTGCAGAAACCCTCGACAGATTCAACTCTCGCCTACATGGACAGGATGCATACCGTACCGCCATTGACCTCACCCTTGAGTATAAGGACTTTGCAAGCAGTATGGTCAAAAAGTTGAAGAAGCGTCACGATGCGCAGCGCGTCAATGAGATGAAGAATGAATTTGGCAAGAGGATCACCCAATCTCCCATCAGAAGCTCTAGCCTTTCTGGCGCAGTAGGCCCTGTCACTCACAACGACGGCGACGAAGACATTCCCGCACAAACTTCGCTCGACACACTAAAACAATGGCAAGCCGAACTCGATACCTGGGAGTTATTCCGCATCATGCTCGAACTACGATACTCGCCTGAGAAGCAGACGCGCCAACAAGAGAAGGAAGCAAGAGTAGCAGAACTGGGCACACCGAACACATACACATCAGACTCGGACATCTGGGAACGTTTCACACTGGACAACGACTCGGCGAGAGAGCGACATCTAGTCCTCAAATGGTTACAAGGAGCTGCCAATCACGGCGAGAGTGACATCGAGGCTATTGCTGAAGAGCTGGAGAAGAAATCGGGCAGAGGAACAGGCATCTGGTTCAATGGCTGGATGGAGACGCGTGAGAGGATCAAGGGAACGAAAAGAATGCGCGTCTTCTCAACAGCCTCATCCGATATGCTCGACGTGAAACGCACTCACAGCAACGAACCCCTAGTATCTTCTCTGGACCCGGATGCACCAACTCGTCAATACCGTGTTTTGGAGAAGGCGGATGAATATTCAGAAAGAGCACTTTGGATGACTTGCTGGGAAATGTTAAGGCGTGGCCACTCATGGTACGATATCTGCCAGTGGTGCTCTGAGCACAACCAAAGTTGGCGCGCTGTAAGCATGGCAGTTTCTGCTGACTCAGATATCGACGTCGCTCTTCCAGGTCTTTCGGCCGGTTCGCTTTGGCGTCGCATGTGCTACGCCCTGATACAGCAAGCTGGTCTGGACGAGTATGAGGCCGCTGTCTATGGTGTGCTCAGTGGTGACCTAGATTCGGTCAAGCGTGTGTGCCAAAGCTGGGATGACTACATCTTCGCTCATTACAACTCCCTTTTGATCGGGCAGCTGGAAGAATATCTGCAGAAGAGCTTCCCCGAAAAGTTTGCATCTGGCACAGCCACAAAGTTTCCACTCTTCGACTCTCTCAGGCATCACGGTGACCAACAAGATGTTGCTCGAAACTTGATCAGGCGCCTCAACGAGCAATCTTCCACATCGCAGGAGGCCAGGAAGCCTCTCAAGTTGCTACAAGGTAGTCTTATTGCAGACAATTTCGCCGACCTGTGTAAGAATCTTGCAACAGCCATCTCGGACGCTGCCTGGTACCAAACTACTTCGACCACTATAGTCCCCTTGCGTACGGCTGTTTCTCCCGACTCCCAACGTGAGAGCGTCATCTTCAATGATTACGATGCTCTACGTGTTGTTACCCACATGGTCCTGATGCTACGCGAATTTCACGAGCCTCTTTCAGACACCAAGTCAGACCCCGAAGCACTCGATAACATCATCGCTGCTTACATTCAGCTTCTGCGTGCGGCTGGCAGATGGGAGCTCACATCGGTCTACGCATCGAGAATGTCGCCTACTCGTGGTACCAAATCGCTTGCGCAGACCATGACAGATGTGCAAGACCTCCAGGAGAAAATGCACTTTACCAAGCTCATGTCAACCTACGGCATCGATCCTGTTGCTGTATTGACAGAGCAGGCCAAATATCTCATGGAAGAAGTTCTACCCAAAAAGCCTGCTGAACAGGGCAATCTGAAGATCATCGAGAGTACCAAGGAAGATCTTTACCCTGGTCAAAGGATCAAGTTGAATTTCGCGGAAGACGGAAAAGGTGGCGAGGGTATTGCCGACCACCTCGCGGTATTCCATCTCATGGAGGGTCACTGGGAGATCTCCTTCCAGACACTGGCATATGCTTGCAGGAAGTTGCTGCGTAAGTTGCGAATTCCTTTCCGCGAGCATTTCATCATGCTAACAATCTTCAGTCAATGGATGCTATCAAGAAGCCTCACGCTTGGTTGATCAGCTGTCTTTCGAGCTACTGTGTACAGCAAAATCAAGGCCACTTCTTGGAACTTCCGTCAATGTAATGGATCGAGAAGAGACTGGATTGCTCCCTCAGGATGCTGAACATGCAGCAAAGCTACGTGTTCTTCAAAAGCAATGCAGAGGGTACTATGAGCTCAGTTTGCTGGTGAAGGCCGTTGATGCTCTCAATGCTTGGAGAGTGGTGGAGCATGACTATGCCACGTAAGTTTTGATGAGTCTGCCATTGTTTAGCACTACTGACCATGCACGTAGTAAGGTTCTAAGACCCAGTTCACTACCGGCTAAGGTCAAGTCAACCTTCGAGGATACTTGCGCTGCGATCGAGCCTGTGCTAAGTGGCATCCTCATGCACGCGAAGGATGGTACGTGAAATATCCACGCTCCATAATCAAGAGCGCAACTGACTTCAAAGCAGATGACGAAGCCAATGACTTGGCCAAGATCCGTAACTGGTACCTTCCCGAGGTTGTGCTCGCATACAACACGGTGCTTTGCGCCGGCGCTCACATGATCAGCCGCGATCATCTCTTAAGGAGCATGGAGCTGGCAAATGATGTCGCCAACGACAAGACAGGTCTGGCCGAGTGCTTCATGGAGTCTCATCGTATGCGCGAGCTGGTCATTGCGTTCGCGCAGTCCAGTGAGACCATGCTGAAGTTGAACGAGATGAACCAGGGAAAGCGTGAGAGGAAGAACAAGGCAGGCAAGAACCTCGACATTTGGGAGATCAAGGCGTGAAGAACTGCCACCGAGCTGGATATGTATATCAAACACAAGATTGAGTACTTGGCTGTGGTTGTCAACGAATGATGATGGAAGACTCTTTGACAGGCAGGAACTCTGAAGATCTGAAACACATGGAAGGTGGGGCTGAATCTCGAACGTGGGGTAATTTAGCTTCCGCAATGATGACATCTGACGAGTTCACGCCCCTGGAGAGACAACAATGGTGGAGCACAGCTTACGACACATCCTTGCATCCATCAATATTCTCACATAAGCATAGAAACATATAATACAGAGCCGGATCGCAAGAAACATAGATCAACCACAGCTACCATCATCACCTTCAGTGTTACTCATTTGACCATCACCAAAGCACAACTAAGCACGAACAATGTCAAAAACGATCGAAGATAATGGCTGGACTGCAGTCCCAAGAAGCCTCGAAAAACTGCTCGCCAATCGTAAGAACCCTAACTCAAAGGCGACACCAATTCGAGTCGAGGACATGCCTCTGCCCAGCAGTCCTGTCGTAGACGTTATCATGAAACATGCGCGAGATCACCTGCCCAAGCAGACCTTCAGCCACAGTATGCGAGTCTACTATTATGGTATGTTTGTGAATCACTGCAACATCGCTCAATGCATCATATCCGTTACGCAATGCGACTACCACTGACACAATTACACATACAGGTCAGGCAATCGCCATGCAGCACTTTCCCGAATGGCGCTACAGTCCAGAGACATACTTGCTTGCCAGCCTCCTCCATGACATCGGCACCACAGATGCAAGCATGTCTTCCACACAGCTGAGCTTTGAGTTTCAAGGCGGCATCCAGGCATTGAATCTTTTGACCCAGAACGGCGCACCTCAGTCAACTGCTGAATCCGTATGCGAGACTATTATTCGTCACCAAGATGTTGGAGATACTGGCAACATCACCACCTTGACTGCTGTGATACACTTTGCGACGTTACTCGACAATGCCGGTGCGAACCCAGAGTTGGTGCACATAGACACAATTGAGAATGTTGTCAAGGTTTGGCCTAGAGAGGGATGGACTGGTTGCTTTGCTGCTACTGTCAGGAAGGAGACTGGACTGAAGCCATGGTCACACACGACAAAGATTGAGGGCTTTGCTGAAAAGGTCGAGGCAAACGAGACAATGCGTCCTTATGATTGAAGAAGCTGGTCAAGAACAACGTTGAGCTGGAAATTCAGATGCTTTTGAAGGCATATTCAGAGAGTATAGATGGATTCTTGGACTGCACCCCGGTGCTGACAGAAGAGACGTTCTGTTACTCGAAAGTATTGTGCATTTTTGTAGCTACATATGCTGATTCCTGCCTTTTTGGCAGGATCGATAGAAGAAGAAAGAAGATAAGGCTATATATACATTAACTTGAGAGCTTGACATTTGCTCAAGTATATGGTAGAAGAATTGAGAGAGTTTAGAAGAGGAAGAAACCTGAAGTATGAAAAACGCCGATCGTGTATGCGATGATATGGTTTGGTTGACAAATGAAAAAGAGGCAAAAAGATGTTCATGACTTCGGAGCGGATTTCTTGATGCTCAACTCGACTTTGCTGTACCAAGCAGCGCCGAGCAGAGTAACCAGCATACCGGCTCCGTTCTCGGGTCCAACGCGGACGTTGAAGAGAACGATGCCGAGGAGAATTGTAAGGCATTGCTTGAGGTTGCCGCAAACGCTCAATGTCAGGGCACCAGCAAGCTTGTTTGTTTGGAAAGATGTAACGTTGAGCATGAAGGCGAGGATGCCGTTGCCGAGCAGAGCGAGAACGACTGACGAGGTGAGGCCACCCTGAGCGGCGAATTTGCTGAAGTTGGAGACTTCTCCGGTGCAGTATGCGTAGACGAGCGATTGTACAGCGGCGAGGGGGGACATGCGCAGGAGGAGTTCAAGGGCGGGGAGCTTGAGGCTGCCGGTAAGGAGACGGTTGGTCGCGACGGTCTAGTCAGGTGGTCAGTAAAGATGCACACATATCCAAGTACAGATTTGTGATCGTACCTTGATGGCGGCGAGGAAAACACCAAGGAAGGTGAGAGATGCGCCAACGAAAGAGAAGTAGTAGTCGCCGTATGTGCTAAGTCCAACACCGAGAACGATGGGGATCAGAGCCATGTATGTGGCCTTTGCGTAGGAGCGGCCGTAGAACCAGCGGTAGATCAAGATGGTTGCGACAGGGCAAGTCGAGCGAGCGATTTGGTGGAAAGGAACCGAGACCATCTCCAAAGAGACGTTCGAGATGGCGATATTGATTGTGAAGAGGACAGAGAATGCCACCAGGACATAGTTGTCTTGTCGTGTGAGATATGAGAGCTTGATGTGGCCTGCGAGCAGGAGGGCGTAGCATCCGATGGCTGCGCATGTAGCGTGTAATGTGGTCATGAGCCATGGGAAAGCGAACTTGTCGAGGACGGCCTTGTTGTATAGCGTGAGGCCCAGGTTCATGGCGAAGTATAATCCAAGACAGATCATCTTGACACGGGTTGACACGAGGTATTCGGCACCTTCTTGTGCGCTCTTTGCTTGTGTCTGTTCCTCGACCATCGCCTGCTTCTCGACGTCGTCGCCCAGCAGCTTCTGGCGCTGCTCTTCATGGTAGTCGCTGAACTTGGACTCGTCCATGAACAATTGTGGTTGCTTCTCGGAGAGAGAAGCCATGATCGTACTTTGTAGATAGGGAGCGGGCCACCAAGATTAGTCGACAGCAAGGTATGCGGCAAAGTCAAAAGGAATGAAACAACGAAAGTGTTTGGGGAATCAAGTTCGGATACGCGGCCGGTACGAGGGACGATGTAATACGAAAGTATCTCGCAAGCCTCAGACAGCATACCCTAGCTAATATATCATCAGATAACCGCCTACAGACCTACGTAGTCATGTCATGCGAAGGGGCCCGCATGCAGCCGCCCCTCTCTAAAAGCGTCCATTGCCAAGCGTGTATTGCAACAGAATATCCTTCAAACCAGGCCTCTTCCCAAGCCCAAAGCCAACAGTCAACAAGGGGGTAATTAGCATTCATTTCTTGAATGAGGAATAAGGCCTTCTAGTCCAACGTCCTGCCACCTCCAGCTCACGCCGTTTCGCAAATTCTTGACCGTTGTTGCCCAACTCAGCTGTATGTTATTGTCCGTTGGAAAGGAGTTGCACCATAACCACAAGACCATTGACACCCCGATGGCCAAGAGGTGGAAGATCTGCACACGGAAAATATCTTGACATCGCCTATCATGGTGGGGTCTGTGGAGATTGCGCCAAAGCACAAGGGCACCGGGGGTCTGTTTGAGAAGGTCAGTCGTCTTCTCTTCCGCTTTCCGAAACTCAACCTAAGCGCGAGATCGGCGCCTCACGTGTGCTGGAGAGTTGAACCTCCTATCAATATATCAAAACGTTCCTATCGAGAATCCTACAAGCTCAGCTGCCCAAACACCTGAAGCTGAACCTGAAGCCGAAGCACACAATGAATTCCTCCACAATAGATGAAACGCAGGCTGAATCGATTTAAGTGCAGTCCACGTATGCACCCGGAGTTTCGGTCTTGTGAGTGCCGCGACCGGAAAATAGGCAATCCTATCTCCACTGTCGGCGGGCGCCACCAGGCTTGAGAGGCGTTCATGGCTGGCATCCACCCCGAGAGCTAATCAGAGCCACTTCAGATCATATACATGTCAGAACGTCTGCAAGCGGCAGTTCAGAACCTGCAATCCTCGGGTCCTCGGCATGAGCATGAGCATGAGCATGGATCTTGGGTTCCTGATCCGTATCACCATATCAGATCGCATAGCACGCCATGCCCAGCCAGGTATGTGCTGGGCAGTTGGGACATCCCGTAGCGATGCAGTACCAATATGCAAGCTACGAAAATGCAAGTTTGGTCCAAACCAGACATGGATGCAACGAAAGCTGGGCGATCGACAAGTCAATCAGTGTTGCTCATTCACTTGCAGCACTGCATATCCTTGCAAAGTACACTCATACAGTACGCGTCACACACCTTGGGAGAACTTGACAAGTGTTGCAGTGACTTGGAGCGCATGGCGCTGATCAGATTGATCGGATATTACAAGAACGTATGTATAGACATGATGAAACCCACCCAACCAAACTCCCAGAAGTGCTCTCTAGTTTTAAACCATGCCGTGATCGTGTCCCAAGAAGGAAATAGATAAAAAGGAATGCCAGAATCCTTTGTAGATTATTATTGGAACGAGTTGCCTCTGCCGATGCACTCGACGCGGAAGCCCAACCGTTGCAACTTGCCAGCGTCAATCACTCTACGGCCGTCAAAAACGAATGCTGGACGTTCCATGATGTCGAAGATCTGCTCCCAGTCGACCTTGGCGTTTTGTGCTTCGGCGTGCTTGAGGGCAATCTTGGGGTTGTAGCGCTCACGTGCAGACTTGTCAGCAGGTGTCATGTCCATTTCGTTGTCAGAAGAGTGCTCGGATGCGACTGGACTGGGCAACAGTTGTTGAGGGTTCTCGAGACCAGTCTTCTTGGCAGGGACAACATCCTTGTTGGAGAACTCGTCCCACTCGGTAAGGACAATGACTGCGTGAGATTCGGAAGCACAGTCGTATGGGTTTGCTGCAATCGAAACGTACTTCTCGACATCGTCAATGTGGCATCCGTTGATGTCGAGCTCCTCCCAGATCTGTGCTTTCGTGACTTGAGGGTCGTAGATGCAGACCTTAGCTTGCTCGGCGATAAGATCCTTGACAACAGAAATGGCAGCACTCTCACGAGTATCAGCAGTGTTCTTCTTGTATGAGAAACCGTAGACGGCGATCTTCTTGCCAGTCAGGGTTCCATAGAGTGTTGAGATGATACGCTTAGTGAAGCGAGACTTCTGCCATTCATTGATAGCGACAACAGACTGCCAGTAAGCGGCAACCTCAGGCAGATGCAAGGTTTCGGCCATGTATGAAAGGTTGAGCACGTCCTTGCGGAAGCAAGAACCTCCGAATCCGACCGAGGCCTGCAGCATGCGCGAGCCGATTCTGGTGTCCAGACCTGCGGCATATGCAATTTCGCCAACATCGGCACCAGTAGCCTCGCAGATTGCGCTCAGGGCATTGATACTGCTGATACGCTGGGCCAACAGTGCGTTGGCAGCGAGCTTGGCGAGCTCCGAGGACCAGATGTTTGTCTTCAAGATGTTCTCCCTGGGTACCCAGCTGCCGTAAAGATCTGCTAGAACCTCTGCTGCCTCAAGACCGCTGGGTGTTTGCATAGAACCGATCAGGATACGGTCTGGTCTCATGAGATCGGCCACAGCAGTACCCTCAGCCAAGAACTCAGGGTTGGACAGAATCTCGAAGTTGAGGCCAGGCTTGCCAATGGCCTGGAGAATCTCTCTCATGTTGGCCGCAGTTCTGCAGGGGACGGTGCTCTTCTCGACAATGATGGTATCTTTCTCGGCCTCGGCAGCGATCATACGGGTGGCAGATTCGAAGTAGGCCATGTTAGGTGCCTTGCCGGCGCCAATACCGGCAGTCTTTGTAGGGGTGTTGACGCAAATGAAGACAATGTCTGCACGCTTGATGGTGCCTCTGACATCGGTGGTGAAGAAGAGGTTCTGAGGGCGGACTTCAGCATCACGCGCCTCCTTGACAACGGGAAGGAGACCGGGCTCGTAGATGGGGAGGGCGTCTGAGTTCCATGCTGCAATACGGGTTTCGCTCAAGTCGACAACGCTGACCTCGACGTCAGGGTTCTTGAGGGCAAGTACAGCACCACTGGGACCGCCCTGTGATATACCAAGTCTTGTTAGCAATGTTCGGGACAAGCCCTCGTGGCAGCTCGTATTCAGATAAGATTAACTTACGACAAAGCCGGCGCCAATAAAGCAAACGCTCTTCACAGGACTCATCATGTAATGTGCTGATTCGAAGTCTGAAAGAATGTGGGAAAGTGAGTGAGAGCGATGAAGGAGAGTTCAATCGAAGCAGCATGTAAACACTAAGTAGTCCTTGGGCAATAATACCATCCCTAGGTTCGCTTCAATCGGCCTTAGCCAAGATGCTGCGACCGCCAGGGGACCGGCCGTTTGTGATCACCCATACCCTTGAATCGCCTGGATAACGCCATATAGTCATGGCGGCTGGACAATTCTCGTCGTGTAATGCACCTAAATTAACAAACGTTGGAAAGGAGAAGGGCTTGGCTGCTCGGCTACGTCGAGACACAAACGCTTCATGTGCATGCATTCTTCGCACCACGCGACTCACTGATCAACGATCCGACGGCACGTAGAAGCCGAGTCTTGCCAGACGGACTTGAATCATCACACCAACCAAGCCCAATTGACTTATCAAATGACATGGTTCATATCGTAGACTCGTACCTGTACCTTGGCGACAAGGCTGAATCTTGGATCACTCGCCGCAAGGGCCCAATGTCGGGTACAGGAACCATTCATGTACAGGGAAACCTTGCCCTGAGTCAGACAAAGCCTTGGCCGGCTTGGCCAAAGACTTGTGGCGTTCGACCGAGCTCCTTTTTATCCCCAGTGATTAGAACGCTAAACAGGCTTCAGCACAGAGGTGTGCAATGCTGTCAGTAGTAACTTAACAGTGTCCACATCTCAGCTCGACCGCTATAGTGCTATGTAACCGTGCGATCAGGGAGCCGCCATCTTCCTTGACAAGTCTCCAAGTACCACTTTTGCCCAGGGGTTCATCCACAATCCGCCGGTGCTTCCTTGCATCCTACGCCTACCCTTGATGCGCGCTTTGGGAGTGCGCATCCTTCTTTTTCCGTCTTGCTATCATCATGGCTCTCCCATCACTGTCTAGGTCCGACATGTCATACAGTGAAATGGGTCGCTCTATCTTAAGGCCGAGGTGGATCTTTGGTTTCGCTGTCGTGCTCGTAACCTTAATCACACTATTTACACACACGCCATCGCATTCAGTCAGTGGTCTGGTCAACTCGGTGAGCACTTCAGTAAGTCATCTGTCGACTCACAAAGACCCTCGTATTCTTATCATGCTACCAGAAACCTTCAGCCCCCACAACCTCCATATCATCCAGCAGCAATGGCAAGGCTGGCCTCCACTACCTCATTCCTGCGACAAGTAGCAACCGAGACTTCTGCAAGCTTCTCCTCTCCTCCACCATCCTCGACTATCCTACTCCCGTCTTGATCAACTGGGGCGCTCATGAAGAGGCCAATCCTTACAAGCAGCATCTTGCCAAAGTCGAGACTCTGCTTGCTTACATGAAGAGGCTGAAGCCCATCAGCAAGGAAGATGATTTGGTCCTCATCCTGGATGGCTACGACGTCTGGTTCCAATTGCGACCAGACGTTCTGCTCAAGAGATATTTCGAAATGAATGCGAACCTCGACCAGCGAACCATCCAGGCGTTTGGTCAAGACGCCTTTGACAAGGGCGATCACCGTACGACTGTCATCTTCGGCCCCGACAAGATCTGTTGGCCCATCGATTTCAGTCGCCCCGCGTGCTGGGCTGTTCCTCACACTGGTCTCTCACCGACCGCCTTTGGCCCCGAAGAGAACGATTTCAGAGAGACACACAATGAGCCTAGATGGTTGAACTCGGGAACAATCATGGGACCTATTCAGGACATGATTGACGTCTTCCAAGCTACCCTCGACCTGATTCACTACAACCACACCACAGACTCGGATCAATTCTACTTTGCCAATGTCTTCGGTGACCAGGAGTTTGCTCGTCTATCTCTGGATCAAGAACTTCTCGAGAATCAGGCCAAAGAGAAATATAGGGAGGAGTTCCAGAACGAAGAGGAACCTCCTCGCCAGATTCCTGAATTCCACGAAGGACAGAGAACCGAGTATCACATTGGCATCGACTATTTCTCCGCCATGTTCCAGACTTTGGCTTTCTACAAACAATTCCTAGCCTGGATCCGTCCAAGTGACTCGTGGGCAACCAAGACGAACGAGGCCGGTGATATTTCTCAAGAGAGATACGGGTTCAAGGTGGCCGAAGATATCTCTTCTTCACTTTCACCTTTTGCCGCATTTGAGGCCTCACCACCGATATCCAACAGCACGGTGGAATACCCCAAATCGTGGGAGGATGTCAATCTTTGCGTCAACACAGTAACTGACCTGGCTCCCGTCACCTTGCATTTTACTGGTGAGAAGGCCTTGCGCGAGTTGTGGTGGGACAAGCTCTGGTTCTACGAGGATGCTGAAGAGCTTCGCAAAGCTAGTTTGAGAATGCCTGAGCGTCCCATTAGCGAAGAACCTATTGCAGGCAAGACGTGGTATAAGATTGAGTCAAGTGACCCCGAGGCAGGAAAAGGAGGAGCATGGGCTGACAATGGCGGTTGGCACTCATGGACCAGTCTGTGCAAGACATATGAAGATCAGATCTTCCCTCGGAAAACGTTCAAAAAGAAGGGACCTCATCGTCACCTATAGAGATGGATTGTCCTGAAGTTCATACAAAAATAGTACAACTTTCTAATGTATCGGGTAATCTCAAGTGACTACCTACCCAGTCCAGGTTGTGTTCTACGTGAAAGGAGGGACCTGTCTTTACTTGAATCCGGTGTCTCTTCCGACACTCGGGGTCCGCATTCATTGGAGCTCCATAACGGCTCCAATTAAAAAGTGGCGTTTTCCTCAGCTACAATAGAGGCAGACATGGATAGCTAGACTTACTATCATGCATAATCGGAGAGAACGGCTGGCAAATTCGTTAGCGAGTATGGCGACTTTTTAAGGGGTAGGCTTATGAATGGCACCCTTGTTATTTCATTTTTTGGCACAGACGCTGCGGCTCACACTACTCGGCGCTCGCAGGAAGCGTGGGCGCGCCGTTTCTGCTATTATCTACTTAGGGAGTCAGGTTCGCACATGCGCGCGAAACACAAGTGTCCTGACTTTTACAACAAGACCGCCTGCCAGGGGTTCGTTCTGTGATATTCTTCCATCTTTTGCTTGTTGCGAAATTTATTCTTCCATTTCTCGGCTGGTTGTTCGTTCTCAAGTTTTCGGCCGCTCCGTGACAATCGCCTCACGATGTCGGTTCAAGGTGTCATGAATAAGCTGAAGCAAAACCTGTGGCAAGGTAGTGGGCCAAATTATGAGCGGGTTGACCATCTTGAAGATGGTTTCGAGAAGGAGCACACCACCAACACCAGACGATCTTCACGACACACTAGACCGGTGATCATAGTCCTTGGGTCCCTGCTCGCCATTTTTCTATTTCTATCTTCGGTGTGTGACTTCCCATCCTTCCCACGTTTTCTCCCGACCCATCTAACAATATAGGGTGGCCATGAGTCTGCCAAATCTATCATTTCCTCGAAGGAGACATTGTTACCACCAGCTTACCTCCGGATGCTTCTTCCGGTGAGGTATGCTGATGCCAATTATTGCAAGACTGTTCTTAGCACTGCCATCCTGAATTATCCGGAGCCAATGTTGATAGGATTCGCGGGTAAGAAGGAGGACATGGAGAAGAACGAAAATGCTGACTCCACTCTGGACTTGGCTCAACGCATTTCTCGCAAGACCAGTATCCTTGGCATCGACAAGCATCTCAGGAACATCTCGACAACTTTCGATGAGGATCTTGTGGTTATTGCCGATGGCCTCAACACCTGGTTCCAATTACGTCCTCAAACACTTCTTGACCGGTATTTTGAATCCAACAGAAATGCAGACGAGCGACTTAGGAAGGAACTCGGAGTGAATGCCGACGTCCTGAGCATCCGTCAAAAAATCATCTTTGGTGCTCAAAGAGATTGCTCGCCGTGGAATGCAGAAGACCCGGCTTGTGCTGCAGTGCCTGAGTCCACACTTCCCAATGATATCTATGGACCTCAGACTGATGCTGAAGCTGGTGAGGGCAAAGATCCTTTCTCAAAGCAACGCCCACGATACATCAACTCAGGCTTTGCTATGGGCCCCGTCAAGGAAATGCGTAAGCTGTACGCTGAGGCCGCGAAACGCATCATGGGCGACCAGCATCTCCAAGACGAAGGCAAGGTTCTTGGCCAACTTTTCGCCGAGCAGGAGATGGCTCGTGAATCCTACAAGACACCATCAGCCTCGCTTGGCTCGTGGCTTTCTTCATTCTGGGAGAGTGCCACTGCAGTTGCAGATAGACAGGCTCAGCAGCTGAGAGAGACCGACCTCTCAAGAGAGTACGGTATTGGCTTGGATTACGCTAGTGGACTTGCCTTTGAGGCTGCCCATGCCGACGGCGACATGGAGTTTGTCAGATTTGGTGATGCGGCGTCAGTGCATGCAGCAAATGCTAAGCACGGCATCAGTGATAGCCGTATCAGCCAAATTGCACCTGATGTTGGTGCATCTTTGCCTCCGTTCTGGACCTTCAGCAAGGAGATCCTTCCTGCCCGCAACACATCGTGGACAAATGTTTCTCTCCTTACTAACGCTTGGACTGGCGTCACCCCCGCTATTATCCAGCACGACATGCACAACTACCGCAGTGGCTCGCAGCGCGAAACATGGTGGTCCCACATGTGGTACCAAAAGTATGCTCGCAAATTGTTTGATGTCCACGTTCAAATGCCTATTGGCCCTGTTGCCATCTCTGGCTACGACGCTTCATCTCGCCGTCAATGGTGGGGTGATGAAGATTGGAAGGGCGGTGCAAGGAACGAGACCAAATATTGGTGGAGATATGAAGATGTGTGTACAGGAACAGAGACCGAAGTCTTCAGAGACAACAAAGGTCCGTGGTACCTTCCGAACAATCATTAGAGATTCTCGTCGTATTATGCCAATGTATCTGCATTTGTAATGTCAAAACTTATATACCAATTTCCCATGATCATGTCCTCTTCAGAAACCTAGGAGCGACCGCACAAATGTCCACGACACAGCCATTCACATCCTGAGTCGTCAGGCGTAGTCTTCTCGCAACAAATCATGACGGTCTTTTATGTCAGTCTACGCCGTCTGATGGCGAGGTTTGACGAACGCCATGTGAATTTGATAGGACAATGCCCAATCAGCTGCTGAAGACGAAGACAACTACGTACACAAGCATAGACAAGACACGATGCTGGGTCATATCAGGAAAACAGTGGTTCCAGGCATCAGACTGTTCCTGTGGGTTTCAAAGTGTTCATTGCAAAATCTAGTTGTTGATACATTTCGTGATATTAGTCCTGCTAGCCCTACGTCTTGTATGACGGCGCCACCGGACTACTGCCATACCATTCGGTAGATGCTGTTGACGCCGAATCGGACTCAAGTTGTTGCGTATTGATGCGTAGCTTCCTGCTGGTGTCAGGTAGCTCAGCTGGGTGCTCAGCTGGCAGTTCTACACGGCTTCCCTCAGGTAGTTCCAGAATCCGTCCATCAGGGAGTTCTACCAAGACCCTGGCTGGTAATGCAGCTGGCATCTCGACCCGAGCGCTATCTGGCAGCTCCGTACGCGAAGAAGGGGTGTCTGGCGCCTCGGCGTGTGAGGGCTCATCGGCGAGTTCTACTGCATCTGGAGGCGTTGAGGCAGGATTTCGTAGCTCGATATCGTCTGGTTCAGCATCTGGCTCGATGGATTCTGTCTTCGAACCAGCATCGCCGGTCTCAACATCGTTGGGTCTGTCAAGGTCACGTTGTTCTCGCGTCATTCGCCGATGAACATGTACTTCCCAGATCTCCAGCAAGAACAGGGTACAGTGTAAGCAACCCAAAATTAGGCTGAAGCACCAAGTCACCCGAAAAGCCCCTTGTTCATTTTGATATATCCCATAAGGCCAATCAGGGGAATACTGCATATTCAAGACCAGGACCGTGACTATCAACAAGCCAGTAATAAGATCCAGAGAAAGCAGCCATCCAGGATTGATATTGACCTTTCTTCGCAAGAGAAATAGAAGCGTGATTGCGAACACACTGGTCACGAACGATAGCAGTGGCTGTGTTTGCGGACAGTAAGCTTGTTGTGTCTCATTGTGCTTACTGACACTCTGGACAGAATGAGAACAAATTACTCACAGCTACGATGAAAAGCACGCTGCCAAGATACATAATATCGACATTCACAACCTCTGACCAATCATGGTATAAAATACCAAACACGATCAAATCTGTCACGGCGGCGACGATGGTTAGCCAACGAAGGGCAGACCTCAGGTACCAATATTTGTTGTAGCCATCCGAGATGTGTCGCCATCTAGCAATTCCTTTGGCGCGTCGTATTGGCGTAGTCATCTTGCGAGAATCCAGATCCCTCGTAACGTGCTTCGTATTCCTTTCTGGTGGCCAATTCTCAAGGCTGTGGATGGAGAAAGAGGACGAAAAGAGTGCCCGTGTGCTAAGAAGGAGTCATTAATGCCGCATTTGGCATGCGTTCACTCGGTCGTTCTTGCGGCTTGGATAATTGTTCGATTGTCTGAGAGCGGGGTGTGTCTCCGATGTTTTGGGAAAGGAGCGAAGAGGATCGTGGAGCGAAGGATCTAGCGCCAAAATTCACCACAACTTTCTTCGGGCCAAGCACAGCAGGAGACGAAAATAAATACACTTATCGACACTGTTATCACCATGATTCCTTTTGCGCTTTGGGAGACTGCTGCGTTGCAGTCTCGAGTGCTACCAAGAATCCAAAGCTTCTTTGCTTGCAGACTGCGAGGAAGCCTTGTTGAGCAGGCTTCCAGTTACGCTTTTGCAGACTACACAACTCTTGGGCAGTGAGTCATGGATAAGAGGTGAAGACTTCATGTGGCAGCCATTGTAGTTCGTGGGGATTTCTCGCCCTGCAGTATTGGTAGGAGAAGAGAGCAGAGAGAGGAAGACTGAAAGGAAGATACGATACTAAAAACGCAGCAGCGAACCAGAGAAGGAGCAAACCACATGTAGCTTTTCCAGGAGCTAGTTCGTCAATGCTTCCCATGTGCCTTTTCAGACCCATAGACAGAGGGCAACAAACGCATTGCATGACTAAAATGTCCGCAAAGTCTCTCTAGCTTTTGGCATTGTGATCATAAACGGGATGCGTGTGCGAAATCCAGCTGTTATGGTATGACAGAAAGCCCGAATGACTGGTCCACGACTGCATCAATGATCTTTGCGAGCACTCGTCGAGCTGACCCGAGAGTATTTCGAGAGGTCATTAGTGACTGTACTAGAGAGGTCCCGGATACGGAATGTGCGATAGATTGGGTCCTTGGTGGTGCCGCATACTGAACACGATTTTGATAGCGTCCCTAGTGAGATATGCGATCTCTTCGAGGAAGCATCGTGTCGCCCTGCAGACTCTCAAAGAGCCACCATGGACTATTGTCTCAATCATGCGAGTGTGACACGGAAGGGAAGTCAAGTTCTCGGAAGCATAGTAGAGGTAAATCGGATATGGTGGTATCACAGGTGAGACCGATTTTCGTGACGAGAGTAGATCGAGCGAGTCCAAATACGTTACGAGAAGGCACTAGAGCATGCTCCCTTGAAGATCTGACAGCCAAATGTATGGTTGATCGAATTCTCGGGCAGAGCAAGGATGGTCGTCTTTTAGTGGGAACGCAGGCAACGACGGTATATCAGCGAGAGCGAATCGAGTGAGTCCGAATGTGTTACGAGAAGGAACTACTAGCAATTCTCACAAACTTCTGAGTGCAAAATATGCAATCAGACAGAGTCTCCCGACATAGCATCGACGATGGACTTTTGGTAGTATCCAAGGTCAGGCTTATGCTATCAGCGAGAACATGTCGAGCCAGTCCGAGTATGTTACGAGAAGGTATTCATAGCTAATCTCTAGAAGATCCAAGTACGAAAAGTATGATCAGTCAAGTCCTCGGGCAGAGCACGGGTCATCGACTTTTTGGTGGTATCGTAGACGCGGCTAGTGTTCTCAGCGAGAGCATGTCGAGTCAGTCAAGTCATCTCCCGAGGAGGAAGTCGCAGCTATTCTTTTCAACATCCGAGTGTAAGACGCATGATTGGTTGAGTCCTCGGACAGAGCGCGGGTGGCCGACTCTGGGTGTTATCGCAGGCAAGACTGGTTTTCTGATCGAGACCAGATCGAGTAAGCCCGACTGTATTGCGAGAAGGTATTAGCGACTGCTGTCTTGAAGATCAAACTGCAAAATGTATAATCAGTCAAGTCCTCGGTCAGAGCATGGGTGATGAACTTCTGGCAGTGTCGAAGGTGAGACTCAAGCTTTTGGCGAGAGCATGTCGACTGAATTCGAGATCTCTGCGAGAAGACGTCCTATACTTCATCAAAACCGCTGATGAACACAAGAGAGAGACAGGACACATGGCTTTCTTGTTGCGATTACGATCGAGTGTGCGCAGCATCCCTTCGAAACAAGCGCTAGTGTGAAGCTGCGCTATGGCCTAAAAGGCCTTTCTTTCGCTGGCACCGACGAAGTTTGAACGTGGTCTAACCCTCCCAGTGCTGGAGGTTCATAAGATGTAGCTGTGAAAAGTCACAATACCATTCAGAATGAGATGAAGTTCAGGAAGAGGCCTTGAGCACAGGGTATCCCAATGGGCACCCTCTGAATTCAAACAAGACTGTACATTTCTATAGCACACATCATCACTGCAAGTCATCGACGAGATACCAAGAAACTGAGAAGAATGTAAGCTTAACCTTAGTTTGTATTCAATTCTACTGGAGTATACAACACGTTTAGAATCCACTTGCAAACTTCTTCTTCAGCCTCTCATACTTTTCAATGCTGCCTACACTCTTGTGCACGACGCTGATAGCATATTCGAAGTCTTCTTGGGCAACCTTGCTGTCCTTACGCTTCAGACAGTGCTGGCCGGCTTGTCGCAAGAGTGACTCAAGATCAGCACCAGAGTAGCCATTGCACTTCTCATCGCGAGCGATCTCCTCGATACCGGCAGGCCATACGCCGGCTCTGCCGTCCTTGGCTCTGGATTGGATCAGAGCACGAAGGATTTCAACACGCTCTTCTGTGCCTGGCAGACCAACGTAGATTTTGGTTTCGAGACGACCAGGGCGCATCATGGCCTCGTCAATGATGTCAGGTCTATTGGTTGCTGCAATGACGTAGATGCCAGCACGGTGAGATAGACCATCAAGCTCAGTGAGCAGAGTATTGACGACGCGGGCAGATGCTTCGGAAAGTGAGTCATCACGACGAGGCACAAGTGCATCAAGCTCGTCAAAGAAGATGACGCAAGGTGCAGAAGAGCGAGCGCGGTTGAACAGCGTACGCACTGCACGTTCCGACTCTCCGACGTACTTGTTGAGGAGTTCCGGACCCTTGACACTGATGAAGTTGGCCTTTGATTCGGCTGCAACTGCTTTGGCAAGCAATGTCTTACCACAACCAGGAGGACCCCAGAGCAACACACCAGTAGGCGCAGAGATACCAACAGCAGCGTACAAATCGGGCGATTTGATGGGTTCCACGATGGCGGTCTGAAGCTCCTCTCTGACGCTTGTGAGCGCACCAATGTCTTCCCAGGTAGTGTCCGGTATCGTCGCGAAGCCTTCACGCTTGGAAGAGGGTGTGATTGTGGGCAAGACAGTCAGGAAAGCTTCCATAGGGATGATTGTCTGCTCGAAGCCCTCGGGCTCGTCCATCTCAGTGTTCCTTGCACGGACAACTAAACGATCCCAGAGTTCGTCAACATTTGGTTCTGAGTTATCGTCAAGCTCCATTCCGTCTGTTGTTGCTTCTACCTGCTTGATCAAGGCGTCTTGGTAGCGATCCATAGCCCAAGTAGCAGCCTTGCCGACAAGATCTCTCAGATCGGCACCCACGAAACCAGGGGTCATCTTTGCAAGTCTCGGAAAATCGACGTCACCAGAAATGGGCGTGTTTCGTGTCTGTGTACGCAGAATCTTCTCTCTCATAGGCTCATTGGGCACACCCATGTTGATTTCAGTGTCGAAACGACCACCTCGTCGAAGGGCAGAATCGATGGTGTCTGGTCTGTTAGTGGCAGCAAGGACAATGACAGGCTTTCCGTTGTTTTCCTTGTTATCGAGAGCTAAGCTGTCCATACTGATCAGAAGTTGAGCAACGATACGCTTCTCCATCTGACTTTGCGAGCTTTCACGCTTGGGAGCAATGACATCAATCTCGTCGATGAAGATCAGACAAGGCGCATGTTTGCGGGCTTCGTCGAAACGATCGCGGATCTGCTTCTCAGACTCTCCTGACATTCCCGAGACGACTGATGGACCTGCTATTTCGATAAAAGGAACGCCGAGTTTCGCAGCACTTGCTCTTGCCAGCATGGATTTGCCGCAGCCAGGAGGACCGTGGAGAAGGATACCGCGAGGTAGGGGGACATTAAGGTCGGCATAGCGCTGGGGACGGAGTAAAGGCAAGGTGAGGAGGTTCATGAGCTGGCGCTTGACATCGTTGACACCACCCAAATCCTCAAGGGCAATGCCGGTAGGCGGAGAGCGGTCGATTTCCTCATTCTTTTCACGCTTAATGCGCTTCTTCATGGGTTCCCCGTTCGATTCTCTCTTCTTGATCTCTGTTCCATTCACTGCAGGGGTGCCGGGGGCTGTTGTAGGAGTGGCAATCTTCCAGGAACCAGTAATGCTCTTATTCATGATGTTTGGTTCCTCTTCACGGCTGGCTGCAAGTCTATCGGCTTCGGCCTCTTCATCCTCCTGAGCGTCGTCTTCTAGGGTATCAAGGATGCGTTCGAGGCTGTCTTCGAGTGATCGCTTGGGTTTGCGCTTCAGACTAGAATTCGAGCGCTGGATGGCTTGATATAGACTGCGCACATCAGGCCTGTTGGTCGGGTCCTGGAGCAGATGAGTGACTGCCTGGTAGACTTCGTTGTCCAGACCCTGGCGTAGGCGCGAGGAGGGTCTCCCAGGCATGGTGGAATGTGAATGTAAGCGACTATGAGTAGCTTCGAACGAATTATTGATGGACTTTTTTTCAGGGAGATCAGATAATGTGGGGCTGCGCGTGGCCGGGGCACCCAAGTGTTTTCGGGATCTCAGAGGGATTCTTGACATGCGATCCACCTCTGTACATTTCTACACATACTTTCGGCAAGACCATTCAACGTGAGATGGTTTGCGCGACATGAACCTCTTCACTTTTCCTTTCTACCACGCAGAACAGGCAACACCGCGCACCGAGAGATTTTTCTGAGAAAGAACCTCAGTAGCCGAAGCTTTTCCGGATGACATCAACATGTTCACATGCCAATCCGCTGTCCACCTATCGAGGGGCACGCGGTGTAGACAATCTGCGCCCAAACTCGCCAGATCTTTGCCAACATGGGCAACTCGTCGAGTACACCCAAGATATCCGCCCAGGATAGGTCAGCCATCATGTCCGTGTCCGCCGCCGCCATCACTCTTCTGACTCGCATTCAAGGGCTATCCTTGACATGAAGAACCAGCGCGATAAGCTACACCAATACCAGAAGCGCATTACCATCATCACCAACAGAGAAAAAGAGATAGCAAAGGAATGCTTGCGGAACGGAGATAAACGACGCGCTCTGCTCGCGTTGCGGAAGAAGAAGTACCAAGAGTCATTACTCGCCAAAACCGATCAGCAACTGGCCCAACTCGAGACCCTCACGAGCGATGTCGAGTTTGCCCTTGTACAGAAAGATGTCGTCTTTGGCTTGCAGCAAGGCACAAAAGTCTTGAAAGAGATACACAAGGAGATGGGTGGCTTGGAACGCGTCGAGCTCATACTGGGCGAGAACGAAGAGGCCCAGGCATATCAAAACGCACGTGGCTCCATTCTGTCAAACAGCTGTATACGCGTACTAACAGTGTTGTAGGAGATTAATGAGATGCTCGGTACGAGGATGACCAACCAAGAGGAAGATGAAGTCGAAGATGAGCTGGAAGCTCTAGCGGCAGAAGCGAACAGACAGAGGCTGCCGAGCACAGTGGAAGAGGGAGTCATCGCACCCATGCCCAACGTACCTTCAGATGCGCCTAAAGAGTCGGCAAAAGAACGAGCGGCAAGGAGAGCAAGAGAACGAGAGATGGGCAATGGTGCTGAGCCTATACTTGCATGAGATATGAAGCATGAGGAAACGGTGGTGTTTTTTTGGTTCAAGTTAAATACCCATGAGTCTGGTTTCTGTTCAATATACGTCGATTCTTGCATCTGTGCTGCTCAGTATGCTGTGTGTGTTTGTTGATCTCGTGCTTGTGCTGGATAGGTAGTATGACGCACGGGCGAAAATACAAATGACATGAATGGGCAGCTCCGATCTTTGGAATCCGCCAGCCAACTCGCAAACATGTGAAGGATCTACCAACCGTTGACCAAAACACCACAGGCATAATGTCGCACTGCCACGACGAGCATGAGGGTCATGGTCACGGCCACAGCCATGCGCATGGCGTCCACGACCATTCAGACGACATCACTCCTGCTCTGCAAAACAGCCTCTACAAACAGATCGACTTTGACGCCATCAACACTCTGAACGAGAGCGCCTCGGGTTCTGGAAGCAAGATTTGCAAGAAGACATGGGACGAGCGATTGAGTCCTGAGCCCGAACTCTGCAGCGATGCCGACGAGCAATTGCTGATGCACATCCCGTACGCCGTCTCTCATACCTCCCCTTCCAAGTTCCCACGACCTTTGTGCTAACATCTCCATGTACAAAGTTTCACCGCCCAAATCCGCTTGCACTCTATCATGATACGTACATCCACTACCGACTCAGCGCCTCTGACCCTCAAACTCTTCATCAACCGTGACGACCTTGACTTCAGCACCGCCTCGGAGGTCCAGCCAACCCAAACTCTGTCGCTGTCGCAAAGCAATGATATTCAAGAAGTCCCTGTGAAGCGTGCTCTGTTCAACACAGTGCGCTCACTGGATCTGTTCTTCGAGGACAATTGGGGAAGAGGCGACGAGGACGAGACACGCATCTCTTACCTTGGCTTCAAGGGTGAGTGGATGGCCTTGAATCGTGAGCCCATCAACTTCGTCTATGAGGCTGCTGCCAATCCAAGTGATCACAAGATGGTTTCTGGCGTCAGAGGTGAGGTGGGCAGTCGTCTGGGAGGAGCAGGTGGTCGAGGCAATGGCATGTAATCACAATGTCAATCACGCAAATAGGAAACAGAAAAGTACTTGGTAGTATGCATGATATAAAACTGCACTGCTGCTGTGTCTGCTATTTGCGTATCTGGTAATACGCAGGTGCATACTCCGTCAGCCAGCCCTTCTCTATCTTGGTTATATCTCTGATAAATGTCTTGTCTCCCGTCTGCATGACTTCGTGAAAGATCACCCAGTCGGCTTTTCGGTTCTGTTCGCTCTGTTAGTGCTGTTGCGTCAAGGTATGGAGGAAGAGGAAGCGGAGTTACTCACAAACATCAGGGAGCTAGGATGTGCGTGCAAAGTCATGCTGCCATCCACTGTTTGGAATGTTCCATCTGCTTGCATCCTAGCCGCATGCACAAAGTAGCCTGCTGTCAGACATCGACGAATCTGCTCTGCCTTATCCGGACCTCCCACTGTCAACACGCCCTTTGAGCTCAAAGACTCGTCTACGTTGATACCGAACCGCTCCATGTATCGTTTGAGCTGGTTCCGCACACTGACAGCTTTCGTCATACTCTTGAAATTGAGGTGATGATTGCGGCACCACGAAGCATCCTTCTTGCCCTTGGTGACAAACGCTTGATATACATTGAGCATTGTCAGATGATCGCCCTCTGCAACTGCGAACTGCCACCTCGAAGACTCCATTGCCTTTTTTTCTCCTTCATGTTGAAACCAGACTGCGCCCTGTAAAGTCGTCATAGCGGCAATCGTCAAGATCTCGCTGAGACATCCAAAGTCTGGTGCGGAAAGCAGGACCTTTGCCATCATGGGCTCTACAGCCAATTCTGCCATGCGAATACCCAACGGTTTAGTCAATCTTGCATAGTCGTCTAATGCTCCTAGTGAGTATAGCATCTCCAGTGCCCGGACAACGAGTTCTGATGGTGGTGGTGTCAGATAGTCAAACCGAACAATGTTATCGATGCCCAGGCATTTGAGCTGGAGAATCACTGGAGCGAGGTTACTCCTTTGAATCTCAGGCACAGAAGCATCCTCCAGGGATTCATATGCAGCTTCTGTATAAAGCCGATAACATTTTCCAGATTTCGTTCGTCCAGCTCGACCGGCTCTCTGAGTAGCGGCGGCTTTGGACACCGCAGTCGCTGTCAAAGTCTCGATACCGGTGTTCGGGTTGAAAGCTCGTAATTTGACAAAACCAGAGTCGATGACGAAGACGATACCAGGGATGGTTACCGAAGCTTCGGCAATATTTGTAGCCACGATGACTTTTCGAGTCTCTTCTGCTGCAGGCTCGAAGACATACATCTGCTGTTCTGTCGAAAGACCAGCATAAAGTGGTAGTGGCTGTAGTACTTGTGATCCACGAGGTAGAGAAGGCAAGCGATCAGCGATCATAGATATGCATGCATCGATTTCCTCACGACCGGTCAGGAAAATCAGTATATCGCCTTCGCCCTCCTGCGTATGAATATCAAAGACAGTCTGGACAGCACGTTCAACGTAATCCTCGGCAGGAGCTGTTAGATAATGAACGTCAACTGGGAACATCCTGCCTTCAAGATTCACGATGCGGCCGACATCACCACCAGGTTCGTCTGTCTTTGTCGACGTTTCTGCATTGTTTTCGTTGCGTGTGAAAAAGTCCAAGAAGTCCTCGGCTTGCAGAGTCGCACTGCTGACGATTATCCTCAAGTCGGGGCGGCGTTTCCTGATCTTCTTCAAGACTCCTAGTAAGATGTCTGAACTAAGGGAGCGTTCGTGGGCTTCGTCGACCATAATGACCGAGTATCGCGATAGCAAGGGATCTACGAGTGCTTCTCTCAAAAGCAAGCCATCGGTCAGGAATTTGATCTTTGTGGCTGCTGAGGTTACGTCTTCGAATCTGATAGAGTATCCGACCTGTGTGGATTAGTCTCTTGAAACTTGAATGGGAAAGGATATAGCCACCTCTTGACCAAGATTGCATCTCAGTTCTTCAGCAACTCTCGCAGCCACTGTAGTAGCAGCAACCCTACGGGGCTAAGATTCCTATGAGTATGTGTCATGGTGGATGTTTGCAACGTCGTAGTACTCACCCACCTGAGTAACTGCAATCATCTTCCCCTCTCCACACCATCCTGCCTGTTGTAGAAATTGAGGAATCTGAGTTGTTTTACCACTGCCAGTCTGACCAACAACAATGACAACGGGATATGTCTCTATCAAATAGAGAAGACTTTTGCGATGACGGGCGATAGGCAGTAAAGAAGAAGGCTTGTGAAGGGCAGGGATGAAGTCCCGAGACAGGTCGAAGTCGGTCATACTAGCAAATACCTGTCTCAAGAAACCATGACTTAATCTAGCGTTGTTGGAAAATCCACTGCTTGCTTAACAGTGATGGTTCTAGAATGAGTGAGCAGACATGACGCTGCAGATTCGCGACGTTGTCAGTGGCTTGAGACGAAACAGGGTCCATGAGCTGTCTACCTACCCCTCGGCTCAGCAGCCTAAACATCATCTTAACTTCTGTAACACACAACACCGTGAATATGTCTGAAGGCTCGCAACCAGAAAAGCCTGTATGTGTTCTGTATGCGTTTCGCTCGCAAAGACTGACTTGACTGGCGCGCAGAAAGCAGGCGCCGAATCGCCAACAACAGCACGCGAGCTCGACTTCGACGACGATCACCACGACAGCAGCCCTCTCAAGAGCCCTACCCCCAAGCAAGTC
Organism: Aureobasidium sp. Y128-05A; assembly: GCA_037042735.1. Lineage (NCBI taxonomy): Eukaryota > Fungi > Ascomycota > Dothideomycetes > Dothideales > Saccotheciaceae > Aureobasidium > Aureobasidium sp. Y128-05A. The sequence goes on from JAXQKC010000088.1 coordinate 166,865, forward strand.
AGCTTTGTCGAGGTTGAAGATGAAGACGCTCCGGCCAAGCCTGCGCGCCCTTTGAGCCCCAAGTCTGAGAACGAGAAGACGCTCAAGGAGGCCTTTCCCTCGATCGACCCCAAGGTCATCAGCGCTGTCTTGATAGCTAGTGGTGGCAATGTCGAGCCTGCGTTCAACGCTTTGCTAGGTAAGTCACTCTTATGGTTGTCTTGCGAACCATTATTGACCTCTTGCTAGCCATGTCTGACCCCAACTTCAAGCCTGAAGAGGCTCCACCACCGCGTCCTCCGAGACCTACACAGGCTCAGCGCCAGCTCGACGCTGACGAACAATACGCCCGCCAGCTCGCCCAGCACTTCCAGTCTGAGTCTCGCTCTCAGCGCACTAGACGTGACGACGATGATCGTGGCCCGCCTCTCCCTAACCGTCCTAGACAGCAACGTCCAGCTTACGGAGAGGATGACAGAGAATACAGCTTCTTCGATGGTACAATATAGCTCAGTATGAAACCAGCATCTTGTGTACTGATGGCTAACTCGGTTGTAGATGACCTTCCTCAGATCAAAGAGAATGTGCGCAAGGGTTTCTTAGAAACACAAACCAAGGTCAACAAATGGATCACCGATTTCAGGAAGAAGCTGGATGGAGAAGATAATGACGACCCATACGCCGGCCCTACCAGGCAGGACAGTCCCCCTCGCAGACAGAATTTCGGCCCTTCACAATCCGAGCAGCTCTATGGCATCCGCAGATCGGCCGATGTGAGCAGAAAGAGCACAGACAAGGATCGTTATGACTTGGACAACCGCGTTCTGGACGATGACTTTACAGCGCTAGAGCTCCGTGATGATGAAGGTGTGTCTGGGGAGCCAGATTGGACAAACGTGCAATTGCTAACGCTAGATCTAGCTCAATCCCGTGCATCGTCTTCTCGCAGTCGTCCCCTCAACAACCCTGATCTATTCAAGCCCAATGTTGCTCCTCCCCAGTCCGGTCCAGTTGATGAAGTCGATGCCATCGACCGAAGGAATCAGCGCCAGCCATCTCCCGGTGCTGCCTCCAAGTCAGCCAAGTGGCAGCCCTTGACCTCTATTGCACCTAATCCAGAGTCGGATGAGAATGATCCTTTCAGCCTCGGCGACAGCGACGACGAGAAGGAGACAAAGGCCAAAGATACCAGAGAGTCTGACACTGCGCGCCTGAAAGAGGCTGCCCGCAAGAGTGTCACCGCCGAGTCGGCAGACGCTCCCAAGGGACTCCAAGCGAGCGAGAGATCTGGAAGCACCAACGTCAGAGACAAAGAAGCCGAGGCTTTGTTGACCGGCAAGAAGCCCGCATGAAAAGCAATTAAATTCTATACCTTTGACAACTCTCGAGCGCTCGTACACATATAAACAGAACAAGAGTAATGACAATCGTTAGTATCAATAGCCCGCTAAAGTGGTTACGTCAATCTCATCGCAAAGACTTTCCTTTTTGGGCAGTTTAAGCATGCTTATACGATAACCGAACAGCCATCGACCTCTATCAGCGCTTCAGATGATCATTTAAACCAAGATAGCACCTCGTATATCAACATCTGCTGCCTTCATATCTCCTCACAGTCATTATAATCACCTTTCGTGTTACGATGATCTCTGCACTTTCGATTCTACTGCTTGCTTCTACCGCTGCAGGTCGGGACATTACTTTCCCGCCTGTGGCAGGATATCAATCTCCCATGATGCATGTCTCGGGCCATGAAAGCATCGACATCACCGGAGCAAAGTTTGCAGGGTTGACCACTTTTGCCAATCTTCCCTATGTTCACTGTCTCGACGAGAGTGGCTCTGAGAAGTACGATATCGCCGTCCTGGGTGCTCCATTCGATACTGGCGTGACTGCAAGGCCAGGTGCTAGATTCGGACCCAATGGAATCAGAGCTGGGTCTCGTCGTATCCATCCAGACTCGGCGTGGAGTATATACAATGGGAAGAATGTGTTCCAGGTAATTATGTACACGAAGCAGTACTCTTGACATTCGGCTAACCCTCATACAAGGAATGGGCCACAATCGTCGACTGCGGAGATGCGCCGTTGACAGTGTTGGACAACACAGTGGCATTGAAGCAGCTTGACATGGCACACAGAATAGTCTCAAGCCGAGCTACCAATTCTACTGATTACACTGTGCCGCGACTCATCACACTTGGCGGCGACCACACCACAACACTTTCTGCCCTGAGATCCACGTTCAAGCATTGGGGCGCCGTGAGCGTCATCCACTTTGACAGGTCAGAATAATTTCGGGACAGACAAGGCAATGAAACTAACGCAAGTGCAGTCATATTGATACCTGGGATCCTGAGGTACTCGGAGGAGGTGTTTCGCATTATGCAGGAGTTAACCACGGCACCTTCCTTCACATTGCCCACGAAGAAGGGCTGATCAGAAACACGTCGATCCACGCAGGAATCAGAGCACCTGTTGTCAACAAGAAGCACGATCTCCGAAACGATCGCAGATGTGGGTTTGAAATGATCACAGCTAGAGACATTGATAGAGTCACGCCTCAAGGAGTGATTGAGAAGATCAAGCGTCGCGTTGCTGGAACAAAAGTTTACATCAGCGTCGATATCGATGTGCTTGATCCTGCATACGCCCCTGCGACGGGCACAGCAGAAGTCGGAGGATGGACTACTCGAGAACTTCTTACTATTCTCGACGGCTTGTCTGGGCTGGATGTTATTGGCGGAGATGTTGTGGAAGTGGCACCGATTTATGACAATGCTGGTGAGCCAACTACTTTGGCAGCATCAGAGGTGGTCATGTCTTTGTTGCAGCTGATGGTGGATCAGCCTGTCAAGGCAGAGCAGGAATAGAGGACATAATATGTAGATAGATCCCGTTTCGTATCTTGGTATATTTTGGTAGAAGTTGGTCTGGTCAAAGGCGGTGTGGAGGCGGAAAGTCGCAAGCACAGGCCCCGCCGATCTGCCTCGGAAAGAAAGTCTCAGTTGCCAAAAAGTTGGGCCCTGTTTGCTGCTGCTGCACTTTTTTCTCAGTCAATACATCAAGACACAGACAAACATGACGCCCCCACGCAAGAAGCAAAGACTGTCTCTGGACGCTGCAGAGGTCAAGGCCGCAGTTGAGACCGCCACCGAGGCCGCTGTCGAGAGCAATGCTGTCACCAAAGTTTCTGACAAGGAAAGCGAAAACGAAGCTGCTGCTCAGCGCCGCTCGCTGTTTGTTCGTTCGCTACCTGAGTCTACCACCTCCGAGTCCCTGACCGAGATCTTCTCCGCTTCCTTCCCCATCAAGCACGCCGTCGCCGTCACCGACAAGGAATCAAAGAAGTGCAAAGGCTATGGTTTCGTCACTTTTGCCGACGCTGAGGACTGCCAGAAGGCAAAGGAAGAATTCAACGGATTTGCTGTTGACGGAAAGAAGTTGCGTTGCGAGGTCGCTGAACCCAGACACCGTGAGAAGGGCGCCGCTGCTCAATCGGCTGGTGAGAAGTTCAGAGAGGGCCAGGCCAAGGAGAGGGCTGCTGCTCAGGTCCCGAGACTTATTGTTCGCAACCTTCCCTGGAGCATCAAATACCCGGACCAACTGGCCAAGCTGTTCCAGAGCTACGGAAAGGTCAAGCACACCGTCCTTCCCAAGGGCAAGACTGGACTCCTCCGCGGTTTCGGTTTCGTCATCATGCGTGGTAGACCCAACGCCGAGAAGGCCATCGAAGGCGTCAACGGAAAAGAGATTGATGGAAGACAACTGGCTGTCGATTGGGCTGTGGACAAGGAGACCTGGGAGAACACTCAGGATGAGACTAAAGAGACGGACACAACTATGGAAGACGCTGCCGAGGAAGATGCTGTCGACGGTGCCAACGAACACATTATGGACGAGGATGACGACGAGTCTGGGTCTGAGGATGAAGACGAGGATGAGGACGAGGACATAGACGACATGGATGATGAGGACGAGGAGGATGTCAAGCCGAGAACAGAGGACAACTCATCCACCCTTTTCATTCGCAATCTGCCTTTCTCATGTACCGATGAGGATCTCGAGGATCACTTTACTCAGTTTGGCTCAGTTCGCTATGCTAGAATTGTCGTCGACCACGAGACCGAGCGCCCTAGAGGTACTGGTTTCGTCTGCTTCTACGAGGCTGAAGACGCCGACAATGTTCTCAAGATTGCACCTAGACACCAGCCTCCCCGCTTTAACGACCCCAAAGCCAAGGACGGTTCTATTCAGATGACCCACTCGGTGCTGCAAAACGAAGACGCTGATCCTACTGGAAAGTTCACCTTGGATGGTCGCGTTCTGCAGGTGTCCCGTGCCGTCAACAAAAACGAGGCCAACCGTCTGACCGAGGAGGGCGCTGCCAATCGCTTCAAGCGTGACACTGACAGAAGACGTCTATACTTGCTGTCTGAGGGAACCATTCCCTCCAACTCACCTTTGTATGAGCAGCTTCCTCCTTCAGAGAGAACCATGAGAGAAGCCAGTGCCAAGCAGAGAAAGACTCTTATCGAAAGCAACCCTTCTCTGCACTTGAGTTTGACTCGTCTCTCGGTTCGTAACATTCCTAGATCTATCACATCAAAAGACTTGAAGCAGCTTGCGAGAGAGGGTGTTGTCGGTTTCGCCACCGATGTCAAGGAGGGCAAGCGCCAACGTCTCAGCAAAGAAGAGCTTAGCAGAGGTGGTGAAGAGGAGGCCAAGGCTGAGCATGAACGCAAGAAGCGTGCCAAGGGTATTGTCAAGCAGGCAAAGATCGTCTTCGAAGGTCGCGAGGGCGCTAAAGTGGACGAGAAGAGTGGTGCAGGCCGCAGTCGCGGATACGGTTTCATCGAGTACTACACACATCGTTCAGCGTTGATGGGTCTGCGTTGGTTGAACGGTCATGCCATCGGCTACAAAGCACAGGAACAGAAGGGCAAGGGCAAGATGTCGCAGGAGATGATTGCTGAGCGCAAGAAGAGATTGATCGTTGAGTTTGCCATTGAGAACGCACAGGTCGTCAAGCGAAGGAAAGAAATCGAGGAAAAGTCTCGCGAGCGTTCGTTCGCTGCTACCGCACTCACTGCGGACGGCAAGAGACAGCCTTCAGGCCGTGACACCAAGTCTGGCGCTGGTGATCGCGGCAAAGGTGGCAAGTTCGATCGCAAGCGCAAGCGAGACGCAAAGGACGAGTCTCCTGTCGATGAAGAGAAGAACAAGAAGGCTCCTGCCGACGAGAAGCTGGCGAAGCGTCAGCAGATCATTCAGAAGAAGCGTATGGCTCGCCGTGCCCGCAAGCAGGGAGCTGCCTAAAGGAAGTGTCAACGTTCATACCCGTCGACACGGCATGAAAGCTGTGCAACTCCTGAATCTTTTCCTCTGTCGTAGGCGGTCTTGCGGAATCATGCCGAACGCTCGGCCAGAGGCTTTTCTGTCATACACGATGTTTAGGTGCTCTTTGTTGATGGGAGGAAGTGGCAGTGGGACAAAATATTGCATAGGCGTTGATTGAGTAATGTAGACCAAGTGTCGACCAACTAACATTTTTCGTACAACTTTCATACTTTTTCTAAAGCGAGCATGCTTCGATCATATCTCCTTCATCCTGTTCTTTCTCCTGTGATCCGCTCATTCAATGTGGACGTATATCAACTAATTGGTAGTTATCACGATACAACTTCAACAAGAAGCTGCAAGTACCCAGGTCGTTGAGCGTATATATGAGTAGCTTGGATCTTGTTCTTAACCAGGTTCACAGGCAACGGATGATGTGCAAGAGAACCCGGTTATCTCTGTGGACCCAGCTTCAGCTCTCGTGCAACCCCCGGACCATCGCTGCCGTCGGCACCCATCGTCACGGGTCTTTGTGCATCTCACAATCTAGAATGTTTCTCTTCCACTCATTCATGTGCAGCATACGCGTGCTTGAATCGTGCAAGGATCGTCTCCTTGCTTCGAGTTGGTTGGCCCGATATATCGAGAATTAAAATGCGATTCCTTCCCAATCAGGAAGTGTATACAGCATATCAAAAAGGCAGGAACAATGCTTTTCACATGCTCCACATCTCAGCAAACATCCGCATCTGGGAGGTTTGTACCCCAATAGCTCTTTCTTGTGCACGATCTCTTGACTCGTCATTCATTTTCGAGGATTCATCTTTCCTGCTGTTAATCGGGGACCCTGCATATGTCGATAGCCTCTGCGACTTCCGTCTATCATAAATCCATTGGTATACCGCCTCTTCCCTCTCAATTGCAAGTCATTACTCAATCCACGTGCATGTTTCTTATGTTTCTTGTGCTCAGGTAGTCCAATGCGTCACTTTTTTCACTGACAGGTCTCTCACATGCTTCTGCGTCATGAAGAACTAGCAGTAAATCAAGCAAGAAGAAGCGTAATGGTTGAGTAAACAAATGCATCCAAGGGCTTGAGGAAGATGCGAAACAAGAAACAGCTCAAGATATAAGAGGTCGAAGACATCTCCACGATAGATAAGCAGCCAGACTACTCCCTCTTTCGGTAAATATCAAGATCAGTATTCGTCTGCTCGTGCTCCTTGACCTCAAATTGGTATATCAACCAAGAGGCCACCAATCTACCACACGTCCCGCTGCCAATAACAATCCCGCGAGACCACAACATTACCGTCTCCGTTCTTCATCTACCACGTATCACCATCTTCTCACAACCCAAACTAGCCAAGTAAGCCCTCAATGCCCTCAACTCGAACATCTTGACAAGTATACTAACTCAACGACAGCAACACTCAGGATGTGCCAATACGAGAACATCCACTATGGCTGTGGCCACGCCGTTCGTCGCCTGATTAAACACTGCCACTTTGCCCGCAACGACCCCAACCATCAATGCTTCGGGGCCTGGTCCGTCAAGAGAGAGTGGTCGAACCCTACCGAGTACTGCCGCAACTGTGCATACTATGCCAGACAGAGGGCTTTCGGTCATACTCGTTGAGAGATAGGGTGACGCAAGCATGTAGTCAAGGGTGATGGAAAAGCATTGGTCCTCACGGACAACTCATTGTCTGCGGTTCGATTGATATAGGGACCGAAAAAGGCAGGCGCACAAAAGTGGAAGGAAGGTCATTGGTGGACTGGGGTGGACAATATTGTTCTTGCAAATTCTGAGTCGCTGGTCGATTATGATAAGATTAGTATCTTGTTACAGGACGTCCTATCGATTTTGCTGAATTTGAATTTAGCATGCATTGTCTTTTCTTACTGAATGTATGCGGACATGGCAATTCCTCGACCAAGAAGATTGTTAAACCCGTATGCGTTGTGCGTCGTGAGCAAGGCGAAATGCTTTCCTTGTGAGAGTGTGCGGATCCGTTTTCGCCAGCATCTTGCGACTTGCAGCAGCGGATCTTTTCTGCGAATGTCAATCTTGTGGGACAGTCAGGTTGTAGAACCTGAATTTAGGGCCCAAAAAATTCCAGCAAATTCTGATTCTTGGTCAGTAGAGAACCATAACCTGCATTTGCATCCGGGCAATTCGCTGTCTTTGGTATATAGCATCGCCTCGTTCCCTTTTTCTTCTTTTACACATTCACAATCTGGAACAACAGCAGCATCCTCGGTTCGTTGGTCCACATTGAGAACAAATAAGGCGAATCATTAAATTCTCTCCGATACAACTCTCGTTCAGAAAGCTCGATACAAGCAAGCACATCTCTGGAAAATGTGTACCTGGAACGCAGTCCACTACAGCTGTGGGCACGATGCAAAGAAGCTTGAGCATGCGTGCAGATGGGCTGCATACGCAGAATGCAAGCTGGTCAGGCGTATCGGCAAACATTTGAGGATGAGAAGGAGTTGTCCAAATTGCTCAGGAAGAGTGGCAGCTTGGTGCCGTCAGTGTTGACGGTAAGTCGATTGAGTCTGATTTGCTGTTGGCAAGTTCTAATTTTGACTTTCGAGCAGAGCTAGAGTCGTGCGTGGACATGACTGGTCAGTCTGTGTGTGAGAGCAACGAATTTTGAAGGCTTAATCGATGTGCGGAGGGCTTGATTTTGTTTTGCGTCGTTTTGTGTCACAAGGTCACTACCTTTGAATTAGCTGTCGCTATGGTCCGAAACGGAGGAGATCAGTGTTCAAGGTAGCATGTGTCTTGTCAAGGGTCTTTCATGTTGGAAATATATCCATTATTATCAGCAGCGAATCACAAGTTGGAATTACCCGTGGCGACCTTGCCCTTGATGTTGTAACGTTTGCTGAAGAAAGTAAACCAGTCGTCAAGCACTTTCTTGTGTTCTGGTTTGAGATCTTCCCACTCAGGTCGGCATTCCTCCTTCTTTAACGAAGATTGTGCGAGAGCTCTGGATGCGTCCTTGCCGGCAAAGACTGTGCGTATGAATCAATTCATGCTTTTTGGAGATGGAATTTGAAGACGTTACCTGAATATGAAGCTCCTGGAGAATAGGCCTTGTTGCCAGTCACATCGAAGACAGTTCCCTATCACATGTTAGATTTGATGATGCATCCTGCGCTATCAAGCATTTACTTTGATGGCCACATATGTCGGATAACCCTCGTGTGTTCCTTCGATCAATCTGTCAGTAAAAGACTCAACGCAGAGGGTCGCCTTATCAGCAACATACCGTCGCATTTCGATAGATAGTCCAAGCTGATAGGATCATCCTTGGGCGGGTCAAGCTCGACCTTTTGCTTTGGCTCGAATTTTCCAGACATTCCGGCGAAAGCTCCCGAGGACGATTTTTGAATGTTTGCGCTTGGTAACAATCAGTATTTGATGTTGTTCTAATGCTCGATGATACGGAGCGAAGTTGGGAAGGTGGGGTCTTGGCGCGGACCGAGGTTGTTTCTTTGTTCGAACCCTTGGAAGCAACGATTGATTACACCTCCCGATCTTCTCTTTCAGCACTACAAAACGTGTCGATGGTTGCAAAATGCCCAGAAGAAGAACCTATACGACACGGTAGTGCGATTTGAATATAGGATGTATGTCTTGAATTTTGCTGATCAGCTCACCCTGCTCGATTATGTCTGCAGTATAAGGCGTCTCCCAGGTTGCCGAGACTCTGTCAAAAACTTCCAGACGTGGAAGGTCTGTCTCGGCTCTCAACGTCAGTACTGCGTAGGTAGCACATTATATTTGATGATCGACTTGTGTTTCTGGTCTCCAAAAAGAATCGTCTTTCCCGCAACAACGCTTACGTTCACGATAAAGAGCTCGTCGCTGGTACTCAACGACCATGCCTGGCTTCGGCGACGTCGAGATCCCCGAAGAGCTATTTCAAGACATCCTGTCCTACAATCTAAAGGAGTGCTTGCCCGTCTTGTCGCTTGTCTCCAGAGACTGGCATGCATCCGTGACGCCGATTCTATACCGAGATATAAATCTCGTCTGGCGCCGCACGAGATACCTTTGCCATCGCAACTATCGTCGATCTTATCGCACCTCCCATCCTAGTCCTTGTGCTTGCGAGAGCACAGGCTTGTGCGAACAGAGCAATCACCCAGAAGATCTCTATAAAGGTCGAGCTTCCCCCCCATGCCTGAAAGAAGTGTCATCAAGTCCCTTCAACACATATCCATCTTTGTACCTGCTCGTGAGAACGTTGCTGCATTTACCCATACGAGCCAGTTTCGTACGTTCTCTCAGTCTCATTGGTGCCGTCCCCTTGTCTGTATGGACGGACGCTGAGCAGACTGGGCTCTCAAATTACGACCGCGATCGAGTACAACACGTACTGCGGGAGCGTCCACCAACAGTGTGTTCCAGAAAACAATGGTTGGATGACCTGGATCAGGGCTGTCCAAGTGCTTTCGCGGCCTTTCTGCTTGTATACCTCAAACGGCTTGAGAAGATCGAAATTGGCGCGGAATTTTCGCGATTGTTTTCATTCATTGGACCGTCAAGCATTCGACAGTTGACACACCTTACCACAGCTTCGATAGGTACATTTCGGGACGAGGTTTACATTGCACCAGGTCGGGTACCTCTGGATCGTTCTGCAAGTTTGCACCATCCACTTTTGTTCTTCAAGCTGCCCAACGTTTGTCATCTTTCGCTAAATGTGCCGAAGCCTCTCGAAAATATGTGCTTCAGATGGCCAATCGAGGGTTTGATCCCCTTGACTACAAATCTCGAGTCGCTCGAGCTTACTTTCACATTCTTGAACGAACGGAAACTAGCTTATATTCTCAGGGCTTGCCCAAGACTGCGTACGCTTAGATACGATCTTTGGACGACTTCAGAGGACATTGCGTCACGAGAAGAGGGGCGTGTTGATCTTCCGGCACTCCAACAGGCACTATTGCCTGTCAAATCGACACTTGAAACTCTTCATTTACACATTGGAAAATACCACTGGGCTTCAGGATCGTGGAACGACGATTGGGACAACGTACTCGGTCAGCTGACCTTCCACGACTATCCAAGGTTGAGAATGTTGCATGTACCCATAAGAGTTCTGATAGACACTCGCACGTGGGAAATGGATGAGTCTTGGGAGATGAGGCTCAGTTCAATTGCAAAGGTGGATCTAGGAGCTGAACTGCCCAAGACTCTGATGTGTCTTTGGATCAACCTTGACGGCTTCGAATTTCCAGCAGAGGATTGTCCAGGAACGCCACCCCTACTTGGAGACGAAGGTCTTGTCCGAGTTCTCTCCGCATTTCTGCATGACCGACTTGCGTATACGCCCTTGCTCAGGACGCTGAAGCTTCTGGTCACTCAAGTCCCTTCCCTTGTTCACGATCAATGGAACCCTTATGTGCTATCGGACGCCTTAGCCACTCAAGGCGCCGAGACAGGTGTAGATGTGTTTGTCGACATGGTCTTATATCGCTGCGCCTCAACCATCCCTTCTCATCTCTCCAGGCAACTGCCACCTTACTTTGACCAAGATACTATCGACAACAACCGTATGCTCCTCAGAGGGGCAAATAGGTTCGATGAAGGATTATATGGGAGACATGACCCAAACATGATCTCAATACTTTACTGATGTTGCTTAGTATATGCGTATACACCACTGTCAACCTCATATTAAATTATTTTTGCGTATAAAATCCCCAGATGCAAACCGTCTAATCATGCTTACCAGCGGTATAAGGCCCATTTCCACGTCCCGACCGCTCTAGCTCTAACATCCTCCTCATTTCAGGACTCTCTTCTCCTGGAGTTGAACTGTCCTTTTCTTTATCGCTCATATGCGCACTATCTCCCTCTTCCTCAGCAGTGAAACCTCGTCTCTTTCTTTCCAATGCAACTTCAGGCATGACAGGTTTACCACCCAGACTGCACAGCACAACGTCAGAGTCTGCTGTGAGTGCATCCATAATTTCTAATTCTCTGCGAGTAAAGAAGTGTGGCATCAACGACCAACGCAAAGGAATGAGCGATATGATGATAACAGGGAATCCAATGGCGCCAATAGTCTGGGAGATGGCGACACTGAAGCCCACACCCAGGATCTGGAAGAGCAGGAAGAGCATAATCTTCTTTCTCGGTACCTGCAGGAGGGGTTCGGACGGGTCGATAAAGCGATGTTCCTTGATGAGGAAGATTAGTTTTTGCGTCATGCCGTTGCCTTCGATGGAGCCCCAGCCGACAACGAAGAAGACACCGCAGAAAAGACAGCGAGGCATTGTGTGGAGTACGATAAGAAGTGGACCTGTCATTGTGCCCACGATAGCGAGACCCATCAGGAAGTGGCTGATACGTTGTTCGACTACCATCTCAGCGACAAAGACCTTCTTTCTGCGTTCCATAGGTCGGCCATCGTTATCCTCGGTCTCATGGCTAATGACGAGCTTATCCTTGTACTCCGTCAAGGAGTCTGTATGAACAGGAGCTTGAGGGACTAAGCCGTTAGGCATGGGGATACCAATAATGCCGGCAATGAAACATGTGGCGCCGAGTAGGGCAAAGTCCCAGTGAAATCCAGCGGGCTTCTTGAGAGGGTACTGCCTTGCTTGAGCACCAATACTGCTGACGTTGTGGTCATAGTAGAACAACAAGGTCACGAGTATGCCAATGGGTAGAGCAACAAACACCCATTTAACAGGGAGATCCCAGAAATGGATTAACCAACTGCGATTTGTCGAGGGGTAGAATGCTTTGGTGATAGGCAACGTGAGAACGTCTGCTTGTTTGATAGTTCCTGGAATGTGCACGAAGCCGGTCCAGAATAAGGTGGCAATCTAGAAGAACCATGTTAGTTTTGTCTGGAGATGCATGCAATAAATCTCTTACAGGATATGCGTAGTCAGACAGCAGCTTGCGAGTGACCGGGGTGAAGACCACAGTGTGAGGAAGCATCTCCAATGCATAGACTGTGGCCCAGTAGCATAATGCGACAACAATGCTTAGGAAGCCGGCCTCATGTGTACTCTCGTAGAATTGAGCGATGAGTTCTTGGACACCCTTGACTGAAAAGTCATTAGTATTTGCCAATGTCAGTACACGTGTGAAAAACATGACTTACTCATATAGATTATACCAACATACATGCCGAAAGCATTACTTGAGAAGTCGGTAATGAATCGCATGTAATCACAAAGGTTGCCAAATGATGTGATCCAATGAGTAATGGCTGCCCAGATGGCAACCCATGCCAGGAACTCCGGATACAAGTCGCGAATGCCTTGCTTCGCAGCGATATCGTAGATGGTATAGTTGAAAAGAGAGATCAATCCAGTAATACCGACGATGGTCAGTGGTTGAGCAGCCAAAGTGCTAAACACAATTGCTGCGAGTGCTGAAGAGAACAACGCCTCGTTCACACCGAAAAAGCCATCTGTGTGACGATTCATATCTAACAAGAATGCTAGTGCTGGTAATAAACTTAGGGCAGATCGTTAGCCTTGATGCGTTTGTTTGCTGATACCAGCTTGAGACATACTTTACGAAGTACATTCGAACTGTGGCGGCAAATGTTCTATATGTAACAGCATCTCTAATATCGCTCCAGTAGTATGGTAGTCGTCTTTTGATGTCGTAGTACATGCCACGGCCAGGTCTCAACATTCGATATTGCCGCCATCCAGTTGCACCTTCCCAGGTGTATGGATCCTGTTTGGCATCCATGACAGGCTATGTCGACTGTCCAGTATTGTTTGATGCCCACGAAACGATAGAAATGATGATGATAGAACTCCACCAGGTTGTTTTCTCACGGACTTGCCAGGTATAGACGGATCGTCCTTGCCGAGGTTGTGTATATTGTATTCTTAAAGGAGGGTGTTTTGTTTTTCCTGCAACACGGAATAATAGTCCAGAAAAGGCAGAGGAATTAACAGGTCGACAGGCGTGTCTTGGATAAGAACAAAAAGTGATAGCACAAAAATGAAGTATATGACGACCGAAGCATGGTCTGAGTTTAGAGGTGCGAAGCCATGCAAGAGTGTATTTATCCTTCGATGATTATCCTTTTGCCCTCTCGAGAGGTGATGAAATGGCGCACAGACTCGCCCGTTGGTTTGATGAAATCGTGTGGGGCGGCAGAAGAACTGAATTTGGCGCGTACCGCCATCAGACTTCTTTGAATGCCAAGTCAAATATGCATTCGTCAAGTCGTTGCAACCAGATTGATGAAACCATTAATTTGGAAGAGATTTTTCGACAGACAAGAGGCAATACAACGAGGACTCAAGTAGGTATCACTATCATGTCTTCCGGACTTCTTTCCGAACTTTGATGCTCGAGCATACTCCGTCGCGACCACGATCTGTTCAACGCCAAGACATTGAACCTAAAGCATGTCAATGTCTGATGGTGGAACCCCATCATGATTTCTCAGGCGTTCGTCAACGCATAGTTCGTATTGCCGTCGGCTAGAGATGACACTCGATGGCAGTTGATAGCCCTTACAAAGACGAGAAGATCCACAAAAACTAGTAGCCGAGCAGTGAGGCTCAACTTTCGAATTTGCTGCTCAGGCAGAAAAAGCCCAACTTCTTGTTACAGTTTTGGATAGATTTTTGTTTTTATTTTATGATCAAGTATTTGTACATGTTTCTTACCTCTGACCGAGGACTTCTCAATAAAGTCGCGTATTTGTACACGATAGCCAACGATAAACAAGAAGAAAGTCAGGGCGATATTCCTTGAGAACCAAGTTTTGCCAATAGATTCGGGACTCGTGAGTAGCCCGGGTATGATCGCCCATTTTGAGACTCCCGCCTTACACTGCATTGCTGCAGGATGGATGGATCCGGAAGAGATGATATTGCGTACCCTAAGCATCAGACCATCGTACGATGACCTTTTAGTCGGTGGACTGCTCAGGTTGCACGGACTTGAACTCTTTACGAGTCATCAAGGTAGCAGCATTCTTGCTTCGAACGTAGAAACCCGCGAGCACACCTGTTGCAAGGCCGGAAAGATGTCCAGGATAGTCGATGTTGGCCTTCTTACCGCGCCAGGCTCTTAAAATTTCGAATCCAGCGATCATGCCCAGAACAGTCAGACCAGTTATGTCTGGGATCTCATAACCGAGGACTGTCACGTTGTTGCTAAAGCACGGACAATTAGTTGGTTACCCAAATGACCAAAGATGAAAGATCACTTACTTTGCTCTGACCAGACAGGCCGCAGCCATGGTACCGATAACAGCAGTAGATGATCCGAAGCTATAGTTCATCCAACGCTTGGCAAGTACATTGTAGACCAAAGAGCCATACGTGCCCATAGTACCACAAGCGAGGTATACGGCTAGGAATGTACCTCTTCCCACATCATCATGTACTGCATATCATTTGATTAGTCTCAAGTAGCTGCAGTGATACATGACTGGATACTTACGAATCCATCCGAAAGGCCATAGCATAACCATGTTGATGAACAGGTGATAGAAGCTTTGATGACTGAACTGTGCACCCAGGGTTCCAATCGCGAAGGGATACGCTGCGGTAACCTGGAAAGTCTTGTTCATGGTTCTCCACAGAGGTGGAATCCTCCAGGCAACAAACACGGCAAGGTTGATAGCGGTGATGGCTCCAAGGGTAGCGATAGCAGGCGGCACATCAGGGAACATCCTCGCTGATCGTGGAGGAGGGTTGTACGTCTCGTCAAGCATCCAACAACCAGCGAGGACAGCCAAAAGAACCAGAGCGGACGGGCCTAATCGGCGAAGAGTAGAGAGATTAGGAATCTTGTTGTCCTTGATAATGGTCGCTTGCTCTTCGTAGTACTTGACCCAGGGTTTGCGCTCCACAGGCTCTAACCATGCCTTTTGTGTAGGCTGCGCCAGAGCAATCTCGTCGAATGGACTGAATATCTTTCCTGGTTCCTCTTTCGTTTCTGCCTTTGCTTCCACTTCGGACTTGTTGTCCTTGGCCTCAGCTTTCATAGCAGCAACTCGTTCTGCTTCTTGTTGCTTCTTGGCTTCCCCTTTCTTTCGATCTTCTTCCATCCATCTTGCTTTGTTCGCTTTTCTCAGTTTGTCCAAAGCACTTTCTCCATATATGTCGGAAGTCCCGGGAGATTGCTGTGATTCGTCTGCCTCGGCGTCATCGGTACGCTTGTAGATGCCTAGTCTTTCAGCGCGAGCCATATACTGTTGCTCCACTTTCATGATCTCTGATTCTGCCCAAGCAGCACCTGCCTCGTTCTCATCAAAGGTGGGATCCAGGGTTCTGATGTATTCCAGAGCCTTGGTAGCCATCTCAGACGAGATTCCCGATTCTCTTGGAAAGTCAACACCTATGTCAATAAGACTTCCTGAGAGTCTGCGGTAATGCATCAGCCGCAGGATGTGGTTGCCATCATCGTAATGCATATCCGGGCCAAAAATTTCATTGATGGTGGCTTGATCGAGTTCTCCTGAAGGTAGGGGTATGCCAATTTCTGGATCGTAGTCTCTCCAAGTGGGAAGGTCCCTACGTCTGCGGGCTGACCTATGGCCATCTTGAGTTGAACCTCGACCAGTCTTTTGAAAGACAGGAAGCGGTTTTGGAGTGAAACGATTACGAGCTGAGAAAGTTGTACAAGCGGAAAAGTTGCGCAAACCAGCAGCTAGAGTGTACCGAGAGCGTAGAAGCGATTGTAGCTGATTGCGAGCTTCGGTCTGGGCCAGAAAAGATGCTAGAGAAGATGGCGCAAAAGGTGATGAAGATGTCGAGCATGAAGCCCGCATCACCACCGGACGAGCATGGTTCATGGCGTCTCAATCATCTACAGAAACCACGCAGCAATGCGAGAACGCGAGCAAAAGCAATTATCGTCACGACAGAAACAGAAATATCATGTCGTCGACGACAATTGGACCATGATGAGTTGCGGAGTTCGGCAGTGCTCGGACCACGTCGAATGCGGCGTCATGGTCGTGTTTGCCTGTGGACAATCTTGACCACTTCTACATCTCATCACATCAAACGCACACTGAGCTTGCCCTCATCATGTCGCATGAAGCATTACCTATCGATCGTGCGAGATTTGCTGAAGCTCTCGAATCACTGCCACTTGACGCTCTCCACGCAAAGGTCGCCGAATTGCGTAACAACATGAACCACCTAAGATATTCGAACGAGCAGATGGTGCCCTTCGCCGACGAGGGGGATCAAGGTATGTCGAGCAGTGACTGCTATGATAAGCTAGATCTAACTTGGAATGTAAAGATTGCAAAGACGCCATGTACGAGAATCTCGTTGTCATCAGCCGCATGAACGAACGCATCGAATTGCTACGAGCCGAAGTCGAGAAAAGAGGCATGAGATGGTCAGAAGGCGAAGTTGAAGACCGTCAGGTCAGCGAAAGAATGGTCAATGGCGATTCTGCACCTGCACCTACATCGCAATCACAACCACAATCACAACCACAATCACAACCTCAAAGCGGACGCTTGACAGACGAACAGCTGAGAGCACAGCTCGAGGCAAGGTTGGCCCAGGACACACAAGACGACCAGGAGGAGGAAGGCCTTCATCTCTGAAGCCAACGTGTAGAGTCGCATTTCTCTTTCTGTATGATACCCTTATGCTTGATCGATCCTCACACACACATCTTCCTCTATGAACACACTCAAGACTATTCGAAAGCCGACAGATCTAAAGGCACCGTACTGCCTCTTCCCGCTCGGTACATCTTGGTAACTCCAGAGAATTCTCGAGGTTTGGGAAGCGTCTCGTCTGGCTGGAACTTGAATCGGGTATCCTCGATGGTAATGCGCCCACCTCCCATTCTGCTCCCGCCTGTCCCTTGTGACAGACTAGGTGATTTTGCCGCATTGCTCAATGTATACGATGAAGCATCCATGGTTGAGCGCGAGATTGATCCTGCGTGGGGTCGTGTAGGAGGTGCCGAGGGAGGTGGTGAAGGCGCTGCGAGCGGGGGACTAGGTGCTGCAATTGGTGGTCGTGGTGGTGAGGGCGCGGCGGCTGGCGGAGGCGGTGGTGGTGCAGGTGCAGGCGATCTCGGAGGTGTAGCACTAAAACCACCTGGAGGAGGAGGCGGTGGTGGCGGAGCGGCAGGTGAAGCTCGGCCAAAGGCGTTGCGCGCAGCTGTCTCGGCTAAGGAAGGGGCATTGCTCATGGGCGGTGGTGGTGCGCTGATCGAAGGGGGAGGCGGTGGTGGTCTGGGAGCCGACGATGGAGGCAATGGGGGAGCAGCGGGAGGGGCTGGCGATGCAGAGGATGGAGGAGGTGGAATGTTGCCTGAAGGTTTGCGCGATGATGGAGGTGGCATAGGCGGTTTCTTGCCTATTGGAGGTTTGGGTTTGGATGGTACAGCCGGCGAAGAGCTTGTAGTTTGTGGTCCAGGTCGCACGCTATTTCTGAGGGCCGATACGGCAGGATTTGGGGGTGGTGCTAACGGAGGAGCTGATGGCGGAACTGGCGGAGCAGAACCGACGGGACGAGGAGGTGCACCTGGGGGTCTAGGTGCGGCAGATACGGGACGAGAAGGAGCATCTGAGCCTCCCAGGTATGAAGAATCCTCATCTGCACCGGTCTTGACACCGCCTGACTTTCGCAGCTTGGGCATGCCACCAGCAAATAGACCTCCCAGTTGAGGTGGGGCAGCTCCTACGTCGCTCGAAGCACGATCTCTATTGCCGCCGGAAGGAGGTGGAGGGGCAGCACCTCCTGGTGGTTTCAGCATTCCTGGAACTGGGGGGGCACCCATGGCGACAGGACCTGACGACTTCTTTTCATTTCCGAGGATGGGAGCGGAACGATCATTGACTTGGGTGACCTTCTTGAGTTTTGTGCCTTTTGTGATATCTCCTAACAGAGCACCCTAGAGAGAGTTAGCTAACGTTGGTTGAAGGTCGGCTTGGTCGTTGTACATACTCGGCCCTTTGCGGCACCAGCAGGGGGTCTGCTAGGCAGGCCTCCAGGCGGTGGTGGAGGGGGAGGTGGTGGGCCTGAGCAATACGGTCAGCGCAAGCGACGACTAGTATCATTACGATGATCTGCTTACCGCCTGACATGCCGGGGGGCATTGGGGGCGGAGGAGGAGGTGGAGGGGGCATTGTCGTAGCCTCAAACACTCAGACGGGCAGGATGCGCGGGCGCGTGACGGGAGACAGCGGGCAGGTGTGCGCGCCGGCAGATATATGGACGGGACCAGGTCGGAGCAACGTCTCGAGTATGGATGGAGGATCAGAGGAATTGCGGGCGTGGAATGGTGGTAGGATAGGCTAGTCGTGGATGTGTGGTGGTTGGTAGATGGTGGAAATGTGTCGATGATGGCTGAGCACAGCGTCGTCACTCTCGAGCTCGGCCCGAACCCTAAGATTCTATAGCCATGACTTGAACTTTGGAAGTTGCGACAGGCAGGCATTGACCATTCGCCGACACAAACCCCAACATGAAAGCCTTTGCTCCACCTCGAACCGCATCTCTATGCTCCTTCTGTCGCCAATCGGGCACGCGACAAGCTGCTGCACCATGGTCCTCTTCAACCCGTCTCGGCCAACAATCCCGTCCTGTCTCGTCCACCTCGAGACACACACCAACTCGTAGGAACCTCAAATCGAATCCTGTCTCAAGTCAGCAATTGCGTAGATGGATCACATCATCTGCCGTCCCCGTCGAGAGTGCATCTTCCGCTGCCACTGGACTTCCGCCGACTGAAATATCACAACAAGATTTGTCTGATTATAATGCACGAGTTCAAAAATTGGCCAAGACTGTTCTCGAGCACCCAGCCGTCCCTGCAGAAGAAGATGTCGTAAACGTCCTGACCGAGTTCAATCTCATGGCGACGAGGCTTGTCAACACCAAAGATACTCAGCAAAAGCCAACAACAACCAAGTCTGAGAAGACGGCCACTTCTGCACTACTCAGCAACCTTGACGCTCCTTCAAAACCCTCTATCACAAGGATACGCCTTATGGATGCTTTGACCACAAAGGCCTTTGACATGCTCCTCTATGGTCCTGTCTTCATTACCCCTCGTATCCTTCAGCTCTACGTCGATCTGCAATGTCTGTTGAAACGTCCAGAGTCCTTCCCAGCTGTTTTCAACCTCTACCGTGAGAAGCCAGTGCCGCGGCCCTCCAGCAAAGCTGATCTCGTCACTTACGACAACCCAAACCCTGACAAGCCCGCTGCTGCTGTACAACCTGCTGTGGCTGATATGGCCATCGACGCTGCAATCGCCAGCCGCGATCTGTCTCTCGCCCTGGCAACTATTGACGCCACTTACTGCACAACAGCATACAAGCGCTCCAAATTCCTGCGAAGTGCTCTCTTCCCCTTGACCGGCTTCCTGCTGACTCCTCCGGCCGCGTATACACTTGCAACACGCTTCAGTGACTACCAGAACACAATGGATCCCGCAATGGCCACCAACATTGCAATGGCTGCCATGATGACATATAGTGTATGTGTCGGTAGTATTGGCTACGTCGCCCTGACCACTGCCAACGATCAAATGGTCCGAGTCACCTGGGCTCCGGGTGTACCATTATGGGAGCGCTGGGTTCGTGAAGAAGAACGAGCTGCCCTGGACAAACTCTCTCAAGCTTGGGGTTTCGCAAGCACAGAAAAGTGGGGAGAGGAAGAAGGCGAGGAATGGGACTATCTCAAGGAGTTCTGCGGTTTGAGAGGAATGATGCTCGATCGTGTCGAGCTGATGGATGGCATGGAGTAGAGGACGTTTCACGCAAGCTGTTCGCGTTCAGTAATTGTACAATTATATACCCCAAAGTTTTGTAGGTCCAACAGACATCTACAACTGCATCAGCAGGTTCTGAAGCCTCTGTTCTAGAGCACTTGAGACATCGCCACCACACTGCACCTCCTCCTTGATTCCCAAACGTCTACATTGTACCTCCACTTTACCCTCCGTCTTCCACGCTCTTCCCAACACGACAATCAAGGGATACCCCACCAAGTCCGCATCATTCAGCTTCCAACCCATGGGTTTCTTGCGATCATCCAGCACGGCATCCAAGCCACTTGACGTAAGCTTCTTCGTAACATCCTCAGCAGCATCTTCATTGCCGTTTGCAGGAACAATAACAGCAGAGAAGGGTGCGATAGCAGCAGGCCAATTCAGCCCCTTGGCATCAGATAGCATACTCGCGATAGCGCCCACAAGACGCGAAACACCAATGCCGTGGCATCCCATCTCGATTGTCTGGCGTACATCGTTGCTATCGACAAACGTAGCTGAAAGAGGTAATGAGTATCGCGTGCCGAGATGGAATGTATGGCCGACCTCTATGGCACGATCAACAGTAACCTTTCCATCGTCGCACTTTTGGCAGGGATCGCCTGATAGCGTACGAGTGACTTGCATCGACTTTTCCTTCTTTCTTGGGCGTAATTGGAACTGCACGCTGTTGAAATTGCCAGTGGGAAGGAGAAGCTCGCGTGGCTGGAGTTTGTGTTGAA
Source organism: Aureobasidium sp. Y128-05A (assembly GCA_037042735.1). Classification (NCBI taxonomy): domain Eukaryota; kingdom Fungi; phylum Ascomycota; class Dothideomycetes; order Dothideales; family Saccotheciaceae; genus Aureobasidium; species Aureobasidium sp. Y128-05A. The sequence goes on from JAXQKC010000088.1 coordinate 187,679, forward strand.
TGTCGATGTACGTCGGGTTACTGACAGGAAGGCGTTCGTCATTTATCTCAATGATCTGGGCCGAAGATGGACGGTAGCCGGTTTCTTGACGCGGGTTTGCTTTGTCCCAGATCTCGAGCGGGTTTTCGACCGAAAGGTCGATATCTGGGACGAGGGCTTTGATGACGTTTGGATTAATTTCGTTCTTGGTATTGTCGGTGCCAGAGGATTGTTGTGTAATCGTTGGGAACCAGGTGACAACGAGGCTGTTGCGATCTTTGGTGATGCCAACCCAGCGAGAAAGGTCTTTCTTGTCTTCAACAGTTACTAACTCTGGTTGATCGATCAAGGTGATGGCGAGTTCATCGTTGATGGTGTAGCCACATGAGCCACAGCTGATCACATTATCCTCGCCCTTTGCCGAGACAAAATGGTATTCATGACTCAATGTCCCGCCGATATTTCCAGAGTCCGCCTCGGCGACCAGATAGGGTAGTTTGAGATCATCGAGGAAGGCTCTGTATGCTTGCCGAACTTCCTCGTAGGTTTGTCGAGCTTGCTGTTCTGTGATGTCAAAGGTGTAGAGGTCTTTCATGGTGAATTCTCGACCACGTAGAAGACCTTGTCGCGGACGTGCTTCGTCTCTGAATTTGCGTCCGATTTGGTAAAGACGCAGAGGAAGGTCCTTGTAAGATTGAACAGTGCTTGCTACCAGAGATGTGATTTCTTCCTCATGGGTTGGGGACAATAAGAATTTTGCATCCTTTCTGTCGTGGAAACCGAACAACTTGGACAATAAGCGATTGCTTCGAGGGCTTGTATGGAAAGGAGTCTGGATATAATACGAGGAAAAGATGTACTTACTTCGCCGCCATGGCCCACGAATCTGCCAGTCTTCTTCCAGAGCTCTTCTGAGGAGATGGAAGACAGGGATACTTTAGCAGCACCTACATACATCTCAGCCAATAGCGCCTACCTCTTCCTTACATCATATGCATACCTATACTCTCCATGTGCTTGTCAATCAAAGCTTCCAATTTTTGTTGCACACGATTGCCAAGCGGCAGCATGTGGAAAATGCCAGCATGGGCTTGTCTCAGATAGCCTGCTCTGATGAGCAACTCATGAGATTCATCTTTGGCATCTTTGGACCTTTCAGCGCCGACAGTAGGAATCCAGAAGCGAGAAAGACGCTGAATGGTGCTGCTTGATGATATTGACCTCGAACATGTCCTTGATAGGTCACGAGGCAATATAGGCACGACACAGCCAACACCTCGAGACAACGGCGAACATCTCAATGATCCCACTTGGGAGTACAATCGCACGCCAACTGCCATAAGCTATGCGACTTGCGAATATTGATCGGTAGATGTTGCAAAGTTACTAGAGACAAGCTGAGCAGATGTAGCAGACGAAGATGGAAAGTGTAGCCGGGGTTACTCGGAGTTTATGGAAAATTCAAGCCGAGCGACTCCCGCAAAACTTCTGGCGCATGTGAACGCCAAAGCCTACGATCGTGTTTTTTTGACCCAAGAGCACATTTTCATAAAAAGGCCGTAACCATGGGTTTTGCCAGGAAGCGCTCTGCCGATGAGGCTCGTACTGGAGGCTCGCGCCCGGAGAGGGCTTACCCTAAGAAGGAGTTTCCCAAGAAAGAATATTCTAAGAAAGACGGTGGTGAACAAAAGGCAAAGAAGACTCCTCTGGTATGCGACCTGCCATTCGGCTACACTGGATATGCTCTCTGACCACAGACTAGATCTTCGAACCCAGACCCGACTGGTATGCCACCGCATTGCCCGAACTGCCTGTATCCACATCTGCACAACCGCCCTCACAAAGACTGGTCGAAGAGATCTATGATTATGCCTACACCCTGCTCGAGTCCGAGAACACAAACTATGCTGCCAACAACAACTCGGCCTCCTCGTCGCACAAGTTCTTGTCCACCATCATGGCATCCGGTACTCTCGAGGATAAAATTTCAGCCTTGACCCTGCTGGTACAGGAGTCGCCGCTCCACAACACAAAAGCCTTCGAGACACTGCTTGGTTTGGCAAGAAAGAAGAGCAGGAACCAGGCTCTCATGGCTGTCGCTGCCATCAAGGATTTGCTGGGTCAGGGTGATGTTCTTCCTGGTGACCGCAAGCTCCGCGCTTTCACGAAACAGCCTGCTTTGGCCGAGATACTCGATAAGCACCACACCATCTGGAGAGTCGGCAGCCCCTTACCGAAGGGTCTCGAGAAGATCCACCTTCTCTACTGGGCATTTGAGGACTGGCTGAAGAAGCAATATTTTGAGCTTCTGAAAATCTTGGAAAGTTGGTGCAGTGACGAGGTCGAATACGCAAGAAGCAGAGCAATCACATACGTTTGGGAGTTGTTGAGAGACAAGCCAGAACAAGAAGAGAATCTTTTGAGGTTGTTGGTGAACAAGCTCGGCGACAAGGACAAGAAAATCGCCTCTCGCACATCATATCTCTTGCTGCAGCTGGAAAACACTCATCCGGCCATGAAGGGTATCATTGTCAATGCCATCGAGACCGAGTCGCTCTTCCGTCCTGGACAAGCCGCTCACGCAAAATACTACTCGATCATCACTCTCAACCAAACCATTCTCAGCGTCAAAGAGCCCGAAGTTGCCAACAAGCTGCTCGACATCTACTTTGGACTCTTTATCCAGTTCTTGAAGCCAAGATCGCACGCCAAGGTTAAGGCTCAAAAAGTTCAGGGTGGTGGTGGCAAGGCTGGCAAGATGGCCGCGAAGAAGGCAAAGGCTCTGGAGCAGGCCGATGCTGCTGACAGCGAACTCAACGAGAAGATGATCACCGCAGTCCTGACTGGTGTCAACCGTGCTTTCCCCTTCGCCAAAACCGACGACCCTACCTTCGAACAACATCTCGACACCATCTTCCGCGTCACCCACTCGTCTAACTTCAACACCAGTATCCAGGCCTTGATGCTGATCCAACAGATTTCTGCAACAAAGCACTTCTCGGCTGACCGATTCTACCGCACACTCTACGAATCCCTTCTCGACCCTCGTCTCATCACCTCCTCCAAGCAAATCATGTACCTAAACCTTCTCTTCAAGTCGCTCAAGTCCGATGTCAACGTCAAGCGCGTACAGGCTTTCGTCAAGCGTTTGCTACAAACAATCACCCTGCACGAAGCACCATTTGTCTGCGGTGTTCTGTATCTGATCAGCGAGCTCGAGGCCACTTTCCCGACAATCAGAAACATGATTCGTGAGCCGGAGGCCGACCCCGAGGATGAAGAGGAACACTTTGTTGATGCACCTGAAGACGGAGACGACAAGGCCGGGGACTCGACACGGGAACAGACCGCCCCTGCCGTGCGCTATGATGCACGAAAGAGAAATCCAGAACACAGCAACGCCGACCGCAGTGCGCTGTGGGAAGTCTTGCCATTACTTTCTCACTTCCACCCGTCTGTTGCAATCTTTGCCGAGGCACTGGTGAATCAAACAACACTACCACCCAAGCCCGACCCTACCAAGCACACATTGATGCACTTCCTGGACAGATTTGTCTACCGCAATGCAAAGACCAAAGGAGCTACGACAACACGTGGTGCATCCATCATGCAACCTATGTCTGGATCCAATGCCGCAGACGTACTTATCAAGGACCGTGCCGACCCTACTCACCGCATTCCCTTAAATTCGGACGCCTTCTGGAAAAAGAAGGTCGAAGACGTCGCAGCCGACGAGGTCTTCTTCCACGACTACTTCACCAAGATCAACAACGCCAAGCCTACCAAGAAGGACAAGAAGAAGCAGAAGGATGCTGCCGACAGCGACGCTGAGAGTGATGCTGACGAAGACGAGATCTGGAAGGCCCTTGTCGAATCAAGACCTGAGATCGAGGGAGATGATGATGACGATGACGACGACCTTGACATGGAAGATCTTGAAGAAGGATACTCAGATAGCGAGGAGGGCGATGCTGGTGTCGAGATTGGCGAGTTTGCCGAAGACGACATGGACGAGGCAGACTTGGAAGACGATATGGATGATGATCTGGAGGATGACGGCTTCGAGGGACTGGAGAGCGGCGATGAAGACGCCATGCTTGGCGACGATGCAGACCTGCCATCTGACTTTGAAGGCCTGGGAGACGACACGGAAGAGAAGGACGAAAAGAAGGACAAGTCGGACGAGAAGAAGAAAAAGAAGAGAAAGCTCAAGCACCTGCCGACATTCGCGTCAATGGACGACTATGCCAAGCTGCTGGGTGCAGACGACGAGGACATGTAGATTTAGCATTATTTATACCACTTTATTGCCCTTTGCGCAGGGCTTGTCTGATTTGATCAGTTTTCATACCTTGATGTGCTTGCAGGAAGAGTATACACGTTGTGGTAGATTGATTAGACTTTGACCCACACGGCGCCATGACGGTGAGCGTGCCGTTGCAGATCCGGGGCTTGGGTGTTGAATGATTCGAGCAGCGTGGGAATTGTAAACAGACGACAATTGACAGGACAGGCTGCGCAGCATGAATCGGTAGCGCCATGGGCCTGGAGAAGAAAGATGTGATCACGGCTGGACTCGCCGCTTTTGTGTCGTGGTTGCTGCTCACGCACTGGATACCCTCGTTCCGCTGGATTCCCTACGCCTTTGTTACCGGCTGTCTCGCAACTCTCGTCGGCCTCGCATTGCTCCTCTTGACCTCGTCCAAAGGCCCCAACTACCGCTACAATCATGCCACTACCATCAGACCTCCGGCCTTTGTCACCCCAGCGCTGTGGAAGCAAGAGAAGGCTGCGCTCAAGGCTCGCTCGAGATACGACAAGACACCTATCTACCCTTCGTCGGCAAACGTCTCGCTGAGCATTGATGGCCTGCTCGACTATGTCCTCCGCGACTTCATCACCGTTTGGTACAAGAACATCAGTCTCCGACCGCTGTTTCAGAATGAGGTGGATCGTGCCATCAGACAAGTCTTGGACAATGTGCGCAGGAGGACTCAACAACTCGACATGGTCGAACTTGGTGTCGCCAGGATCGTCCCCATCTTGACCAACCACATGCGCGACTTCTACAATGCCGAACGTATCGTTAGAGGAAAGAACCTTTCTCGCGACATGACCGAGTCTGAAGAATTGGATCTTGCTATAGCCGCCAAATTCAGAGACGGCAAGCTACATCCAGCTGCAGCCTTGGCCTTCTCCGATACAAAACTTCTGCAGCAAACCCATCTGCGTCGCCTGGTCTCTAAGATACTACCTCTCGTCATGCCCGAGTACATGAAGACTAGCGCGGCTGTAACCACTCTGGTCAAGGAAATTGTCGCATGTGCTGTTCTCACCCCTATTGTCTTGATGCTTTCTGATCCTGACTTCTTCAACCAACTCATCGAGAACTCTGGAAGAACTGTGCTTCAAGATCGCAAGTCTGTCCGCAAACTACGAGCTGCACTGGATGAACATGCTGTGCCTACCCCTCAACATCCCAAAGCTGCTCAATTTCCTCGTCTCCGGCCAAATGATAACGAAAGGCAATTCGAGAGATTTATTCGTGCGACTCGCAATTGTGCCACTCTCTCTGACGCTAGGCGCTTTAGAAGTGAAATCTCTAGCCAAGTTCGAAAAGCTACTTCTGTCCCAGAGCAAGATCCTGTTTACCTTCGCCGCCTGGAGTCTGGCCGTCGCATTCTTGATCAGAAGATCGCTCACTTCACCGCTGGTGGTTCTTCCCGACCAAAGCTGACCGTGAAAGCTTCTACCAATAGTGTCGAGCATGCCTCAAGGCTAAGCCAAGCGTCTCTGGACGAAGTGCTTCACAATGCATCAGGGCTCTCCTATTTCATGGAATACATGGACAGGAAGAGTCGAATGCGTCTGGTGCAGTTTTGGATCGTGGTAGACGGTTTTCGCAATCCTCTCGAGGGAGATAACGACGAGCCGGAACAAGAATTACAAGACACTCCTTGGACACCCTCGGACAGGATGGATCTGGAACAGATGTATGAAGCCTACCTCACAAAGCCCGAACTCAACGTACCAGCCCACGACAGGCAAGCGGTACGAGACTTCTTGCGAGCCGGGCGATCAGCAGATGCCCGACTTTATGTTTCTGCCCGACGTGCTGTCCTTCGAGCGCAAACATCTGTCTTTGAGGAGATGAAGGAACAGCACTTCGATAATTTCAGGAAGTCAGATTTGTTCTACAAGTGGCTTGCTACAGAGGAAAGTTCAGTCATGTCTGCTACCTCAGAAGGTCATCAGGAACTTTCGAGGTCACTGTCAGTTGGTGGCGAGAGGGATCGACCACTCCATCGAGAAGCTCGACCAGCAACTGTGCTTTCTCCAAAGTCGCCTCGCGCGCCTGAGCTTAGACGGCCAGCAATGTCATCCACAGATCTCAAGAGTTTCATCAAGCCTAGTGTTGTTGCTAGTCCAGTACGGCAATCAATGGATGGTGGGCGACCTCGACCTTTGTTTGATGACGACGTCGAGGACGAACGCATGACTCGATCTGTCTCTGCTCTCAGTAGCATGGACGTGGATTTCGATGGCGAACAACCTCATGATGACTCTGCTCAGGTAGTTGATGCTATGCAGGCTGCGTTGAATGAAATCATGGACGAACCAGACAATGGCTCGATATTCTCTTCAGAGAGTTTGGGTGTGAGCAGTGACTCGCCAAGGACGTCCTTAAATGGTGCGAGACCCTCTCTAGTACAGACGAGATCAAAACCTAGTATTGCCTCTCTTGGCTTGGTAGGAGCTGTTTCAAGCAAAGGAGTCTTCGAGGATGATTTGTTTGGAGAAGAAGAAAAGTTCGCTGAAGATGAGAAGGAAGATTCGGATTTGGCAGACAAGTCGATCGAAGACGATATTCATGAAGCTGCACCTGGCGACCTTGGGCTTACGGAAGCCATTAGCACTCTCAACGCAGACATTGACCGATTGACGGCTCAAGATGCCATCTTGGATTCACTGACCAAGAAGGCTGAGTTGACCAACAATGCAGCTGAATTGCGCATTCTACGCAAGTCGAAACAGAGCTTAGCAAGAGAGATACACCGTAAGGAGATGCAAAAGCAACAGTATACCATCCAGGAGAGCGACAACAGCTTGTATGGGAGAGCGGCAGTCAACATAAAATCAATCATGGTCGGTAGAGAAGAAGACGGGCATGAGTTTGCGCTTTGTAAGTCATACTCCTTCGACCCAGCAGAGCATATCGCTGACAACATGAAGACGTGATCGAAGTTCGACGCCAGGCAGGCGACCAGATGCCTGCTGCAGCGTGGATGGTAACCAGACGGTACAGCGAGTTCCATGAGTTGAACAAACGTCTTCGAGAAAGATTTCCTGCTGTCAGGAATCTTGAGTTCCCGCGCCGACAAACATTGTTCACGTTACAGAAAGACTTTTTACAGAAGCGAAGAGTCATACTTGAGAAGTACCTCAAGGCAAGCGATCGCCATAACGTGATGGTCTCGACAGCAGCTAACACACCATAGGCTTTACTTTTGATTCCTGCCATCTGCCGTAGTAGAGAGCTTCGTGCTTTCTTGTCTCAGTCAAGGATCACAACGAGTGCCAATGGCAGTCAAATCGATGAGAACGACTTTGTAACAAGAATATACAACTCGGTCACAGACGGCATGGAAGAATTCTTGGGCAACATACCAGTCCTCGACCAGCTCTCGGTCGCTGGTCAGAATCTCATCTCGGCAGCGACCGCCCAGATGAGTGGAGTACCACTGAATCCCAACGCTCCCGAGTTCTCATCAGATCCAGCATCTGCTGCAGAAGCCGAAGCCGAAATCAATGCTTTCGAAGATCGTGAGGCAGAACCCTTCGTCAAGCCCATCTGCGACATCTTCCTAGAGATTTTCGAGTTACAGAAAGGCACTAGCTGGCTGCGAGGTCGTGCCGTTGTTGTTGTGTTGCATCAACTTCTCGGGGGCACCATCGAGCGCAAAGTACGCGATGCAGCAAAAGGTTTCGGACAGGAAGATTCGATCATTCGCTATCTTGATCTTGTCAAGAATATCATGTGGCCAGACGGCCAAATGAAGCAAGGCGGAATTCCACGAACAGCGGCACAAAAGGCGGCTAGTCAGAAGGAAGCAGGGCTCTTGCTTGCGACACTGGTGCCAGATTTGGCAGGGAGTGTGGTAGGAAGGCAGAACGCGCAGGCCGCGAGTAGGAAAGTGTTTGCTATGCTGAATAATCAGCGTCTGAAGTAAGTCCGCTCCTCTCATCCCTAGTGCCTCTTGTAAAAGGGTCATACTGACGCTGTCGTAGTACACACTTGGTGTTTACGCTATTAGATGAATTAATAGGGGCTGTGTTCCCTGAAGCAGTCACGCGATGATAGAAGAAACATAATGATACCACTTCACAAGCTACGGAGGCTCCTTTCCAAGATCGCGATAAGATAAGATGCTGGTAGTCACCATCGCTGGCACGGCTTCCATTCATGATGAGATTCTTGAAAGATGATGATGCCATTCACTCAAGCATTACTGATGATATATAGAAACTCCTTTGATTCCTAACAACGATCACATATGGTCTGACGGTTAGCATTGCATTATCAAAGCTAACTCTTGGCAGTTCATCAACAACACCTAATGACCAACTATCAACAACCACAACTGGCTCGAGTTCGAGTCTCTGCATCAGCTAACACTTTCGTCAGTCATATTCAACCAACCAATTAGCTTGTTCGATGGTCTCTTGATAGACGCGCCCCTGTGGAAAGGTGGTCTGGTCACTATCAGAGGCTGGAGGAGAAGATGGATGGTCGGAAGGACAAGTGATGGTTGTGGACAACTCTGGAAGTGAGTAATGACTTCTCAAACCTGTCAGTCCTGTGATTTCTTTTTTGCGAGCATGTATTTGATAGATTCATTGTCTTGTGAATCACTTTCTTGCACAGCCTTTGATCGTCTAAAGTTCCGAGTATGAAACAGCTTACTGTGCTTAGACGCTTAGGGGTGTTCTGCTAATTCTCACCTGTCCTTTGCTCAACCATTATCGCTGTTGTTGTCATCAATTGATAGCCAGGTCCAGCTGATCCGTTTGTTCTGTTCAGTGTCCGCCGGATTAGCTTGGAAGTCACCCGTCACTCTGAGTCGCGTCACTTTCACAAACAGAGCCAACACCAACGCACTTTCTTCAAGCTTTATTCCATCGCTTCTCCATCCGATCCCAGCCCGTCAACTCATCGCTTCCTTCTCAGTCAGCCGTCTGCGAACTGCGGACTGAGCACTCGCAAACATGAACCCACGCGCACCTCATTACAAATTCCAGTCTTCGTCTTCTTGCACCAGCAATGGCAGGGACCTCGAAAGTATTTATGGCAGCTTGCGCAACTCATTCGTGCCTGCTTCTAACCCCTCCGCAACCGGCACACGCGAGCCCTCTTCTCCCACGACGAGCAGCAATAACATGCACGAACTTCCTACTCACAGTCGCTCACTTGTCAAGTTCCAGCCCAATCAGAACTCTGATGTAAGTGCTCATCTTGTGTACGACTCTAGCAGTTTTGCTAATTCACGCAGGATGAGCTGCTCGAGCGCGCACGCAGCGAACAACTGGAACAGAATCAGCTGGCAATGCACACCAAACTCTTACGCTTGAGCGACCAAGTCACCGAATTACTGGTTCAACGCTCAGCCTTTGAAGAAGACAAGGCACAGAGCGATGAGATCATCAAGCAGCTCCGCCGTGAGGTCGCTGTGCTCAAGACTAAAGTTCAGCAACACCACGACAAGCTTGACGTTTGCAAGCGTGGCATTGATGACAATGCCAAAGAGGTTCAAAGCATGGAGCAACGCTTGAAGGCAGTTCCTGGAAATATGGAATCGCGTTTTCAGCACCACGCCACTCGTCTCGACAAAGTCGAGAGTCTTGTACGTGGTGCTGGCATCCAGATTAAGCAGCACGCTACACAGTTGCGTGACGGCGAGGAACGTATCAGCCAGCTTGAGCAGAATCCCGGTACTATCACTACCACGGACCCTCACAATGGCCCCCACGCACAGAGGGAGGATTTCCTTGACAGCAGAGGTAAATATCCTCGCGCTTTGTTTCTACTAGCTCTTGCTGACGGCCCCACTATAGTTTCCTGCCTGAAGCTCAACGTCGAGAAGATCCAGCATACTCAAGACTCGCACAAGTCGTACCTGGAGAAGACCGGACAAACCCTGATCACCCATCAGAACAACATGGACACGATTAGCAAGACTGTTGACGACCTTCGCTCCGAGCTCAAAAGACTCAGCACTGTCAATGCTGTACCCCGTGGCGATAGTAGTTCGATACCCACCGATGCCATCTCCAGGCTCCAGAACCAGATCGATCGACTGGCTGAAGAAGCTCGCCGCAAGATCAACAACGCAGAGAGCCCCAAGAGCAACGCATCGAGCGTTACGAATGTGGAAAGAATGATGATACAAATGGACGAGGTCCGCAAGGATATCAGCACTCTTTCCAACATGCATCGCCTCTCGGAGCAGATATCGCTGGCCAGCAAGATCAGCCTTGAAACAATGTTCTATCAACTCACCAAGGAGCTCGAAGGAAGATGTGCTCCAGAAAACATTGAGTTTGGTCTTGACGAGGATCGCATCTTCATCCTCAGGCAGCGTGTGCTCGAGCGCCTCTCTGTCGAGGACAACGTTCAGTGCGAATTCTTGCGCCTCAAGGAGTCGCAGCAGATGTTCAACTAGTCGAGATCAGGGGAGTGTTGAGCTGTAGATAAGCAAAATAGTTTCGCGAAGAATGTGTATCTCCACAGAGAGGAACTCGTTGAGTGCTATCTCCAGGGCCGGACTTATATCCTAATCACAACTGTGCATTTGATAGTCCATAAAGATCCAATACACCCTTGAAGACCCTAACCCTCGCCTTCCATCACCCCTTCCTCGCCGACCCTGCCAAAGAACGTCACATCCCTGCTCTTGATCTTCCAGATGCCACTCGCTCCTGCCTCTGTCTCCGTGTCTCCCACTTCGTTAGCAGACACGCAGATTAATTCATCAACATACTTCCCGTATGCCGTCACTTGTTGGCCTTGCCATTTGCCTCTACCCAAATGCACGCCAGTGAAGTATGTAGTTGCCTTTGCTGTGGTGGTGGCGAGAAGCAGATGCTGAGTAGTCAATGCGTGCTGGGTGGTTACCGGCTTCAATCTATATTTCGACCCCGTATCAGTTCTCTCATTCTAATCTCTCTATGTCCAGCTTCCTACTCCTCTTGTGGGCTCAATCGCACGCGAGAGTGCTTGCAACATCAAAAATTGATGTTTCAGGGAGAACTCACCGTTGCTGTATTCTCTTGCTCAAAGCATCGACACCTAGGATAGGTTCATCGTTGAAAGGATACTTTGCAACAACGTCTTTTGCAAAGACTCGTTCGAGCAAAGGCCAGTCTTTGTTGTCTAGAGCAATGCAGTAGAGCGATATCACGTTCCTTATGGCGTTGTAGTCGTGAGGATTCGTTTCGGTAGACATTGCTGATGGCATGAGAGATTTGCTGGCGGTCTTGACTGTATTGCGTCTTCCGGCTACTGGCGTCAATAACTCGGACTACTCAGATCGCGTGTAGATGCTTAGATTGTAAGATGTGGTAGGCTGGAACGATGTGCTTTGAGAAATAGGCGAGAAGATGCTGTTTAAGTATATCAACTTCGGCATCCCCGCCCGGCTCCACAACTTTCGGGATGAATGGTGCTGATAAACGGCGAGAAGAGGCACATCCTAGAGGTATTTGGAGTATGGTTTTCTTAACACGATCTGATGTACATTGAAGACAGATGTGAGCAGTGATTTTGTTCGGGTGATAAATATACAGAGGCCTGGACCTTATTTGTGAATTCTGGTTTCCAATTCAAGCTACTCCTTATTAGCAGATCCACTGCCTTGATATGTCCAACTAGGTTGTTGGGTAGTGTTTTGTTCCAAGTTGGATGCAGGCAGCTGGCCATCAGCAGGCAGCTCAAAGACACGCAATCTCGAAGTGATTCTGTCGTCAACAACCACGTCGTCCAACCACAATCTCTCCTTCTTCTCCTGTTGAATAGCACCTTCTTCTGTCTCGGGCTCGGCCTTGGGTTTTCTGACGCTCTTGTGCCATTCCTTCTCTTCGTGTGAAAGGTAATCGACATCTGAAGCTTGGAACTCGCGGTGTGATGCGAGGACAGCGGCTGCGGTACGAGAGAAGATCTCTTCTGCGACGTAGCGACGGGTGAGGAAACGGTAGATGCGAATGGGGAAGTTCCAGAAGCCCAGAAGGTGAGGGAAGGGGATAGCGATTGCTGGGCCAAGAGTGGTAGGTGTTGATGAAGGCAAAAGAGCATTAGTGTAGGCAGAGGTGGAAATGTAAGGGTCGGGTTTTGTGAGTTTTGGTTTTGCGGGTTCTTCTTCTTTTGGCGGTTCAGGGAGAGACTCGGGAGTGGTGTTTGCAGAGTCATTGGCGTTGGAGTCGAAGACGATTGAGCTCGAGTCGGTGGTTGAGGATGAGCCTGAAGAAGCAGTGGGAGGTGTGTCCTTCATGGTCAAGTCGGTTGCTGCTTTGACAGCGGCATCGCCTAATGAAGGCGCGCCGTCAATATGTTGCTTGACCTCTTGGACTTCTTCAACTGGTACAGGCTCTTTCAATGGACCCAACCAGCCCTCGTGTGTGCCGCGCAGATATTCCTTCCACGCGTGTCTGCCAATGACCAGATCTCCCTTCACGCCCGCTTCATCCACGCAACCGACTCTTTCTCTCTGCTCAGCGACAACCTGTTCTTTCGTAGGCTCGGCAGCATCGTCTTGGACGCCCTCGGCCTTCCGCCTGTATCTTCTGATCTTCTCTGCCGCTCCCCAGCGCAAATCTCCCTCTCTTCTGCCCTCGACAACATCCCAATCCATGGCTCCTGCTACCAAGACTGGCTTCACGTATTCGTAAAAGTGTTCTCTGGCGCTTCTCAAACCGTCTGCTGGTGGTGCTTGTAGGTAGATGGTCATTTTCCTGGGCATGGTCGTTGTCGGCAGTATCTTTTCCGAGAGCGGCGCAACCATATCGCAGTATTTTTGTTGGTAACGAGCAGTCTCGCGTTTGTCGTAGTAGACTGCTGCAGCAAAGGATCCTGTAATGGAGAGGAAAATCATCCAGTTTCGCGAAGGGAGCTTGGCTTTGATGTTGGGCAGGCCTGCATTTTTACCGTGTCAGTGAGCCACTCTAAGACTGATCTTCTGCATTGTCTCTTCTTCGCATCTTCATATCGCAGTCTTGTGAGAAGGTCATCTTTGTCACATACCCATCATGCGAAAGGCGGGATTGCCCTCTGCTGCCTTGGGTGCAGCCTTTGCGCCATTGTTGACAGTCTGCTCTGCTGTCTTGGCCAGGGGCACTCCTGCTACTTTGTCCGCCATGCTCGGATGGTTATGTCAAGACAACTTGGAAATCTTATACCATCATCACATGCTGCTGTCGCTCGAGAATTTCCCCAGCGTCTTCGGCTTTTGTCGGTCCTTGGCACCCATCATCTATAACAGGGTTACTCCGACGACATTCGTGTTCGGTGATATGTACTGGACACTTACTCACGCAATGTTTGGTTTGTCTTCTGGAAGAGGTGCCTATCTCTGAAGATGAGGAATGCTCATTGTTGTGATTGTAATGAATGATGATGAGATCTGCACGAAATGTGTTGGGTTCAGATCATCTCACCCACACCTGAAGCCTCGAGTATGAACTCGCACTCACATATATGTATGAGAGCCAAAATTGTTATTCATCATCAAATTCACATCAGTTTCTGTCCAAGTCTTGATTATTGCATCGCATAAGAGATCCATGCCTTATCAGTGACAGCTCTGATCGCCTTTGCTAGCTCTGTTCCCTTTTCCCACACCTCATCATGCAAGCAGTCGATGACCATCTTCGACACTTGTTTGCCTTTGTTGTCTCTCGAGGTCATCGAAGTTTTTGTGAACCCTTGCGCGACCAATCGCTCGATCATTGAATCCGTTTGCTGCATGTCCACCAACTCATCACTACTTGACTGTACAAGTTGGACATTGCCTTGATATCTCTCCATTTTGCTCGTCAATTGGCTCGCTGTGACCCATGTCTCTTCATCCTGACCGAAAGTAGCTGTGACGAACTCGCGATAAGCCGGATGCGTATGTGTAGCAACCAAAGCAGCTATGTCATAGATGCCTTCCATACCCGATAATGCTACTGGAGGCCGTATAGCATCTGGGCTGGCGCTCAGAATGGCAGTAGCTTGCATTGCAAGCGTTGCGCCGCAGCTATGACCGCACAATACGTAGCGGCCCCCTATAAGAGATCCAGTATCTGGCAAGCGGATAGTACCACCTTTCTTGAGGCCGACTTCCTCACCAGCATTTGAGCCAAGGAAGGATAGAGCTCGGAGGACATCGTTCAGATGCTCTGGGTGCTGCACATTGCGACTGTCGTCATCTGGAGATGATGGAGAAGCAGGGTGCGAAGGATATGGAGACAGGCGGTAATCAAGTGACACGAACCCGGCAATATTGTGTGGTTGCTCATCCTTGACAAGCAGGTCCAGAGCAGTGGCAAAGCTCTTACGAGTGATCATTGGATCTCTCCATGCTCCACCGTGAATATAGCTGGTAGGGAATCAGCCGTCGCAAGTTTAACGAGTATATCACAGTATAGAATCAGGAGGGCTCAACGTTTTCATTGAACGCAAGATCATGCGACAAGACTGTAGGTTACCGAAAGATCACCAGAAAATGAGAAAGAACAAAAGGAAGAGTTCTTCACCTACATAAGCCATACTGCCTGTTCTGTATCTTCAGGCTGTCTTTTGGGTACGCATATGTCAAGCAGATTCAGACGAGTGCTCCCATAAGGGATATCAGTCCAGTATCTGGCCTGTGTAGACTCGTGATACTCGGCGCTCCGAGAGTTGAGGAGTTGTCCAGTCGTCATGCAGTTGATCGAAGCAGCCAGCTGTGGAGAATGATCAGTCAGAAAGACAGCAGGCAGGGTTACAGCCTGGCGGGGTCACGGATGATTAATAAGGTTGACCCTGACAGGAACGGATGTTTGGCAACGGGCGGGCCCTTTCCACAAAACGAAACACAGATGGGTTCAACGAGAATACCAACCAACTCTTCCTGTGCTTACCGTTGACTTGATGGATCGACAGGCAGAGATTCTGGCTGGCTGACGGTCTGAATGTCCAAACAGAATTCAGGCGTAAGTAGATTGGGCTGCGAAAGGCAGGCTCGAACGACATGACGTCTGTGTGCATGGCTGGTGTGGGCTGCTGCTTTGCCTGCCACGTCTTTAAACCTGAAGTTGCGACTTCTGCGAGAATTGGTTGGTCTGCACTGTAGGTAGCCGCCGCGCGCTTTCCCCTTCGATCACATCCTCACTTGCCTCCCTCTCACTCTTTCCTGCTCTGTCGCTCAGCACGATTAATCCTGTGATTCAAATCCTGCGAAACACGACGCAATCCTTATCATATCCTCACCTCGAACTCACAATAAACACATCCTTGAAACGAACGACCGGTCAAGGCGCTTGACACTTCGAACCCCACCACACCATCCGCAAGCCAAGGCCTCCTAATAGCCACCCTTGTCAAGCTTGTGACGCCTGACATCTTGACTGAGCGTTGCCAGTCAAGCCTCTCTCTTTCTTTTTGCGACCGACCCTCGACCACTTACCACACCATGTCCGACTACGGCGGATACGACGACCGCCGCCGCTACCGCGAGACGCGCACTCGACCTCGCGAACGCGGCGATCCCGAATTTGTCCAGGAAACGACCTATATCGAGCGCGGCAAGGGCCCTCCCCCTCGTGATCTGGTCTACCGCCCTCGCGAAGAAAGTGTTGAAGACATTACGAGGGACTTCCCTCCTCCCTCAAGCGATCGTTACGCTCCTCGTGGAGGAAGAAGAGAATACGACAACTACCCTCCACCACGCCGTGCACGCAGCCAGGTTGGCCGCAGAGATTACGATGATTACGACGATGACTATGATATCCCTGTTGCAGCTGCGGCTGCTGCAGGCGCTGGGTATGCCGCTGGACGCGCAAAGGATCGCCGCCGTTACCGTGACCGCCATGATCGAGACTACGACTCGGAGGAATATTCACCTCCTCGTCGCCGCCATGCTGAACGACGCAAGTCTGGTGTCGGCGAGATCTTGGAAGGCCTTGGGCTTGGAGGAGTCGCTGCTGCTATCACAGGACGCTCCCGCAGCCGCAGCAGGTCCAGAGATCGTGACTCTCGTCGTGACAGAGATGGCAGAGCCAGATCGCGTCACGGAGGCCGCTACGATTCCGACTCCGATAGCCGCAGCCGTAGCAGATCCAAGGGACGTACCGAGCGCAAGTGGGCTCAGGCTGCTCAGGCTGCTCTTGTTGCTGGTGCCGTCGAGGCTTTCCGCTCCCGCAAGGACCCTGGACCATGGACCGGAGAAAAGGGTCGCCGCATCGCTACTGCCGCTATCGGTGCTGGTGGTATTGATGGCCTCGTTGACCGAAACCCCGACAAAAAGACAAAGCGTCACCTGGCCGAAGCCGTGATCGGAGGTCTAGCAGCCAACCGCCTTGCCAACGGCCCTCGCAGTAGAAGTAGAGGTCCCGCTGGCGCCAGGGACGACCCGTATGGCCGATCCCGCAGTCGCTCTCGATCCATCTTTGGCGGCCGTGGCAGAAGCCAATCGCGCGGTCGTGATGGCCAAGGCGGTGGCGCTGGTGGGCTTGAGAAGCTTGCAGCTGGAGGAGCTCTGGCAGCAGCTGGCAAGGCCATCTATGACCGTGTTCGATCAAAGTCACGTCGTAGGCGATCCCCTTCGTCCAGCTCTGCAGACTCGTATGTTCCTTCCCGCAATCGCCGTCGCAACAAGGAGCGAAGCTCACCTGCTCAATCAGATACAGGCAGTCGCGCCGTCGCCCAGCGCGGTCGTGATCGAAACCTTGGCCCTGCCGCTGGTGCAGGTGCAGGTGCTGGCGCCCTTGCTGCTTCAAAGAACAACCGCGGTACACGTAGCGAGAGTTCGTCAAGCAGCAGCACCGATGTCGATGTTCGTCGTAAACGTATGCGAGGCAAGGAGCTTCTAACAGCCGGCCTTGCCACAGTCGCCACCATTCACGCTGCCCATGGTGTTTACTCAAGTATGGAAGCCCATGAGAGGCGCCACAAGCTCGTTCAAGAAGGTGAAATGTCTCCGGCCGAAGCTCGCAAGAAGCAGACAAAGGCTTGGGTTCAGGATGCCGCTGCTGTTGGCATTGCTGCATTGGGTATCAAGGGTGCTTTCAGCGAGTGGAAGGAGATGAACGAGCATAGGTTTGTTGATATGGTTCTGATCCCTTAGAATCTGACTGACTTTTTGCCGACAGACGCGAAATTCACGAGCTGGAGAAGAGAAAGGCTCTCAAGCAGAAACGTCGCGAGAAACAGGACCGAGAGGCACGCCGTGCGCAAGAAGAGAGCCTCTACCGAATGCTTCCCCTATTGCAGCAGCAGCAACAACTGCAGCAGCAACAGCAACAGCAATTTGGAGCTTCTCAAGTGCCCGTGCAGCCTGGAAACCAGATGATGTACCCTGGCAACCTTCCACCTCCACCACCTGGACCCCCTCCTGCTGCGAGGTATTAGGAGCGACCTCCCGCCATACGAGGGATTTTAAAACCCACCTCCGAGGACCGACAAATAACAAAGCTCCGTTGACCATGTCTCGTGGAGGATCAACAGACTCTGCCCAACTCAAAATCCTTTGTCGTGGCATTTTGCATTTCGGTCTTTTTGTGTTCTTGCTTCTGGAGTTTCCTCTTCGCTTCTTACGACCTTGATGACTTTGACGACGACAACAAAACACTGCATTGCTTTTCGGTTTCAGGCGAGCACATACAAGAACGACAGGGCAATGGGATTGAAGTCCAGCAGGCAGACTTGCACATTTTCTTACTTCTTTTTTCTTCCCCCTTTGCACCTTATGATCTCTACGACTAGCACGAGAAGCAGAGAAGCTTCGTCACATAAATCCCCCTTGCTTTCTGAGCAGCGAGAGCATGATTATGAAACAACGAAATCAATTGTTCTAACTAGATTACTTCCCTTTGCCCAGGCCGAATCCCAGTGCTTTGTAGTATCCAGACGAGGGATGATGGTCATATTGACCTTTGGCAAATGTGATGGAGAGGCTCAACAGAGGTAAAATAAAAAAGCTCAAAAGAGTAGGACGAAGCTTTTAGATGGTCGTCAGCTAAGACGAGTAAGTGGTACAACTCGAGCAATCGGTGGCAGCTATTTCGCAGAGGAAAGTACCCTAGTGGTAAGGACACGTTGGCAGAGGTACAAATGAAAGACGTCAAGACCACGCAGAGGAATGGCTGGTCGAGAGAGCATCGAAGCTTGTTGAGAGAAATCTTTTGGCCAAACCCCACTATTCAGCACTTTCAGAAGGAACAATACGAACACTGGCCACTTGGCGAAACGTGCTCTAGCTGGAGACCCTTCTGAAAGCTGGGGGGCAGAAAGATTGGAGGCGGTGAAGATCTGTAGACCTTACGGCAATTGTCGAGATTGAGAGAGGGGTGGGGCCACTTTTTGTTGGCTGCTTCTGCTAGCACTTTACATAGTCGTACACTCTGCTCTCCCTCCTTCCTTCCTCCTTCACATCTCTCTCTCCCACCCCATCTCCCATCCCCTCTTTTCTACACCATCAACATGAGTGCTCCCGCCCAGAAGTTCAAGGTCGCTGACCTCAGCTTGGCCGCTTTCGGTCGTCGCGAGATCGAGCTCGCCGAGCACGAGATGCCTGGTCTCATGGCCACCCGCGCAAAGTACGCTGAGGAGCAGCCCCTCAAGGGTGCTCGCATCGCCGGTTGCTTGCACATGAGTACGCCAATTCATCCAACCCCTCGTCAGATCCAAGCTAATCCGCTCTTTCACAGCCATCCAGACTGCTGTCCTCATCGAGACCCTCAAGGCCCTCGGTGCCGAGCTCACCTGGACCTCCTGCAACATCTTCTCCACCCAGGATCACGCCGCTGCCGCCATTGCCGCCGGTGGTACCCCCGTTTTCGCCTGGAAGGGTGAGACCGAGGAGGAGTACGAGTGGTGTCTCGAGCAGCAGCTCACTGCTTTCCCCTCGGGCAAGTCTCTCAACTTGATCCTCGACGACGGTGGTGATCTTACCGCTCTCGTCCACAAGAAGTACCCCGAGATGCTCAAGGACTGCTACGGTGTCTCTGAGGAGACCACCACTGGTGTCCACCACCTTTACAAGATGCTCAAGAACAAGAACCTCCTTGTTCCCGCCATCAACGTCAACGACTCCGTCACCAAGTCCAAGTTCGACAACCTTTACGGCTGCCGTGAGTCGCTTGTCGACGGTATCAAGCGTGCCACCGATGTCATGATCGCTGGTAAGGTCGCCGTTGTCGCCGGTTTCGGTGATGTCGGTAAGGGTTGTGCCCAGGCCCTTCACGCCATGGGTGCCCGCGTTCTCGTTACTGAGATCGATCCCATCAACGCTCTCCAGGCCGCCGTCTCTGGCTACCAGGTCACCACCATGGAGAAGGCCGCCTCGGTTGGTCAGATCTTCGTCACCACCACCGGCTGCCGTGACATTCTCGTTGGCAAGCACTTCGAGGCCATGCCCGAGAACGCCATTGTCTGCAACATTGGTCACTTCGACATCGAGATTGACGTTGCCTGGTTGAAGAAGAACGCCACCTCGGTCCAGAACATCAAGCCTCAGGTTGACCGTTTCCTCATGCCTTCCGGCCGTCACATCATCCTCCTCGCTGAGGGCCGTCTCGTCAACCTTGGCTGTGCCACCGGCCACTCTTCCTTCGTCATGTCTTGCTCCTTCGCCAACCAGGTCCTTGCCCAGATCATGCTCTTCAAGGCTGGTGACGAGGCCTTCGGCAAGAAGTACGTTGAGTTCGCTCGCGCTGGCGAGGGTGAGGGTGTCGGTGAGCTCAAGAACGGTGTCATGCCCATTGGTGTCTACGTTCTCCCCAAGATTCTCGACGAGCAGGTCGCTCTTCTCCACCTTGAGCACGTCAACGCCGAGCTCTCCACCCTCACCGATGTCCAGGCTGAGTACCTTGGTCTCCCCGTTGAGGGTCCCTTCAAGAGCGACATGTACAGATACTAGATGCTTTTCTAGTGCTGTCTACCGTCGTCTCCTCTCTTTTTCTCTCCACAGCATTTCCCGTTTCACAACTTTTCTGCATAGCATGAAGGGATCTGTTTGCCATAACAGTCTCCCTCTCTGATGTTCTTCTTTGGTCTTTTCTCAACACAACAAGGGGTGCTTATGATGATTCAACATGTGCAATGATACCAGGCGGGACAAAGTAACAATTTACAAAAAGGGGGATCCTTTGATGTGATGGATGGAACATTCGACTTTTGATTCAACCAAACAGGCGATGGTGTCTGGGCGTTATATCCTCTTCATTGAGTTTCCATCAACATTACCTCAACTTCTTCCCCTTTTTTCTAGAAGGATGGAACCCGCATTTCAACTGCGTGGTCAAAAATAAAACTCGATACAGATTACAATAGAAATCAAAAACTTTCTTGCATCTGAAACCATTGTTCTCGCGTTGCTGCTTTGCCTCCTGTGCTGTTCTTGTCTTGCCAAAATCTGGTGCAGATGGTGTAATCATTATCCTCTGCCTTTGTAGTCGCAGCAACTTGCAATGATAGCACGATCAAGGCTGTCAGCGTGTAAATCTTAGCATAGTCTCAATATAGAGACAAGAATAACAAATGCTTCAATTAGTCAATTACTTAAGTATGTATGGGGCTCTGTCCATGTCCAGTAAGAGAAGAATTACAGGAAACGAAAATACAAATCATGGGAAGCGGTCGATATAGACCTGAACCTGCCATCAACGCCGGTGGAAACCGAGAAAGAGTGATCCAAGGAAAAATAAGAATGATAGTCGTCGGCTCTTCTTCATGCAGTCGCTTCCGTATCGACCGCTGGTGCTGAATAGATAAGAATATGTCATGACGATCGTGGAATTCGTGATAGGTCTCGCTCCGAGTCTGGCTTTGATGGTGATGGTGAACAGCGGGCGCGAATGATGATCAATGATAATGCTAGGTACCAGCAGTCGTCTCGCCACCATCACGAGGCATGCTGGCATCGACGTTCCAGAAGATGAAAGGGCCAGAGTATTCGTCTCCGTCATCTGAAGGGTGCCACCAGCGCCCGAGCATAACCATGCCTCCGGGCAAGACGATTCCCTCGTAAGCCCACAAGGAGTTCAGGTCCATGACTCCATGCTCGTCTTTCCAATACTTCATCATGGTCATGCGATGCCAGCCAGGGATGCCGTGCTGAGGAGGCAAAGGATTGAAGTAGCCAGATGCCAGAAACCCTTCACGAGCGTCTTCACCCTCGCCCTTGAAGCAGAAAGATACAGGTTCGCCTTCTGGCAAGACGTGTGGTCCCGTGACTCGTCTTTGAGCCCGTGTGGTAGCTGTACGATATCGAATCTTGGTGCGAGACTTGAGAATCTGTTCGAAGATCTCGGGCCAGAAGTCAAGATCTTTCTTGGGGAAGTCAAGGCAAAGGTCCTATGACAGGTTTAGAAGGGTTGCCACGAGGACTCACTCTCAAAATAGAACTTACTTGGAACGACTGATCAGTACCATCGCCACTCATGTGATCTGGAATCGGATAGTCCTCGTTGTGTCCATCACGTATGAGAACAATTTCGTCGTGGTCGACGTAGGCATAGCTGCCCTTCCAGTGCTTACCGAGCTTCAAAGGGCTCGTCGACAAGGGCTTCGTCCAGCATTGTGGGCGTTCCGAAGTAGCTAGGTCATCGTAACGGAGATGGATTAGCTCGTGCTGGTTGAGCAGATGGTTCTTGAAGAAGTTTGCGACATGCAAAGTCCACTCGATATCGATCTCCTGACAATTAGGACCCTTGAAGATGGGTCGTATAGAATTCTGCGCATAGACCAATGACTGCGAGTCGGAGAAGCCCCATGCTTTGGTTATTCTCGAAGTAGGTGAAGCGGTTAGGGCGAGGTGGGTGAGAACGAGTTGTATGACGAGCAAGGCTTGGTTGGGTAGCGACTTCTTGCATCTCACATAAGGGCGGCGAAAGACACATTCGAGCAGGCCGGTGGCTTTGACGATTGTCTCGAGACGATCCATGTTGAAAGAATGAGTTGTGACATCTCGGGACTTGTGAGGATTGATGTTGAAGGATTCTAATGGTTGTCAGCAAAGCCGTCTGCGAATGAGTCGAAGGTACGCACCATTGATCAGATCCTTGAGCAACGACAGACACTCCATCTCCTTCTGGCCGTTGCCGGCTTGGAAGTCGAATCTTTGGCGTTCGATTCGCTTGCGACATTGGTATTTCTTTCTGAACCACTCGTTGACGACAGATCGTGTGCCAATGGGAGTGTTATTGGGAGGATTGTAGGTATTGAGGAACTGAGTGCGCCAGAACGAGCCCTCATCTTCATCAAGGGCGTACTTTGTCGACTTGCAGATGAGACGGTAGGATGCTATGGATCTGTCGTCAAGATAGCCAGCGATAGATTGTCGGATCTAGAGTGTGTTATCAGTACGAGGAAGCATGAAATTTGAGCAACCGATTCTCGAATTGGGACAATAGACAACACAAAAGAGTCATACCTCGACTGGTAAGATCTCAAAGGCACGTGGTGAGTCTGAATGTGGTTTCTGCTTTCTGACATAAGCATGTGGTCGAGGTTTGCGGGTTAGAGGAGACATTGTCGATATGATATGTAATAGTCGGAGCAGCAGAGGGGTCGAAGGTATCTGGAGCTCGGATTGTGTTGGGGTACTGTGATACAGTAAAAGAAAAGGGAAGAAAGAAAGAGGCTGACGTTGGAGGAAATTACAAAGCAAGAGGTGTGATAGTTGTTAGAGGTGAAAGTGAATTCGATGGTCGAGGACAGTGAAGCGCGCCTCCCAAGTCGACAACTCGTCTTGACAGAAGTGACCACCAACTATCGATCTGAAAGGAGCAACGACGATCACGATAATTGTGTCAAGCAATATATTGTCGACGTCGGACTTTGGAATTGTTGAAGTATCGTGTCTGGTCTTGGTCGCATGCAGCAATTTTTGAAGGTCTATACCGAGCGAGGAGACAAGTCGCTTTCACATCAAGTGAGAAACAACAATTCTTCAGCCCCTTCGTCAAGACCGTTGCTTCATGACAAGTCTTCTTCAGTATCAAAACTTGTAAATACCAAGTCCAGTAGTAAAACGAGATGCAGTTCAGTATGCAAGATGAGATAAATGCAGGCAGTGAACAAGATGAAAAGAGAACATTGCTGGGTATTTTCGAGGGATACATAGCGAACGCCAACATAGAAAGAATATACCTATACTCATTTGCTTAGCTTCTCAAGCAAAATCTTCGCACCTGCATTGCCCTTTGGCCCGTCGTTCGTCTTCTTCTTCTTTTTGTTTTGTTGGTCGTCTGACTCGACAGGTGCCTTTTTCGAAGGGGCCTTTTCACCCTTGGCTGCCTTCTCCAGAGTCTTCTTGCCCTTTGACAGCTCGTCGCGAACGACCTTCTTGTTGGCATCGCTGACGTCTTCGCTCTCAAGCAATTGTACAACGACGAAACTCGAAGGGCTTGTAGCCCAGTCAACAAATTTGCCCTTGAGTGACTTGAACAACATATCACCGAAGCCAAGACGAGGCTCGACCAACTTCACTGTCTTTGTCTCGGGATCGAACTTGCCACCACTGACCAAAGCTCTCAGCATCTTGCCGCCAGCTGCGTTTTGTGCGATGTGTCCTTCTGATGTGACGTCGCCCTCGGTCAGAGCCACCACGGCCTCGCAAGCAGCCTTCTTGTCGCCCTGCGCTTCCAAGAGAACCTCACTGATGTACTGACAACCAAAGCCGACACTTGCAAGGTCGGCAGCACGGCTCTGAATGATAGGTAGCAAGTAAGGTGACATGTATGCAATGAGTTCTGAGCGACGGATTTCGGGGTTCTTCTTGGAGGTAACCTCGCGTACGGATTGTACCTCGGCGATAATGTTCTTCTGAACGTCAGAAACCAGCCACTTGGCTTGACCAGCAAGAGGGTAAAGCAGCGGGATACGGGCGGTCAGATGTGAAATGAGATCAACAAGGCGGTTTTCGCGTTCGGCCTCATCCTTGATGTTCTCTCCCAGCAACTCTGGGAACAGAGCCTTGGCGGTCATCTTAGTGTCGTCGACGGTGTCCATTGCGGCAAGCAGAACAGTGTGTGCATTGGGGTCCAGAGCCATCATCTCAACAGCATCCTTGTAAACACGTAGAATGAGCTTGCGGTCCTTTGCGGTACCGTAACCAAGAGCCAAACACACGACACGGCTGCCGTTCTTTGTGAAGGCCAAGTTCTTGAGAAGGTCGCCACCGTTTTCTTCGTCCAGATCCGATTTGAGCAGCTCAAGGAATTCGGCAGCTTCGGGAGTGCCAGGAGTTGTGTTGAGGAAGTATTGGAGCATGGCGTCATGCAGCATGGTGAAACCGGTCATCTTCTTCTGGACAAGCTGGTTGATGAGCTGCTGGAGGTAGTTCATGATGGGCTTTTTCTTCTCGGGGCTCTCGTCCAGGATGGCCTTGAGGTCAGCCGTGACCTTGTCGTCAGTCTGACCTTGGGCAGCCTTGGTCTTGCCGAAGATGGCGTACTCAGCGCCGTACCATTCGCGGAGCATGAGTGCCTTTTGTGAAGAGGTAGCGACCTGGCGGTAGATGTCGTCGACGATCCAAGCAGCTTCGGGGTGGTTGATCAAGCGACGGATGTGACCATAGAACTGAGGAACGACCATGTTGCGGATCTCGGCGTCTCTGTAACATGAGGTGTCAGTCGAGATGTTAGTGAATAAAGAGGCGTGGGAACAAACCCTTCGACGACCATCTTGGCGACCAAGAACTTGCCGTACTTGCTCTCAGCCAGCTCGCGCATGTCGGTACGGAGCTCTGTGACGATCTGCTTTCTTTGCTGCATGTTGGCATACTTGAGGGCGCATTGGATGACACGCACACTGTCGTGCTTGAAAACGAAGTCGCGAACTCTGCCAGTGATGATGTCGAACAGCTCGCCGACGAGAGCCTTGCGCTCGTCGTTGGGCACATGAGACTTCCTGCGCAGTCTCTCCCAGATCTTCTTGCTACGACCGATGATGTCGGCGTTGGGTTTGGCGGCTTTGCGTTCTTTTGCCAGGGCGCGCTGGGCAGCGTGTGCTTCTGCTGATGATTGACCAGCTATAGGTTGTGTCAGCCGTATGCCTCCTTCTGTTCTCGTCCTTGACGCACTTCTGATCTTCTTGTCGTCCGACTCGCTGTTTCCACCCTCTTGTTCCACGCCAGACATGGCATCGTCCTCTCCGTCTAGCTCGTCTTCATCTTCGTCTTCTTCCTCGCTCGACTCGTCGGATTCGGGAGTGGGTTCCTTGATTGGGGTGGCCTTCTTCTTGGATGAGCCTGTCGAGGCTAGCTTCTGCTTTTTCTCTGATCCAGATCGTGCGGCGGCTACAGCCTTGGGTGCTTCCTTGCGCTTGACTCCAGCCATTGTGTAACAAGGAATGTGTGTTGTGCAACTGTCTTTGGCGAGCGTCTTGACCCTGGCAAAAAAACATGGCGCATGGATTGAAGATTATCCTGACCGCCTTTTTCTGCCACGGCGATTAAATCCACATCTCCGCTCTACCTTATCCTTCCTCCTCCTCCTCCACCACTCTCGCTCTCGACTAAGGTAGGTATTCAACTGCTGACTTGATACCTGAAGCTCTTGGGTCTCATCATGTCGATATAGATACTCACTTGTCTGCCGATGTACGGAGCGCTTCCATGCTCCAATTGATCTCATAGATAGTCTAGAAACCCTACCTGTGTCTAAAGGCTGTCACAAGTTCCCGCTCGACGTCTTCCCCTAGTTCTTGACGAGTTCCTTTCTGCGGTATCACAATCTCTGCAAAGGCATCGTGCATTTCTGTAGCTAGAGTGTGACGATCTTAGCCCGCGCCGAGGTAGCTACCTGCGTCTTGCAGTCGTCCATCGCCAAGAAGAGCTTCAGGTATGCATTTCGCAATCAATGACGCCGCCAACACTCTGTGGCACGTCTTGTTCAAGTGCGACCTTCACTTACAAGTCTGAAAACGACTTTTGCAAGAGACCAAAGACGAATGAGGGTCGCCAAGCCGAACAGCTTCCCAAAGAAGAAAGACTTTGGGCGCAGCAACAGTCACACGTCCAGGGTTGATCTTTCTTGGTGTTCTTGACCCGTCTTGTTCTCCCGTGCAAGGTACCGCCCTCGATATTCAAATTGGCAAGAAGACCAAGACAAAGAGCATAGCAGAGCAAAAGATTTGAAATCGTCCAGGACCACACCCCACAAGAACCTTTTCGATGGTTCAAACCGCCGCCAAGACGAATGCCTTGGTGTTTGCCCTGCTTGTCTTCCTCCATCCTCGCCGCCTTCTCACTCATCCAGAATATCTCTCTTAGATCTCTGTCTTGAGTTTACAAATGACGATTTCCTTGGTATACCGGTATAGATCTTGGCTGCTCGTTGACGAGGATCTCCTTCTGCTTAGCGCTATATGTCTCACCTCCCCCAAGGCTTTGCTATTCTTCTTGATTTCGCACGCGCGACATTGGCGAAGGCTGTTCAGTAGACTCAGTAAGGTCAAGAATAGCATCCAAGATGAATGCCAGTATATTGCCAAGAGATCTTCTGGTATTGGAGTGCTTGGAGTGCTCGGCTAGAGTCAAGAAAGCTGGTTGATATGATGGCAGTGTAGGTAAGTGGTGCTTGGAGATGATGGATAGACAATGGTATAAAGAGGAGCATCTGTCTGTCAGATCAGTACTCCATCATCAGAACAACTTGACAACAATTCAACAATATCAATCATCGAATAATAGATCACCCAGCATCAGCCGATAGCAGCGTCATTAGTATCGAGATGAAATTCACTACCGCCACCCTCGCTGCTCTTGTAGTTGTGGCCTCCGCCTTACCCACAGATGTCCATTACGAGGCTCCCAAAGGTAAGTCATGTTTCTCATGATGCTACCTAAGATCAACTTCTTACTGACCCTGCGCAACTAGGCGGTTGGGAATCCGTCGACTACCCTGAGAATGCCGGTGCAAACCTGCATGAGTATCCCAAAGGCACTGGGGAGAACCTTCACGAATATCCTCCTCCCCCTGGCGGCTGGGGATCTGTCGACTACGCCAAGGACGGTGCCGCACCTGCCATATGTCCCGAAGCTCCCAAGATGGCAGGATTGCCCTTCACCTTCACTTCCTACTATGAAGTCAAGGCCGTTCCTGGAGAAGTCGTCAACGGCACAACGCCTACGGGAGGTCTCGAGGGCGCTTCGGGCCTCTTTAAGATCGGCATCAACAGCCACTTGAATCTGATCTGCTACAACATCGAAATCTACAACTTCCGCGGCGAGTACCAATCTCCCGCCGCAACAGCCACACATATCCACGAGGCTGCAAAGGGCGCTTCCGGTCCACCTAGAATCGCTTTCCCCAACCCTGTTGATGTTGGTAACGGTGTTCGTCGCTCTGTCGGTTGCCAGCAGGGTCCTTTCAGGACTGGTGTTTTGGCGAATGGGAAGGATACCGCTGATGGTTTCCAAGTTAGCCAGATCGAGAAGAACCCTGCTGGTTTCTTCGCCGATACTCATTCAAGCTTGGCCGTTCCTGGTGCTGTCCGCGGCCAGCTTGCTTAGATCTTTGCACTTGTAGTAATGGCCTGAAGATGTTGTTGTAACACTTGGACTGACTTTCTGCTTGTACCTATTTCGTATGTCATCTGATAAGATCTCTAATAACGTGATAACATTTCTCCCTATGCTTGATTCGCTTTTCTCGGAACATTTTCTAGTCGCCTTTGATACACATCAGTGGTTTAGAAATGAAGTACCTCTTTCCACTGCATCTTCGGCTCGTGGATGCCGTTTGGGTAAGTACGCCATGTGATGTTGCAGGTGCCACTCGCTCCTTCTGTGACGTCTCTCAGATCCATATCATGCACGCGAAGGCATTCTGGCATCTGTTGTGGCGACCTCACCTCCCCATCAGCGATCATGCGCATCAACGGTCCCGGTTCCATGTATGCGGTCGTCGCACCCTCGTATATCAACGCACTAGATTCCTCCACTTCTACCCATCTCCTGGCGGCTTTTGCATGCAGACGCGCGTCCCAAAGACCCTCGCGGCCATTCAATTCTTCGAGCATGGATATGGCTTCACGTCTTATGATCGGATCGCGGCACTTGATGCCGACGAGGTAAAGCGGTGGTATCGAGCTCATATTGAGCGAAAACCTCGGCACGTTAGAGACCGAGAGCGAAGCCAGTCCGGAGTGCAAGCACCAATCTTTTGACTCTGGTATTGGTGTCATCAGAGTTCGTGACCACCTGACAATGGACGCGAATTCGGGAAGATAGGCATCGAAGCCAGATTCTTCTAGCTCGGTACATCGGGCCAGCCATATGAACGTAGCTGTATGCTGTGTTCGAAGCGATTTCTCTATCCTGTTGTCATTGTCTGTGAATGTGTTACACGACTTGACGTAATTGGCCATGCTGTTCTTCCAGATGGAGAATTCGCTCAGAAGATGTATTTGCAGTGTACGTCCCGAAAGTGAGATGGAACCGTTCTCGGCATGCTTCCCATCGTGAACGGTGCGAATAAACCCTAGACTTGAAGCAACAAGCAAGTCGAGGGAGATTTTAGCCTGCTCAAGAGTGTCGAAAGACCTTGGTATAGACAAAGCCAATAACTTATCCATGTGGTTGAACATACTAGATCCTGAAAAGCCCATCAAGGTTGTTTGAGAGTCCAATCGATGGAATAGTGGACGAATTTCCTGCCGGATAGATTTGGCAATTGTATTCGAGGAGGCTTCTTTCTCCCCATCTTGTGCCAGCGATGTTCTGAGCATATTCAGTCCATTCTTTAGGTGGTCTATGACTAGCAGGCGATTGCCGTAGATGCACTCCAGTGAGATGTACATAAGACAACATAACAAAGCTATATCAAGTGATTGTGACTCCGTGCTGAGATACAACTTCAGCTGTTTGATAGACTCATTGTAATGGCGTAGAGCAAAGTTGGGATGTATCGTATCTTGTACTGCTTGGTTGTTGGTAGCTTCAGCTTCAAAGCGTGCATGGGCCGAACCCAATGCTACCAAAGCATGTCGGACGGCTGGCTCCGACAAGCTCAACTGAGGCAGAGAGAAGGACCAAAAGGAGTGGCTCAGGACGTTAGAGAGGGCAGGTCCGGTGCGCATACTGAAGAACTCGATCCATGGACTCTCCTCACTAGACATTGCTGGGGACAGAAAGGCAGCATCAATGATCGGCTTAGCTGGTGCTAATCGTCGAATTACCCGGCTTGAGGTAGATGCCGAAGGTGATGGTCTCTTTTGTGTTGAGGTAATGGCGGGTCGATCTGAAGTTGTGCCAGCTTTTGTGCACTTCCTTTCTGGCTGCAGGGCATAGCCGTCGCATTTGCGGCCAGTGTGGGTGCAGCGTTTACAGAATGGCTTTTCCTCATCACATTTTACCTTTCGTATCTGTCAAAATGAGTTAGTCGTAGCTCGTTGTCATCAATTGATCGGTCGCATACTTTACAAGTGATGCAGCCAGTGCGGACTTTGAGCTTTCGACTTGGTCGATTGCCGTCGGATGGACTTGTAGACATGAATAGCAGCTCACGCGATACACTCTATGACGAACAACTGCTGGTCGTCATACAACACAACCAAAGCATTGCGATAACAAGCGATGCGACAAGATAGGAATGGTTGAAAGTCAACATGTCGTTGTTCACGAACCGGTGAGGATGATTGTTAAACAGCTGCCTGGGCGTGCTTCTATTTGTGTCTAGAGTGGGCAGGTCCAACCGACCGCGAAGGATTCTTCGCTTTGACTTGCAAATTGTGTCTGGTGCACGGTTGAAGGTCTCTTCTGAGTTTTCATGCAGGTTGCTGTAAAATTCTCTGAATCTTCTATGTATTTTACAGCTATCCATGACCGTGTTGCGATCTAGCCTATATCTTCACTAACCCCAGTCCATCTAGCTCGGTCAATCTCTAGTTAAACCCTTCAAATGTGCGATTTCTGATCAGGAACCTCAGTTGACTCGCTCTCTACCATCGAAGGTGTTGCAGTCTCCTGGCTGACCATTCTGATGTGGTTGTTATCGCTCTGACTGTTTTTCTTCCAGGTCCAGTTTGCGGCTGCCCAAGACGTTGCACTGCCGAATGCAACTCCAGGATGACAGACAGTCAAAGCGATCGTTGCAATGATAATCATCGGTCCTTCCAGGATCATGAATGCCGTCTGATCATTGGCCAGGTCTCCTCCGAATCCATCCTTGAGCTCTGCGACACGGAAGACGCAACGAATGTAAATTGTGATGGTTGCAATCGCAATTGCGTACGGGAGCACGCGGAACATGGTGCGCTTCCTGAGGTCGAAGAAGTCGAAGTTCAGTTCGCTCTCTCTTGCCTTGTATGCTCTGTAGCCAAACTCCATGCTGAGACCAATGAAGATGGTCAGGCTGACGACTTGGAAAGCAAGACCGCCAATCATTATGTCAACACCAGTACGAGATGGGTCAGAGGCATCCTGTGTGGCAGCCAGAGCACCACCAACAGCTTGGAGCAGAAGACTGATGAAGTCGCAGATCACGAAGGTGAGGGTATAGAATTTTGGTGAGAAGCGTGAGATGTTTTGACCGTAAACGATGACAATGCGGCCGAGGCAGAGGTATATGGACGCCGTGAGGAACGCTGGACCGATAGTAAGGCACACAAGGTATCTGATATTGTCAGCAAGAGCTCGAGATGGAAGGTACGGGATACTGCTTACAAGACGAACTGATCAAAGTTAAAAGGATTGCCGCTGAGAGTAATACGACCAGCGTAGCCGAGAACTTCAAGAAGAAGGCCACAAAACATTCCAATGAAGAATCCCCAAGTGCGATACTTCCAGACCAGACCCATCTGAGCTAGAAGAATAATGGCGAATATGATGCAGTATGCCAGGTTGCCGCCATATGTCGGGACGTATTCAATCTGGGCATAGTCCAACGAACACACGCCGATCGCGCAGTCGTCTGGATTGATCAGGGTGCCATTGAGTGCTGGAATGAGCACAGTGCCATTCACAATTGTTGCCATCGTGCAGTGTACGGAGCGCTTGGAGTGTAGATATGTGGATGACGGAGTAAAATCTGATGAGATGGATGGAAATCAGAGGTAGAGTAAAGTCTGTTTGAGGATACACGGTACACAGAGGGCTCGACTGATGTTTATATCATTACACCTGCCATACCTGATAATCATTGAGAGGGTTCAAGAACACGGCTGCTGCAACTCAGCCTCCTCTGTCCTGTCAGATCCATGGTATCCTGGAGACAAACAGTCGCAAGGCTTTCCTATTCGGCGTTCAACGCCTGGGAATATGCTGCATACCTTGTCGGTCATGGGCATGATTGGCTCACTCGCGACGGTTGCCAAAAAGAGAGCTTAGCAACACGTCGAAACAACAAGGCTGCGGTCCGAGAAAGAAGAAGCATGGGCGGTGCAGGAGCGGAGGACCCCTTTCTGGCATGTCCCCACATCTCGCATGTCCTCCTGATTGGTCGACTCGCACTTGGCATGGAGGACTAAGAGTTGAGCTGACGATAACTTCCATGTCTATGTCTCTGTTGTTTGCTTAAATTTTCGCACTCATAGGCTTGGCAGATACGGTGTTGATGAGCTCGCTGCTTGTCTGGCAGTGCATTCGTGTCAAGAATAACTTGCGAACTTTTACATTACTTGTACGGATGGCCGCGGATTAACTTCCGTATGAGCAAAAGCTCGCATGGTCTGAGAAGATTCGCAAACCTAAGCAGACACGCCGCAACACGGCTGTAATGCCCACGAGATCATGGCGAAGAAACCAGATTTTCCAAGGACAGGGTCGGTACCAGGGACTGGTCGCTTTATGGCGATTTGGCATTGTATAGGCTTGCTGTTAGACACACCCTGACTTCGCATACACATATTAGGATAGCGCCTCGAGGCGGGGAAGCGGCGAGCTTTTTGAACTTTCCGAAAGCCTGCGTCGTTCGTGAATCGGTTCGCTCTGCAGAGTGGATGTCTGAGAGTAACGCTCCACCGCGAGACGAGTCGCAACCTGCGGCGGCGTTTGTCAGACGTCGTAAACCTCGCCCATCCCGGGGTAGAGGTCTCCGTACAACAACAGGATGGTCTGCTATGTTGTATCCCCACCACCAAGGCTTCGCTGACTCGGCATTTCGCAGTGCTGTATGCCGATCTCGTCATATGAAATGCGACGAGAAAAGACCGACCTGTTCGGCTTGCTTTAAAAGCAAGCGGCAATGTGTGTATGCTTCGACGACGAGTAGTGTAAGTCTTGATCGTTGCCTGTACTATATTCGCTTCATTCTTCCGTATCTCTGTTTGTCGTGTTCTACTTCGTCCGCAACGTTCGAAGATATGCGCACGAGTTATCTGATCAAGCACGCAGACGTCCCAAACCAGGCAAAGCTCTACCGCCACGGTACCCAGATCAGCCAGTCCACCTTCTGTACCACAAGGATCAACTCTGGATGGCGTTGCTCAACAGGCTGAAGCTAGTGCTTCCAGGCAACCACTACCTGAGTATGAAACGCCATATCCAGGAAACAATGATACAGCACTTCACGCTGCGCCTCCCAGCATCCATGCACCTGACTTTGTCAGACAGCTTGATGACAATCAAACATCGAGTCCTCGATCAAGTCTGAGTGGGAGCACTGCTTATGCTGCCGATGTCGCTCCTCTTCGATGGTTTGGTCTGCTCGCTGGAGATGCAACAAATGCAAACTGGAACTTCAATCCCATATCGCCGAATCTAGTGACAGTACAAAATAACACTACGCACAATCAAGCTCAATACACGAGTGGGAGCTCATTTGCCCGCCCTTCAGGTCTCATCCAAGGCTCATACACGCCTTCTATCATTCCACATGAAGTCGTGGCTTTGTCGGATCTGGAGGTCTCTCTGTTCAAATATTTTGTCACACACTTCAGCCGCTGGATAGATCTTACTGACCCTCATCGCCACTTCTCGGTAATGGTACCACATCTTGCCTTACGCAACCAAGGATTAATGAAGGCTATACTGGCGCTTTGCGCCAGACACCTGTCAATCAAACCACTATCAGACCTGGCCCCTGATCGCACACTCGCAGTGCAATATTACTATGAAACGCTTCAATACCTTCAACAGGCCATGAAGAGTGAAGCATATCTCCGCAGCGAAGAGCTCCTAGTCACATGCTTGATAATCAGCACCTACGAGATGATCGATGGAGAGGGACAAAGTTGGGAGCGACACCTAAGGGGTATATTCTGGGTTCAGAGATCTCGTGAGATCAATGGCGAATCTGGAGGTCTGAACCAGGCTGTATGGTGGGCTTGGTTGCGACAAGACGTCTGGGCTGCCTTTAGAGAAGGCCGCAAAGTGCTGAGCTTTTTCAAACCTACAAAACCGTACTACGCAATGGATCATTGGGACATTGCTGCGAGATGCGTCTACCTAGTAGCACAATGTGTCAACTACAGCTCGGAGCAGGAGGTTGAAGCTGGAAAGTCTGATTTGATCATGCGATTGGCAAAAGCAGATGAATTGTCAACGAAGTTGGAAGATTGGTATCAACATCTGACCAGCCATTTCAATCCCTTGCCTTGTCTGAATACCTCACAAGAACCATTCAAACCTATCTGGATACATCCTCCAGTGTTCGCCGCTGGTCTGCAGCTCTATCACTTCGCAAAAATTCTGCTACAGATATGTACTCCTGCAGCCGGAGGCTTGAAGGAGTACGTGACGAGAGAGCGTGCCCTCAACGAATCGGTTGATGTGATTTGTGGCATAGCTCTGGCCACTGAGGACGACGCGGCTATGGTGATCTCCACACAGTGCATCTTCGCTGCAGGTTTGCATACACAAGATCCAGTCAAGAGAGCTGCCATAATCGAGATGCTCGCACAACATCAATCGCGTACTGGCTGGCCTGTCCACGATCTCCGCATAGACTTGAAATCGGAGTGGACCAAGGCAGATAAGACAGCACGATCTTGATCCAACAGCCCTCGGAAACTCTCTTGCAGCATCATGATGTTGGCTTGAAAGTGATCCGAATGTGGATGTCGTGGTCTGAAGTGAGCCATGCAGCTTTTCCTCAAGAAACTACGAGATGGCTTGAGGAGACAACATTACATGGTTCCAAATATCAGATGACCGTCTCACAAGCGTATTGATCATACAACAGATTATTCACGAGATGCCATTTTGTGGAGATCAATCATGTCTGAAGGTCAGGACTAGATCTTACCTACCCTGTACGACCACGCCACTTGACATTGCGGGCTCAAGGCACAAGCCTGATTGCGCCGACCGATGAGAATCTCTGCCGACAAGATGACTTTGATCAGTCAACTCTTTGGCACCCATATCTTCCCACTGCATGAATCGCGGTCAACTGGTCAGGCTGGAATTCGGCTGTGAAACCGCAGGACAATGGTTATCAGACTGTGAGCCAAAGCCCTGGTAGATGACCTTGTACATCAAGAGAGTATCGTTCCTAATCATAGACACAATCGAGGTGCCCCAATATTATGCGAAAAGTGAAGCACAATCCTGGCCATCGTCTCCCTGCGGAGGTCTCTTGACTGCTTCAAGTATCATTGAGTTCTCGAAGCAAAAGATCAAAATACCAAAGCTAAGCAATGATCTATCAGTTGAATATCAACATATGCCTACGCTTTATTTGAGCTTGAACAAGATCTTATCTGATAGGACACTCCGTAGAGATTCTGAAGCGTTTCATCGTGTTGTTCCGGGGAGATAAGATCATTGTTCAATCTGATACACATCTGTTTTGTGGCTCCAAAAGGGCGGCATGGGTCTCCATGCAATGCCCTCTGTGATGACATTCGTACCTATCGTCGATGTTGTCCCGTGCAACGCATATAGGCTGAGGACATGAGATCAAGGTTGAAGATTCGCTGTCAGGAGATACAGTTTCGATCCCGCTCAAACTGTATATGCGCCAAAAAGGGCCAGCACACCCTGACCTCTTTCAATTCATCCTCGATATACATCGTACCGTTCGATCTGGTAAAGGCAGTGCTTGTCGTCAACGGAAACGTCACTCTACATCCAACACCAACCCTCTAGAGGAAGGTGACCAAGAATTTTATATCCGTCATCTATTGTTTCGAGCCGTATCGTAGTGACTTGATGAATGATGATGATTGTTTACGCCAGACCTAGTTGCCTCCCTATACCATTACGCGTCCCTTCGCCCGTTTTCCAGAAACTCGCTGCAATCGATCCAGCTTTCCGTCGCACCGGGAAAATTGCAACAGTGACATGAAAGTATGATTTCAACAGACACGAGTCTTTCGCATGGCAGGGCATGTCGCCGTTCGAGTTTCGACATGTTGAGCATGAGGTCATCGATCTTCGCTGTCAAGTCGTGTCTTTGCAGTGACATGCTGGGGTAACGAAGCTTGTTTTTACGCTTTGCGATTGCCCATATACGATTCATGCCTTTGCCTATAGGGCCACGCGATCACGATACGACTTTTCTAGGGTGTTCAAAAAAAGGTTGAGGCTCTAGGCATTGATGTAACAGCGGGATACAGCGACGATCAAGTATAGAAACGGGAAAGTGCGTTCTTGAAAACAAACAGTGCAGGTATGATGATATAGAAATTAGCGTATATGATAATGTAGCTCGTGGTGTAGAGAAAAAGAAAAGTAAAGTAAACAAATCGTGAAGATTCGTCAAGCGCACGCATGATGCGCACCCGGGGCCGTCACCGAAATCTTGGAAAGCGCTCAGATGACAGCAGCTTCGTCGCTGCTGGAGCCCCTTCGCAGGACACCCTTCTCACTTCCCGCTCTCTTCGTCGCCCGTCTATCTCTCCACAGTGCAAAGAAGCGAAGTGCCAAGAAGATAGCACCGAGGATCGCGACAACAATGATGTAGGCTGTGTTGTAGTTGCTGTCTCCAGACTGGTTGAGACCTAAAGGCACATTGACGATGCCCAAGATGATCAAGCAAATACCAAGGAACATGTGAACCTTTCCGATAATAGTCTTGTGGCCGCGACGGAAAAGCAGGTGATGAATTAGGCCGCCAAGAGCTTGAATGGCGAGAAGCGCGAAGAGAACAAGTCCGATGATCTGATGAGCTGTGTTGTACTCGTTCTAATTGCAGATTGTTAGCACCCTGAATGAGGCAAAAGGGGGAAATATGAGCTTACATAGCCGAATTTCTCCGACAGGTAGATTCCAGTACCAAGACCAACGATGACAAAACAGTAGGCTGTGGCTTGGATGATACCATGGCCGATGACGCTGTGGCCTAGACGAAGCACCAGGACACCCAAGGGGAACAAGATGACGAATGCAATAGCCATGAAGATGCCGTGGACTCTGTTATACACGTTTTCGCTAGCTCCATGGGACGAGCCAGAGGAAGGGCCGCTCTGAGACGAACCGGAGTCGCCACCTGAGTTCAACGCGGGAGTGTTGGATCCGCTGAAAGCAGCTTGCGTCATATCCATCGAGAAGGAGTTGTAGATCGTGTGTTGAGCAATGCTTTGAGACGTCGAGTCGCTAGAGATGGCATTGGTGGAAGGTCCGAGAGCAAATATGAATGGCTGGTCCGTTGATGTGGTGTCCATTGTTCCAAGAGACCACGTTGTGCAGTTGTAACACACGCCCATGAGTTGGTACGTTCCATTGGTAATGGAGCTAGATCTTACTTGCACTTCCTTCGAAGACGTATACTGGGGTTGTGAGTGTCCAGTAGAAAGTCGAGGACTTAGAGTTACACCTAAATTACAACCACTCAGATCTGCTTACAACCATGATATGTGAGGGAGTTCATTTACCTGTGCCGTTCGAGCTTGGGTATCCAATGAACATGAGCGAATTCTTCATCTGGCTTCCAATGCCAAATGCGAACCATGAATAGGTTGAGGGAGCAGACATGTTGAAGTACAGGTCATTGCCCGTTGTATTAAGTCCAAGGTCGAGGTGGAACGCGCTGGAACCTTGATGTTGATATGTGTAGGTAGAAGTTCCATTGCCTGCAAATGCAACTGCGAAGAAAGCAAACAGGAGTGCTGTAGGACAATAAACATCAGTACCTGCATCATGTGCCAGGTCAGGCAGGAACGGAGTTGCTTACTATACAAGAAGGTAGACATCATTGTGTCAAGCTGGTATCCTTGGACAGAAGAATATTCTCTTCAAGCAATTTTGATGCAATATAAAATGTGATTGGGGTTACAGAGGAGTGGTTGGGCAGATCCGTTTTATTGTATGTTCGACTTCAGACAAGGCTTTGCCAATGTAAGATCCACGCGTCGAAGTGGTACGAAGCTACCGGGTCGAACGCCTCACTCAGCTGGAAGGATAAATGTGCAGACGGGAGGCCGACGGGAAGTCGAAAACAGCAGCGAGTGCGGTTCCTCTTATCGTCTCTTACTCGTTTACCGAAAGCTCCAACGCAACCCGCGCGCCTTCGAGCCGCAACGTTGGTAAGACATGACAGTCGTGTTGTGACCCAAAAAGTGGTGATGTGCAGGAGATTATCAAAAACGGGCTTATTTTGTCGACGGGTGGTGATGCAGTAGTGTGATTGGTAGAGAACTGAATCATCGGGTGAGCTCATGCTTTTTTGGTCGGCAGTCAAACGTCTAGTAGTGAACTTTATGGTCAGAATCGCGAGTCGTTCATCGGAGATGAAACCAGCCAATTGCGGATGGACATTTTAAGCTTCTTTTTAGTACCGCCGAGTGAATCTGGGGACCGACCCGTGCGCATGCAGGTGGTCTAGATTTGCTGTCAGCTGAGAGCTCCTTGGTCAACATGATGAGAAAAAGTCCATGATGACATGGCGCGCTGTGAATGTGCTGAGGATACTGCGCCAGTTTGTGATGATGAAGTCCGAGAGAGCCAGTTTCTGCAGTCTCTGTCTTGCTTACTACGAGTACATCAATCAATCAACCTTCCGTGTTCCAACTTCCAAGAGAATATGGCGGTGGCTTAGGCATGGGGTGAGCGAGCAGATCAATAACGCTGCCTCCACGCCTAAATGTGAGGACTGTCCATTGCTTCAGCACCTCGCTTACCATGACTTTACGAGAATGGAAATTGAAAGCGACTGCGCCTTTGAGATATCGCGACCCATGTCGACAGCGTGACAGCGTACTGGCTTGTACAATCGCATTGCGAATAACAACTGAGTGTTGTCTTGTCGCTCTGTTTCAACAGAGAACATATTTGCCTCGGCTTCGAGCAACGCTTAGTTGCCAAGGATGTCCCGCCTACAGGGTACACTGATCGCACCAATGATTACTCTCGAGCTTTTGAGGAGTCCCTGGTAACCAAGACTTGCGACTCTGATGGACAGACCTGCGAAGAACCTCGGTGATGTGGGCAGTCAGCTATACCATCTGATCCCGATCTGTTCAAGGAGTGACACCAACGATAGAAAAGTCACACCTAAAGATGGTACAGCCCAATATTCATCTCTGGTCTCTTGTCCCACAGACATGACTGAAGCTCAAGCTGTGACAAAGATATCGCAGTGATCGTGGTCAATCAACTAAACGACCCGATCGCGACGTCTTTGAAAAAGCTTGAAGTACTTCGGCCAACAGCATTTTGTGGCAGCGCGCACCGGATACGAGGTTGAGATTAATATAAGAGATATAGGGGAGCACAACAGTGCGCGATATGAGAGAGCAATGGAGAATTCTTGTATTCTTCTGGGTATCATGAAAAAGTGCTTCAGTGCAGTAGCCCCTCAGCAAAGTTGGATCAAAAAGGTGGATATTCGGGTCGGCCAAATGACAGTGACCCTAGGTCTGATGAGCAATTGTTGGAAGGATGGACTCCTGCTGGGCTCATGTGGCTACGCTCTCTTGGGCCTCTTGTATGGCTGATTTGGAGGGGACCTCGTTCGGGCAAGGGGTGCGGTCGTGTCGTGGCAGGTTGGTCAAAAGCTCATTTGAACTCGTTGGGCCAGCACTTCTCCTTGGTCCAGACGTCGGGGTGAGTGGATGCGTGCTGCTCAAGGATAGCAAGGTTGGAGCTAGTCTAAAGTGCTCTATGTCAGATTCAAGTGTCTGTGTAATGCGACACGAGAGCAGACTTACCAGCTCCTTCTTGCAGAAGGCGCAGATCGAAGTGGCCTTCGGCTTCTTCACTGGAGTGCCGTTGGCGTGGACAGGGACACGAGTGCCAGCGGCCTCGGCCTTCTTGTGCTCGCGGTGGATACGGTCCTTCTTGGAGATAGGCATCTTGGCTGTGGGAAGGTAGTGTGACAAGGCAAGGCTCAGAGAAGGGCTGATAACAGAGGGCGCGACAAAAGATTGTTGACTTTTTCTTGGCGAGACCCTGTTTTTTCTCCTTATCTTATCGCCGTTTCCCGCGTGCCTTCTCCAGTAACACCCGACCCATCATCTCTCACTTTCACCACTGAAGCCCTGCAAGTCGGACTCGCTCACCATACCTATGCAGCAAACCCAGAAGATTCGACCACACCAATCCCTACGTCGAAAGGTCTCAGGGTGCACTTCCTCTTGCCATATCTTGCATAGGCTTAAAACGTGGTCTAGTGATTAATACCACCTTCCCTTTAGACCTATCCTCACACGCAGGAACTTGCTTCTCCGGTGCTTCAAAGAGTCGTCGAAGCATTGCTAAGCCCCATTCCTCGCAACGCTGCTCCTCGACAAGGCTTCTGCTCTGTCCAACATCTGCGCCTGCATCTGTGCCAAGCTGTATGCCACGCGTCCACTCGACCACCCTTTGCTTCACCACTCCCCATCATATCTTGTTTGCACCTGACCTGACTTCCTCTTGATAATCTCCCCTTGGCCATGAAAGCCAGTTGATCATTCGTCTCCCGGTCATGTCCTGCAAGGATACAATTCCGCCATGCTGAGCTGTATCGAGAGCAACCATTGACGACGTGCCCCATGCCAAGGGCCCAAGCATTAGTGCAGTCGTCACTAGCATGCACCGCAGCATGTTTCATGCCAGATGCTGGCCCATGATATATGTCGATCTTCTAACAGTCCCATGTCCATTGCTAACACAACCGCTCTCATTGGCTCTACTTTGGTCATCGCCAAGTCCTCTGTCGTCCTCAGCTGCACGCACGTATCAGAAAGACAGGCACCTCCCTTCCATACGCAACTATGCCCTATCTCAACATTGTTCCAGCGTATGCTGAGCACTGCTTGCTGACTCCAAACATCTGAATCTGAACTCCACCTGTCGTAAGTCGTCCTATGTAGAATCGATTTCAATCATGGCAGGTCGATACTTGTAAGTCTATATAAGTCGGTACTGTTATAGCCATTCCATTGTTCAGTCCTCTCCTTTCTGCATCCGACTACTACGACTCTAAATCTTGCATCACCATGGTTCAATTCTCCAAATTCATCGGCACTGTTGCTGCAGCATCTTTTCTTGCTCCTTCTCTTGCCCACCCTGGAGAGCATCACGATCACCATGCCATCAAGGCTCAGATCCAAGCCCGCGAGCGACTTGCTGCCAGGGTTAGACGCTCTGTCGATGCTTGTAGCGGGAGCAGCGAACATCTTCAACTGTCGGCTCGTTCTGCTGCCCGTCGCTCCAAGGTCGTCAGAGAGCTTCGTGAGAAGCGCGGCATCACTGCTGCTCCTCAGAAGTTCAAGCGTGACCTCGCTACACTGGAAAAATTCGATGCTCTCGACCACAACCGTACTGATGAGCTTCATTACGATATGCATACTCCCGAACATATTATCTTCGGCGCCAACACTAGCTGTGTTCTGAGTCCAGAAGTTACTGATGGTCCTTACTACGTCACTGGCGAGCAGATTCGTAGCAATGTCAAGGAGGAGCTCTACTCTGATGGCGTTGATCTCTTCCTCGAAGTTCAGTACATCGACATCAATACTTGTCGTCCCATTCCTGACGTTTTCACGGATATATGGCAAGCGAACTCAACTGGTGTCTACAGTGGGATCTCAACCTCTGGAAACTACGCCTCTGGTGGCTATAATTCGACCTATCTTCGGTATCTTTTGATTACACCACCCAACTCATGAATGATTTTCTGACTCATTTCAAGTGGTATTCAGCCTACCGATCAAGACGGTGTAGTCCACTTCGAGACCATCTTCCCAGGTCACTACGATGGCAAGTCCTGCGGGTTCGTCATCTGTACACATTCAGCTGACTTTGGTTTCTCAGGTCGTGCAACTCATACCCACCTGCTCTCCCACATGAACGTCACTCGCTTCCCTAACAACACCATCTCGACAAACGGCAACATTACTCACATCGGACAACTCTTCTGGAACTCTAAGCTCCGCGAGGCAGTCGAACAAGTCTATCCTTACAACACAAACACTCAAGCTGTTACCAGCAACGCAGACGATATGTGGGACATTGTCGCCGCTGGTACAACCTTTGATCCGTTCCCTGAATACATTTATCTCGGCGATGACCTTGCAGATGGTCTTTTCGCTTGGATCCAGATCGGCATTGACCCCACCGCAAACTACATTGACGACGAGTACTACTCTGTTGCTGCTTATTTGGATGCTGACGGTGGACATGCTTCCTCAAGCTCCTTTGTCGGTGGCGGCAGTGGTGGTGAGGGCATGGGTAATGGCACTGCCGGCAATGGCACATTCCCTGGTAACGGGACCAGCTCTGTAAACTCAACTTCTGCTTAGAGCGATGAGCCTGAAGCGGATGCTAGACCAGACGAGGAACGTGGTTTTTGCAGTGATCGGTTGGTGCTGTCCTCGAAATGCGTCCTGCAACTGCTCTGTGAAGACTAAAGAATGGCTCGCAGTACATTTATATTGTGTGCTGGGACAAGGTTCTGTAGATGATCTCACTACATGTAGGCTTCCGCGTATAGGAGGTTCTTCTGATAGTGAAATACTAAACCACTGTCCTATCTACTCGATCTTCTATCTGTACGGAATCATGCAATGTCATGCTTATAAAATGGCATTGTCTTGACAAAGCAAGATTTTTGGCAGCATTCGAGCTCGGAACTCTGCAATACAGCATGCAGCTTCTCCGTGTGCTGAGCATTGCCGCAGTATAGCCATGTAAATACACGATACTCTCCAAACAAGGGTAACGTCCACTGAGACATCTTCGCAGGCTTTCAAGCAAATTCGCCCC
This sequence comes from Aureobasidium sp. Y128-05A, assembly GCA_037042735.1. Taxonomy (NCBI): domain Eukaryota; kingdom Fungi; phylum Ascomycota; class Dothideomycetes; order Dothideales; family Saccotheciaceae; genus Aureobasidium; species Aureobasidium sp. Y128-05A. Next base: position 229,969 of record JAXQKC010000088.1, read on the forward strand.
CAGCAAGCCAAGTATTTGACTGCGCGATCAGCTCGTTCAAACCTTCGTGAATGTCCATTTGTCCTTCCAGTACCAATGGTCCTTCTATAAGAAGGTGGTTACCACAGGCCACATCATTACCCACAGGTCTCCAAAGGCGAAGATCAGAGATAGTCAAACTCTCAAGGTTGAGATGATCCCTTAGGAAGTCGAATGGATACTTTTCCTGGACGGCGCCCTTATTGAGGAAGCCTTGCCACATATCAACTTTCGAAAACTCCAGGTGTTTGATCGCTCGTGGCGCTCTACTGAGGAAGTTGAGGAGAGGGCGTGACAAAACTCCAGCGTCTTTGAAAATGATCCTCTCGAATCCGGTTGTCTTCAGAGCTGTGCCAAATTTAGGGAGGTCAATGAAATGTCTCTCATCCATCAGATAGTAACAACTCAAATGCAGCTGACCAGGGCTGATATTTATGGGAAGAGATGCTCCACCGTTCCAATATATTTCCAAGTAGAGGTCAAGTGAGGGATTGAAAGTCCCTTCTTCAGAAAACAGGATAGATGCGAACTCATCGCTGTCCAAAACGCCCAATGAACTTTGCATGAGATGTATACGCAGTTTGCTGAGGTCGTAGCTGAGATGCGCTGCTGTCTTTAGGCACTCCATGGTCGCTCGAAGATGACAATCAGAAGTGCGTGCGTTCTCGCTACTGCTTCCGACAATGGTAAAACCGTCAACTCTCTCCAAGATTTGGTTGTCGTGAACACCTAGAATGACACCATGGTTTCCATGGCGTTTGAGGTTGTTTAAGGCTAAGGTGAGCCTTTGGGTGTAAGAAGACGACGACGAAGAAGACGACGACGAAGAAGAAGAAGATGTGCCGGAGTGCACCAGTACTGTAGGTATGGGATCTTCCTCACGAGAAGTCCCACATACTATGGTCTTCACGCAGCAGCTGAAGACTGAATGATTCGTGATCTCGATCAAGGCTTCTAGGCCCGAATTGGCGAGAATGAGGTTTGCGAAGTAGATCTGGCCAAACCTCTTGGTAGAGCTAGCATAGAGCTGGCTACAAGCCAGGCGCAAATTCGGCAGATCCGATTCGTCACATGCTAGGACGACCTTTGCTAAAAGTTCTGTAGGAAGCGTGAGAAATGGAGAGATTGTCATTGTCAGTGTAGTCGTGTGTGATAGCAGTATGGAATCCTTTGGTGATGAAGCAGAGCTCAATACGAGGTCTTGGCAAGACAGTGCCACCATACCTCCTTATATGCTGAAAACTATTACAGCAGCTACAAGATTGCACAATACTGTTCGAATGCAGAGAGACTGTTGTCTCGAGGCCTCTCTGTGGACAGCAATTCTTAGGAAGTGTCGTGTATCTTCACAGGCTGAGACATCACTATAAGTCGCCGTGAAAGATCTGGCACACAGGGGGACAATACTGCGCAGGTCGTCAGATGGCAGTTAGCGAGGCGACAGACAGTTCCCACGCAAGAACCATATCGTTTTGGGCTTTGTGTACATTCAGCAAGAGGCAGAAATCGAAGGCACGCGTTGGCAACGGGATCGGGAAAGCCCCACCTGTTGGGCCGCACGGCGTGGTTGTACGGACGTAAGCACAAGCCTCGAGCCAACTACTGCCTGCTGCTTTCAAGTTTCATGCCATTCCTTCATCCTCCTTGATCCATCAAACCTTAACAAAGAGGTCAATATATCCATATCACGACATGGCCGTTCAAAGCAGGATGACCATGCGGTGCGATGTGGTGCAGTCTCCACTTCTTGACGTGAAACTAAGCCTGGTCGCGACTTGGCCAGACAAGCGATTGTCATGATAACTTGGGTTAAATACCACCAGGTAGGCAGACTCTTTCTCGCACCGTCTTCATTCGTCTTCGTTACTATACGACAGCCATGTCGATGACTTTGCATTCTGGTCATCTTTTGGCTGGCCTTGCCTCGCTCTCTGCCACTGCCTTGTGTGCCAACTCAACCCTGTTCCAGGGCGGAACTATTATCACCTTCGATGAGGCATCTCAGCTTCCTGTCGCACTTCATGACTCTTCACTACTTGTCACTGGAGACTCAATCGCCAAGATCTTTGGGAGTTCCGACAATGTGACTCTGCCCATTGGTACTGAGGTTGTCGACGCCCAAGGCAAAATCATTTCGCCCGGCTTCATCGACACACACCGTCACAGCTGGCAAACCGCATACAAGACTCTCGGCTCTAATACTAGTTTGGCAGAATACTTCAGCCGTTATGGCGAGTTTACCCAAGCCGGAACTGTCTTTAGCCCTGATGATATATACATCGGCACTCTGGCTGGATTGTACGAGCCCCTCGATGCTGGAGTCACTACCATTCTTGAGCATGCTCATGGTACTTTCTCTAACAAGACATCCGAGGCGTACCTCAACGCCGTCATAGATAGTGGTGTGAGAATGGCCTTCTGTTATGCCTTCCACGAGCTGAGTGATGGCTTCTCGTTCGAGGAACAGCTTGCCAACTTTGCCGACCTGATCAAAAATGAGAGACTCAACTCTCAAAACCTGGTGCAGATCGGTGTTGCATACGATTCATTCATCCAGGATAACAATAATACTAGAGCAGTCGTTGACCTGATCAACAACAACAACAACGTCTCTGCCCTCACTACGCACTTCTTGGGTGGTCCTTGGAGCTACGCCAATAGCCCATCCAAGCTTGATCAACTCGGTCTTATGAACGGCACTACTCCTATCATCTTTTCTCACGCCAGTTATGTCACCAACGACGACGCCGAGCTTCTTCGCAAGTACGATCAATACATCTCTACCACTCCCGAGTCCGAGATGCACTATGGTCACGGCCATCACAACAACCCTCTGATTCAGGATCAAAGCGCGCTTGGTGTCGACACGCACTTTACTTTCTCGTCCGATATCATCGGGCAAGCCCGTATGTGGCTACAAAGCACTCGTCTTCGCTTCTTCTATCAATCGCTTGACAACTGGAACATCCCTCGTAATAGCCCCATGTCAGCTAATCAAGCCTTCACCCTCGCTACACGCTCAGGAGCTCTTGCCATGCGTCGTCCTGATCTTGGTGTGCTAGCTGCCGGCAACAAAGCTGACGTAGTAGTCTTCGATGGCGACTCACCAAACATGCTCGGCTGGTCTGATCCTGTTGCTGCCATTATTCTCCATTCACACGTTGGAGATGTTCGTCATGTCATGGTCGGAGGTGAATGGCGCAAGAGAGACGGCGAACTCGTTACCAAGCAGAATAGAACAGAGGTGCAGAACAAGTTCCTTGAGTCTGTCAAGCGTATCCAGAAAATTTGGATGGAGACTCCGTTGCCTGATCTGCAGGGTGAGTTCAATGGCTTGTCGCATGTTGATTATGTCAACGCTTATACTGTCGATGCTGTTCGTGGTAATGGTACTGGTTATTAGATCGCCGGTCTTTGTCCCCTACTTGAAGAATAATGATACCATCGTTGCTACTACCATTGTGGATCTAGGCTAGAAGTGAATCCTGAAAATATCGTTATATCTGGGATGCGTTCCAGCCTGGAAACACCATTCCCGTAAGATGATGTTGGATGGCTGAACATTTCTTGGCAAATGGCTGTACATATTGACAACTATGATATTACTATAGATCTCCGTTGGACAGGAGTTCAGCCACAGGTTGGTAGCAGCTCGTTGGGACAGAGGAGTGTCTACTCGCAAGACCAGGTGCTGGCTTGATCGACGTCTCCTTTGCCGCTCCACTTCTGCTTCTTGGGCCACATGCAGAGAGGTCTTTGTCTCATAACCTTGTCCTGCAAGGTGTCGTTGAGCCACTTGGTTGCGATAATCTCTGTTGGCGCAACACCCTTCTCGACCCACTCCATCATGGCAAGTAATACATCATGTTTAGCGTCTCTGAAACCTGGAACGCCAGATACAGAAGTTGAAAGTGTCGCTGCTTGGTTGGCACCAGCAAAGTACCAAGGTGCGTTCACTGTGTTTGCTGTACCAGTGCAATGTTGCATGCCAGGAACCAAGAAGAAGCGATAGAATGAGTCTAGGTCCACGCCCTTGGGTGCCAGTGTCTCCAGGATCCTGGAATAGAGGTAGACAGAGCTACCAGTGGCAATCAAACCATCACCCATACCATGGTAATGAAGAAGTTTGCCGCCGCGAGCATTGAAAGCTGACAAGGCCTCGAAGTCATCGGCAGTCGCATTACCAGGGTCTTCGGCATCAGCTTGTTGGACGACGCCGTAATCAAAGTCTTGCCACTGCCATTGAGGTCCGCGGTTCAAGAAGTACTTGGCGTAGTCATCACCAAGATTGTTTGGCTGATCACCGCTAAGCAACACCCATTGAGCCTCACTGCCGAGCCAGAGGTGAGGGAACACAAATGTTTGGTTGGTGTCGACGTAGTCGCTGTAGATCTGACGGAGAGTACTGAGTTGAAGTGAAGTCAAACATGCAGATTGATTCTTGGCAGGTGTGCAAAGAAGGGTATCAGGGTTGAAGTTGCAAGCGTTTGGATCAGAGATGATCGTGTCGATCACACCGTCTGCACCATCGCATTGACGCATAACTTCTGCGCCAATGACAGGAAAGAGGGCCGGTGAAATATGATAAGCAGACGTGTTCGGCAAGTTGTAGGTGCCTATTTTGGTTGTCCAGGGCTGAAGGTGGTTGGTCCACCAGGCAGGTGCTCCAGCAACGACGCCATCGAAATCTTCAGGGTAGAGTTGAAGGTTGCGAAGACCTTGTCCTGATAAATGTCATGTCAGATGTGCAATGGCTCAGTGAGCATGAGTATACTTACTGCCTCCAGTAGAGCAACCACTGTAGTAGCTGTAGAGAATTGGGTTGGAATAGTACGCTGTGGTCAACTCCTTGGCCAAAACGGTGGAGCCATGCATAGCACGATAGCCCCAGTCAAGAAGAGCACCTTCGTTGTGGTAAGCCCATTTTCCGTCAGACGAAGTGCTATTGTGGCCGGTATCTGTCGACATCACGGCCATGCCGTACCCAAGGCCTGCAGCCTGGTTCAATGTCAGTGTGTGCGAACGATACGTGTGAACACCCAGATATGACATACCATGTCCAGCCAGTTAATGCCACCTGCAAAGCCACCGTTTCCTACGGCACTATTCTCTCTGTCAGCATTCGACAAGCCGACTATTGGACAGAACCGCACTCACAGGAAACGGCCATTCCAATCGTCAGGCAGAAAGACGCCAAAACCATAGTTGGAAGTGCCGTTTTTGACCGAGACCTGAACAGCACATGCTGCTCTTAGTTCGGTTGGGGAAACCGGATATGCGATGTCAGTTGCTGGCACAATAAACGATGAATTGGCAGGCATCCATTGTGCAAAATCGATAGTGGCAATTGATGCAAAGGCAGATTGCAGAGAAGCTTTGTCACAAGTGATTGCGACTGTGCCTGATGTCAAAGCCGCAACAGCTGCTAGACGGGCTTGCGTTGTCTTCATGATAGCGGAGAGTGAATGTTCATAACAAGGCGTCTCCTCCCAGTAGTGGTGGTTGCGCTTCTTATATGCTCAGCCAGATCGGCAGGTCTCAAGGGAGAAATTGCCGTATACGTGTCCCAGCCATCCCGTCGATGGTGATCTGCAGGACACTCGTTCGGAGTGCTGCATCAATAGCTTGGAAAGTGGAGCTGAATGGGGACTGTATGTGTGGGGATTGCGGAGAAGTGAAGTCCCTCGGTCGTGATTTTTCGTGAGTGAACGAAGAGACAAATGCGTGAACTTTTTGGAAAGATCACCGGGGCCTCTCATTCTGAGCCATCTGATTTCAAGTCAGGCTATCTATTTGATTGTCAGTGCACCGGTACACGTATTATCTCGTAGATCCTGTCCACAAAGAGCTCGTGGGTTAGGGCCGTTGACAGCTGCCGACGCGGTCGACCACTCAACCTTGTTGCGGGGTCCATCTTGCCGAGCAATACAGCACGTTGTCGGTCCGTCTTCCTCTAGAGCGAGAGCATCTTCACGGCCGCTCGAATGGAGATTGCGACGGACTGTGAGTGCTTCAGGGTCTGTAAGCTTCGTCTGCAAGCCGCGCGTACACTAATTATACCACAAATTTAGCAGCATCCTATGCAAAATAATGCTCCGGTGCTGCAAATTTTGGTGGAGTCACGGTCTGGATCTAGCCTTTTAGGGCTAGCAGCTTCGATACTTCTCGTTCTCCCTCTGCGACCCAAGGAAGTTCTCGCTATGTGCAGCAAATTTCGTATATTGACGAGCGAACGGGTGATGCCTTGGTCACTTGATGTCATTCAAAATTAGTATATCGTGCCTGTGGACCTTCTATATGTCGAAGAAGATATACACAGGTTGCTAGCCTACAATTCCAACCAAGGAATAAAGCCATTGCTTGATAAAATCATGGTGTCATAACTTTGTCGTACGCAAAAGCACATCACACGCATACGGATATGTACAGACTAGTGGTCTGGACAACCTCCATGCTTTAGTATAGAACTTAGTAGCGTAGGGTGAGATCGTGTGTTGTCAGATGAGGCTAGAATGCTGCTTGTAAGCACTCTTAAGGTGACCTGACATCTAGGAAATGCAATTGTGGATCTAGTTTTCAGACATGATCTACAAACCATCTTGTGCGATCAAGAGTAGACTGTGTTGAACAGAATCAATGCTATATTTGAGGCAGTCCACAGCTGACCTCGTTTGCGCCAAGTTCAAGGTCTTCCTGTCGTTTTGCTGAATCATCGGTCGAAGGTCGAGTGCGAAGTGTGCACCCCACGCTCTAGCGATGTATTGCAATGCTGGTAGGCGTCAATCGCAATAAGGAAGCTCGCTCCATCACTGCTTCGCAGCAGTCAAACTGAGAAAGACGCCCCAGACTAATCCGACCAGACTGAGGAAGACAATGCGCCGTTCTACAGGAATCAAGGCGAAGTTGACGACAGAAGCGAAGGGCCATATTGTGTAACTGGCGTAGACAATTTTCCAGAGATCCTGGAATGAGTCGTTGTAGTCAACCGGCAGCAAAAGAAAGGCGATCTACCGTGCAGTTGATGCACAGCAGGGGGTACATATGGGTAGACATACCATTCTCAATACGCCTACGATTTGATGCATCGTTCTTCCTTTCATGATGCCCATAATGATGATGAACGCAGCTGTGTTACACAATGCACCCAGCGTTATGCAGTCTACGAACCACTTGATCATGGTGTTCTTCCAGTCCAGCTTTGTCTTTGGCTCTTCCCGTTGCTCTAGTCCATCTTCGATTAAAAACACATCGTGGTCACGATTCTCATGATGCGGCAGTGTTGCTTTTGTAGGATTCGATGGCTTGCGTCCCGGGAATAAGGCGTTCAAGAGCATGCTGCCAGAGGTAGTTGGGCGGGGCGGTAAGCAGTGTGAACATAACGAAACGCAGGAAGTCTGGCATGGAGAATCCTGAAGGCGTCTGCTTTCGTGACATATCAGCAGTTGCATCTTCGAAAAGTGAAGACTAAGGACGTGCCTGTTTGCTGCGCTGTTCGAGCAGCTGCGCAATGACATTGGATACTGCAGCAATTGCAGTCGCCTGGAGAGTCGAACTAGCGATTGGTGAGAGCATGATGACCTTTCAGTGTTGAATACATGTGATTTGGAGAAAAGAGAGAGAAGAGAAGATGTTATCTAACCTAAGTGTTGACGCGTTCATTCAAGATGTTTCGGCTTTTGCGGGGATGTTCCACCTTGATATATTTGCACCGCCACGCTTAGCCACATTTCCAACATGCCGAAAGAGTAGACAGTATCTTTGACTGGGAAGTTTGGTTCATCATAATGTATTCGTAGCTCATTATCTTGTTGATCAGGAGAATACCGGTACAAGATTAATTCTGGTGCACCCGGCTGCGGCCGTCCTTGTGAAGTATAGCGCTCCATCATTTCCACAGCTGGCAGCATGATACTGCACTTCATTCATATTGCAGCTGAGAGCGCCATTCCGTCTCTGGCAGTTGAGGCGCCCGTTGGTACTGCTTCCTCCATATGTTTTGAAGACCACCTTCTGGGCATTGATCTTTGGGTCCAACGTGGCCACATATCCCTGAGAAGGACTCTGCTCGACAAGGTCTCCAGAAGAATCTATCGTGAACTTCGTCGCTGAATCCTTGCTTGTTGTGAATGTGACCAAGCCACCGGACCCAGCACTGACTCTAGCATAGAGTCCATTAGAGCTGCTACTTCCGCTGCTCTGGAGATAGAATGCATAGCTTGGCGGCGTAACAGGGATGAAAGAATTGGCAGGAGCGACAAGAGAATTCGTTGGAGAAGGATTGCTGGTCGACAACGCCTCTGCTATGCGCACCGAAGTGATGAACGTCGCGAGCGGATAATTGGTTGTGACAGATGATTGAAGAACCCGAGATGTCGGTGTAATTGTCATTGTGCCCGAGGTAGAGGGAGTGGGTTGTGTCGAATCGGCTTCGTCATCCCATGGTTCACACTCGAAGTCATCATCATCGAGCTGAGGGGATGGTAGTCCCGACACGATGGTAAGTGAAATGGCCAGAAGAATCCAGAGGTATGTTATGTTTCTAGAATACATGATTGCTTCTCTCACGTAAGACAGATCTGCATGTACAAGCTGAGGTGCGGACAAGTATGCTTATATTTTGAGTTGTCCTCGTAGTCGGGAGCGGCCGTACTTGCGTGAACATGTCTTCTCCGAACATCTCCTGTCAAATGTCAAGGGGTATTCGATAGTTTCGTTGAGATGGAGAAGGGCCAGAGCGAAGGATCAGTTAGGGCGGTAGTGGCAGTTGACATCTTAACAGTCAGCGATCGTTGACGGCGGCTTGAGGCTCTGTTGCGACCCCCAAGCTTCTGTCGTAGCAGATACAATATCATGTACTTCCTTCAGGTATATCGAGAACAGGCTCTGGAAGAAAGGTCGCGAATTGATATGAGGATGGAAGGACGACTGGTTGCTGCCAAGAGACGAAGTTTGGAGCGCCGAAGAAATCCTTCGACAAACGCCGTTGGTTCCATCTCAAACATCCATCCTCAGAAGAGCCGCAAAATATGTCCCTGCGTCAAGATCACCGTCTATGTCCGTATTGCGGGGTGCGATACCGAATGGTGTATTGTCTCAAAATGAATACGATACCTATACGAGTGAAGCGGTGATAGCGCCGACACCATCTTCTCGGAGTGACCGACACCGTCAAGCTCCCTTCCATCGGCATATCGACCACGCGCATCTCAACGTAGAACCACTGACACGTTGACAAGGCATTTGCGAGGTATCCCAGCACTTTGAGAAGCCTACCTCACACTAAACTTGATGGACTCCTGACAGGGATGCCAATGATCGACTGGGGCTTAGCTGAGCTTGACTATCCCAGGCCGAGCATCAACGAGCCGGCTTTCGTTAATCGACCAGAATTAGCAAAGCAGCTAGGCCAACACAAAGCCGCCGGGATGACTATCTTGTGCGGCTACTATTCATCAGGCTACAATAGTGCTTGAGCGATAGTGGAAAGCAGTGGGATAATGCTCCTATACTAATCCGATCGAGCAATTTGCAGCGGCACATCGTTATCTAAACTATGACACGTGTAGACTAGGAGAGACGTTGGCGGTACAAAATCATTCTTTTCGTTCTCCCCCGATCATGCAAATCAGCTTGTTTCGCTCAGTTTCTGCTTGATCATCTGGTCCACTGCGACAGTCAATGCATATACCGTCGCCAGCGTCGGTACGTCCATTCCAAACTCTCTCGCCATTCTCATTGGTGTCCCAAGGATGACATCCACTTCCAACCTCCTGCCTTCCCTTGCATCAACCTGCATGCTACTCTCTATGCCTGGCAGGCTTTGTATCCTCTCCATCAAGACGTCTACGAGCCCATACTCCAGGGTGACTCCGGCTCTTCTCGCTACACCTATCACTTCCCGCATCAAGCGTTTTGTGACATGCACGCTCTCTTTCGAGGACGAGAGCCATTCTTGTGTGTTTTGTTGTGTTAGTGTGGTAAGAGGGTTCCATGCAACCTAAATAGTCAGTGTTACGCCTGTCGCTTGGATACTCGGATGGACTCACGTTCCAGACAACTTTCTCCCATCGCTTGACCTGAATATTGTCAGAGATAGTGTATGATGTTTCACCCGCTCTCAACATAGCCGCAAATCCCTCCAGCCTTGCATCTTCCAAAGCAGGATCGATCTCCGGATTAGGATATAGCCCTATATCGGTATGTTCAGACGCTGTATGTCTAATGACACCAGGAGATTCTTGTGTCGCGCCAACCCATATCTGTTCAGCCCGTCAGTTCTGTGTTCCTGCATCTTATCGTCAAAGGAAGCAGAAAGTATCTACCACACAGCTAATGATTGTCGAATAAGGGAACGACTGACGAAAAGGCTCTTCGTTGCCAACTCCGTTTTGCAAGATTACGAAAGTCGTATCCATGTTGGCCACAGATCGGAAGTCATTGGGGTCTAAGCCAGGGGTAATGGCTTTATGAGCGCAAACAATGTAGTCGTATTTTGTTGCAATCTTATGTGGGCAACTCAATACTGTGAATTGGATATTAACATCAAGCGGCTGCACATTCTCGAAGCTTTTATACTGGACATACCTCTATCAAAGTGAACGTTATGTGATCCATGATTCAGTGTATGTATCGTCATACCCTAAGCCTAAGTCAGAGAAACGGTCACCCTGGATCAGCTGCATCGACGATCATAACCTACATTTCTCTTGACGGCCTCTAGATTTGATCTGGCGACCACACTGAGCTCTAAGCTCGGATCACGGCTGAGAATGAATGCATAGAAGCCTCCTATACTGTTGTTTTGTTGAAGAAACCCCGTCAGCCTGTCCATCTCCGCAAAATCCCCGCGACCGGAGGGGACCAGGAACTACTCACGCGCCTAGTCCATACAGCAGGACTTTTGTCTTTTTGGTTTCGGTCATTGCGATGGGCGGATGTTCGAATTGAAAGGATGCGTGTGAACCTGCAGCGAATGGAGCGCATGAAGGGTCTCGGCATGTCATGTCACTTTCTCTGTTGACCGTGTCGGAGATCGAGCACGTGTTGCGACAAAGCGGCCAGTGCAACGCAAAACTCGCTCCTTCGGGTAAGGTTCCACATTTGCTCTAATTTGTTCGCTCCCTACAAGGCGGGCCTCGATCCTCAGCTTCGAATGCTTACGGAGCAGGAATCGAGGTCTATCGTGACCTTCTGCAATTTATCTTGTCTTTACTGGATTGTCCGAACGAGAAGACAATATCCGCTTGATCTTCAGACCCTGACTACAAAAACAACTAAACTCTGATCCGGCTCTAGGACCTCCTCCGGAGCTTATGCTCTCTCTTGATAATCTTGTGGGCATATGTCTCAACACACATTCTTGAATGTGGATCATTCAGGTGGACCTAGTTCGAGACTCTCGGAACTGTGTTCCCCTAACGACCAATAGTCAATTTTTCTCTCGTGTTCAAGAGCCTCTGTCCAGGTCACCGCTTTCCTTTGATTCTTTTCGTAGTTTCCAGACCAGTGAGGTGTGGAAAAATATCGCAATCAAGCAAATTTCTGTCCTTTCGCGAGGCTGAGATAGGGACATGACTTCCAGTCACAGGTGTCCTATTCAGCATGGTCAGTCTCGTCAAACAGGAGCGTCTCTAAATATAAGTCACCTTGTAAACAGTCGTGCCCCACCACGAAAAGCTCTTGTCTGCTCCGGTATAGAAGATCGTGAAGAAAATTATGACGCCTGCGATCGCCACGGAACTGTCCAGTGCAGCGCTGAGGACGAAATTGTACTTTTGCCACCAAGCAAACGCCCGCTCCTTTATCAAGAGTCCAAAAATGAAGCCTACGATGACCCAGCTGCCATAATTTGTACCTGTAGCAGGGGGCAGGTAGTTCAGAGCGCCGAGGAAAAGCGGGACATGGCAATATCGCCAGAGGCTGTCGGGATATTGGCGCTTCAGTAGAAATACTGGCACAGGCAAGAGAGCTCCAAGGAGGAAGAACCAGAGTAGCGGCCTGTAAATCGAGTCACTGGAGAAGAAGATGTTTGGCCCAAGGGCACCCCAGATCAGGCTTGTGTTGAAATGGGTTCTCGAATACGGGCATGAGAACCCATCAGGGGCATTAGTCTGACAGACTTTCGGAATATGAGTGAGTGCCCATCTTAAGACGCCGACTTGTGTCAGAACGGACGTGCCAATTCCGACTACTTGGACCAGGAAAAGATCTCGAGGCGGTATCTGTATCTTGTCAGACAAGTGTACCACATCTCGAGATTAGAAAGCATGTACATACGTTACAGTAGATGCCGAGCTTCAGATCTTGAGCAAATGCAAGTCCCTTGATTCCTGTGACATAGCCAATGTCGAAAAACCAGATATTCGCTAGGACTTTGCCTTCGAAAACGTAACCGGCGATGAGTCGGCATAATGCGTCTATGCTGACTTTAACATTTGCGGTGGCGTATACCATGGCTAGCTGTAGGGGTCAGTTGAACGATTAGACCTATGTGCAGAAAGACACTTACAGGAATGAAGAGGATTGATGAGACAGCTAGAGCCAGAAGAACACCATACCAAGGCAACTGTACTGGCCAGTATTCACAGGCCAATACCAAACAAACCAAAGATACTACTCCCGTCAGAGCGTACCACCATACAGGGACATCTTTGTGTATGCCTTCCCTAGAACCTTTTCCTGGAGCCTTGATCCAGGAACTGAATGCAGAAACACTTTTCCGCAATGCAACATTTTTCTCTAGAACAAACCAAACGATCAAAGCCATAACAGCCGCAAATTGTAAGCCAAAGTTGGATAGGGCATATGTCACTGGTAAGTATACCTACAAATGTTTAGCATTTTGTTAGTGTCTGTAGCAAATAGCGCGCTCACCTGCGAATAGGCGGCATATTTAGCGTGGTCAAACTCGTCTTCATGTGTTAACAGCCTCGTCACGTCATAAGTTCTGCCCGCACTGTCAAACACTAGAATTAAGATGATGACTTAGCTTAACAATCGCAGGTTGAGATGGAAAAACGCACCAGCTGTACTTTGAATGGGTAAGTAAGCGCTGAACCAGGTGTTGCTGTAGTAAATTGCCGGGGTGATAATATAAATCCAGAACAATAATGATGCACCGACATTTAAGATGGCCCAGGTAGGAACAATCAGTGGGGATCCGATGTAGGCGATTTGGCTCCCTAGTTTTGATCAGGCCATGTCGTTTGACCCTTAAGAGGATTACTCACAGTCCAAGGTCAAAGGAACAATTCCTAGTCCGCTTGACATGCCGAACAACTGATTGACAACTGTGTTCTTCGGCCAAATCCAACAGAGAAAAGTAAAATATCCTACAGCTGGGAAGATGAAATTGGGAAACCAATACCAGAGAAAGGAAGCAATGAAAACAGCCATGAAAAAGGCATACCGGGAGATTCTCCAGGTACTTGACTAGATGTAAGCTTTGGCAAGGAATATTGATGCAGCCGTCTTGACTGACCTCCCAACTTGGGACTTCCCTTCGTCTTTGTGATGTAGAGTTTGATTCAATGCTGTATTGGCAAGAACTCCAGGCCACATCAAGTCCTTTGGCTCTACTATAAGAGACCGTGCTAGTCCAGCAAAAGTAAAGCCGACCAATATGGTTCCTACAGTGATGAGTATCTGAAAGCCCACTCCCGCTTTGAGGCCAAAGAACATCTCCTGTTCGGTCAGAGTGTCTGCACTTAGGCGCGTGGAGTAGCTGAGGTTACTCATGATGTCTGGACTGTCAATAAAGTAAGGACTTGATGTTGACATACAGTCGGACTTACAGATCAGAATATGTTCCTTGACAACGAGAGAACATCAGCATGGACTCAATATGCAGGTAAAACATAATGCTACCTTTTCATTAAAAGCACCTGGATTGATTCGTATTTTCCACCCAAAGACCGAGAAGGTCCAATCCGGCAGCAGCTTCTCCCATGCTCGGCCTATCGGGAAGGCTACCAACTGAACGACGGCAGATGTAATAGTGACAGATGGTTTTCGCAAAGTGTATAGCGTATTCAGACCGGTCACTAAGACGGTGAGAATGATAGAGATCGCCCACATCCTGAGTGTCAAACAAGGAAGAGTTTGATCGTCGTGAATATTTGGATCAATACCAGCAGCAAGCAATAACTCGTCATTCGAAGAGTGACCATCTGAATCTCCAGAAGAGTTTTGACATGATGCGTCTTTCTTTGGGTGCTCCTCAGTCACGTTCACATCGTCAGTAACTTTGTTCAAGCTCAACTCATACTCAGCAGCCCAGATCCTGGGAAATGGTTCAAGTTTGGTTGTCATTAATGATTGAATGAGAAAAGGCAGATCAATGATCAGATTAGACAAGACAGCAAGGTAGCTGAGTTTTGTTCAAAGAAGAAGCCGAAGTATCCGAGTTTACCGATGATGTTCAATTCGTATTGGTGTCCGCTAGGTCAACGACTAGACTCCACGGAGGCCGCGTACACCCAGGGCTTCTTAGAATATGATTGCCAAGTCATGAAGCTGGATGGTAGCCGTAGCAGATGCCAAAGCATTAGTAACTCTTGCGTGGCTCTGCGTTGCATTGATGCTACATCCTGAGCAGGAGACCTTGTCAGAACGAAGAAGGTAAGCAGGTGTGTACATAGGTAGCACCTGGCTTTCAGCAGTCATTAATTTTCGAGTCTCCCATTCATGAGCAACAACATGACTCGACGTATTCCCTTGAGCCTGTTTTTCACTCAAATGCTTGATTCTGAGTAATACTGGTTGCCAAGACACTAACGTTGCTTGCCGCTTGCCGACGTCAGAACCCTAGATATCCCGAGGATCCCGGCTCTTTCTGTCTTCGGCAACCCTTTTCTTTCCGACATATCAATAAGTCGCATTAGCCATTGACGAGCGAGATCAGACCAGGCAATGTCTTCTTGATTCAGGAAAACTGCTACCGCCCTATTTATTCAACTCTACATCCCATTCCTTTGCCCATGCCTTCACAAATTTAGCCACCAGGCCTGACTCGATCAAGTCCGGAATCGCAGTCATGGTGGCACTATCCTTGCACGTCTGGACGGTGTCATAACGACCTGCACTCTTCATCGGTGCATTCTCAACGACGTTTCCATACCTTTCCGCAAAGAACTCAGTCAATTTGACTGGCGGATTACTCTCTGGATTCTGATCACCAGCACGCAATCTCTGAACCCACTCTTTGGGCGATACCTCGTCAAACTTCAAGCCTGCATTGCGCAGAGCAGGCAAAATGTCGCGAGTCCAGTGATATACTTTCGGATTTTGTATGTTGTAGACCAGATCATTGTCCCGTAAGCGAGCCTCGGGGATTGGCTGAGCTATGCCGGAAAGCTCTGCAACAATCGATGCTGCAAGGTCCACTGGGAGCCATGAGAGCTCTTCGTTGTGTGTCGGTAGCGCCTTGATGGTCGTGGCTGTCTGAATCATCAAGGCAATAGCTTCGGTCGTGTTCCATTGGCCGCATTGGCCGTCACCAGCGATCTGGCCTAGACGCAATACTCTGGCGTACATACCATTAATCTTCATGGCGTTGTGGACGATACGTTCGGTTACCAGCTTCGACCTGCCATAGCCTGTTCCTTGGGCGAATTCGAGTCGTGGTACTTGACCTTCTTTGACTCTTTGATCAAGGGGTGTACTTGCAGCCGATGAGACTGACGAGCAAAAGAAAAACTTTGCAGGCTCCGATGTGCGAGTCGAGAGACACAGCTGGATGAGGTTGTATGCGCCTCTGATATGCTGGTCTTCAAAACTTCTCACGCCAAGGTTGAAGTTGACAGCCCAAGCACTGTGTATCACATGAGTGAGCTGCGACGTCAGCTTCTGCAGACTCTCCTTCCCGAGTCCAAGATCAGTCTTGCTTAGATCGCCTAGGAAAGGAACGATCTTTGCCTTTTCCTTCTCGGTAAGGTACAGACCGCGTGAGCTCTGAGCTTTAGAAATTCGTTCGGTTGCTTGGGTGATTGATGGAGCTCGCACGATCGCCCATACTGCCGCCACATTATCCTGTTTGACCAGTTTGGCGAGTATATGTATACCGACGGTGCCAGTGGCTCCGGTGAGAAGCACGACATCTTTCCCATCTGTGGTTGCCTCGCATGGCTCGTGTTGTTTGAAAGTGGAGTATCTCGTAATGAGCTGTTCCATAAGAGTGATTTCATCCTCTTGCTTCTTATTTTCGCCTGTCCTTATTAGATAAAGATGTTGCGCAAGACCGCTGATGTTTGCTGTTTCATAAAGCACATTCCGACTTAGTGATGCATGGTTTCCTCCAAGGCTGATCTGCTTCTTGATGCTGGACCACATTCTAGTTGACTGGAGACTGTCGATTCCAGCTTGATAAAAGTCTGTATCAAGTTCTAGCGAAGCGCCAAGTTCCTTCTTGAACTCGTTGAGGAGCCATCTCTCGAGCTCGGGTACATCGAAGGTCAAATTTCCTAGAGAACCGTTCTCAAAGTCGCTATACTTTTTTTCGATCTCCTCCTTGAATTGGTCGTAGATCTTGGCTCGGATGAAGGTGCCCTTATCGGTCTTTGGGTATTCAGTTTCGGCAGCGACAAGGACGACAAGCTCTCTCGGGATTCTGGAGAAGCTCTCTGCTCTAGCGTTCGCGTCCTCGACAGCTGGCCAGACAGCTTCGAGGAACTTGTCGTCG
Organism: Aureobasidium sp. Y128-05A; assembly: GCA_037042735.1. Classification (NCBI taxonomy): domain Eukaryota; kingdom Fungi; phylum Ascomycota; class Dothideomycetes; order Dothideales; family Saccotheciaceae; genus Aureobasidium; species Aureobasidium sp. Y128-05A. Next base: position 246,665 of record JAXQKC010000088.1, read on the forward strand.
GACATGTCTTTGGCGTCGTGAGATCGGAAGATAATGACTCCAGGTACGCTCCTACCGATACCGAACACAGCAGCCTCCTGCACCAGGCGATCTTGACGGATACGACCTTCTATAGGTAGAGGCAAAACTTTCTCGCCGTTGACCAAAGTCAAACGATCATCGAGTCTGCTAAGATACTTCCAAAGATTCGGCCGCGTCGGATGAGGTGCGAACAGATCTCGAGAACGGAAAGAGTTCGGAGGATTGTCTGAATTGACGGCAACTCTCGTCTTCAAACTCTCCAGAGCAACACACTCGAACACGCCAGGAGCTATCTCATCCATAAGAACGTGTTCAGAGACCGGTGGGTTCAACCGGCAGTAGTTCCACTCGGTATCTTCCGGTGATCTGAAAGAAGTCATGATGCGACCGATTTCAGTGCATCCGTAGTTCTGTACCAGATTCACTCCTCTGCTCACCAGCAGATCTCCTACGTCGTCTGGACAACCACTGCCGGCATAGAGTACTAGGCTGACCTTGGCTAGCTCACTAATGCCTTCCTCGGTCTCACACAGCAACTTGAGCAAGTAAGGTACGCAGTTGAAGATCTCGGGCTTCAAGAATTGCAATTGAGCCGTCAAGCCTTGGCGTGTGTGCGGTATCGTATAGTTGCAAAGGTAAAGAGGTTTCTTCGAGTAGATTGTCCTGAACATCTCATAGAAGCCTTGACTGTGGAATAGTGGAGATGCTAGGAAGGCGCGCATGCCGAAGTTCTGTGTGAACGTCGCAAGGCATTGTGCGTGTCGTAGAAAGATGGGCTTGGGAAAGCCGGTCGATCCAGAGGAATGGATGATCACTGCAATCTTGTTCGTCTCTTTGGCAGGATCGTACTGACGTCTGAAAGCAGGTGCTTTCTTGCTAATATAATCCGAACGTTGCAGGAGTGACAAGCAGGTCAAAGGTTTCTCGATTTGAACCTCCTCGAGAACAGTCTTGAACGCATCCGTAGAGATCAAGGTGGAGCAGTTGACCAAAGTCGTCAATCGGGCGTATGCTGGGGCTGCTAGCCTGGTTGAAAGCAACAAAACGCCATATCCTAACCGCAATAGACCGAGGAGAGTAACAACCATATCGAGTCCTGAGATACATAACATGCCGATGATGGGAGACTCATTGAGATCCGGATTCTGTCAACAGTCAATGGACATTTTGTTTAGTCTAGTGTCGTAGAGACCTTACTGCAGGCTTCAGTCCCATTTCTTGCAGTCGAGCTGCTGCTGCGTCGGCGAATCTATCAACATCACGAGCTGAATGTTCTTCGTAATCTGTAAGACCCTCCACAGGAGCTCCGATCAAAGTAAAGTCTTCGGGTTCTGCAGCGTGCGACCTGATCAAGTCGTCTATCGTATACAGAGAATCATGGCTCTTTAGCCGCAGCTTGCCGAAGGATGCTGGGTCAAACATCCTCTTGGTTTGAGTAGATGTAGACATGGTGTGTGTTTAGTCTTTTGGTGATGAAGTTGATCTACATGATGCTAGATGGGAGCCGAGCTACATATATCACCAGGGGAGTGCCTATGCTTTTCCGACAAGTTTGGCGGAAAAACAAAAGGGCGGGTCACGTTTCCGACGTGAGGCGGGGTACTGCGGGGCGAATTTTTCCGTCATCGAAGCACTGCTATTACTACGACCCTGACCCCAATACTTTCGTCAGATAACAACACAAAAACAAGGTCTGTATGGCATGAGAAAGAATACAACACAAATGAAATCCCATGCTTCGATCATGATAGCTCTATAGATGGCATGCTGTGGGTGAGGGCGCCCTCTTTGCTCGTCACGAGCTTTGTATGCGTGGAGCGTGCTGACATGGTGGAATTCGAGTGGATTCAATCGATCGGCAACCATCAAGTTACGGGTTGCTTACGTTTACTCGATCTCGAACCCATGCACAGAGGAGCAAGGAGTATGACAAACAGGTCAAAGTTTACATACACCACCTGTTGGAGAGAAAGGCATCACTAGGCCACTCGAGCTGCTGGCGTAAACAACGACCGTGTGTTGGATGATATCGCCCTGAACCACAAAACTACGAATCGATATAGACTATCAGATTGGGGTTCTTGGTCGACATGAACCAGATACATTTCATTTCTTATTGATTGGATATAGTATTACAGAGACATAGCATCTTTTTCGTCATGATATTTGTTGACCGTCAATCATTATGAGCTTAGAGAGGGTTGTCACCCTTAGCGAATTGACGAGCGGCAGCAGAGATGCTGTCAACGACGTCCTTGAAGGTCTGCTTGGTCTCAGAGGGAACGTCGGCGATCTCGTTGGCAGCAGGGTCGCTCTCCTGGTTACACCAGTTGATCTCGAGAGTGTGAAGCTCGAGGACCTTGTCGAGACCGTAGATGTCCTTAGTCTCGTGCGAAGGGAAACCGCGGAGTTGAGAGATGAGGCGCATCAATTCCTGAACATCGTCACTAGAGAGAAGTGTTAGTCGCGTGCCCCCTTGTGACAAGGTAGTTGACCAGAAACGTACGAGGCCATAGTGCCGACCTTCTCTTCGATGGTGGTTCCGTGGTGGAAGGTCTGCTTGATGTTGGCAGAGCGGTTGGGCTCGCCAGTGATGTCGATGATGTGGGTGGGCGTGCCATTGAAGGGAGTCTCTAGGCGTACAAGAAATTCACCGGATGGGGGAGGGGCCATGGAGCGAGGCATGTTGATATTTGTGTATTGGTGGTGTTTTGGTGGCAGTGAATTTGGATTGTAGAGTCAATGAGAAGATTCCGATGAAGGAGAGGAAAGAGAGCTTCCAGCGTTTACAGTGAGGAGAATATAAAATGGAAGAGCTTAAAGTGGAGCTCTGTATGTAGGTAGCTATGCGCATGACGATGTCTTTGCATCATCATGTTTAAGCTCGAGCTGTTCTGTTCCTGACGGCCAAGACACGCGATCATCGATGCGTTGTGTTTTCGGTGCTTCTATGGTCTTTGCAGCATTTCCTGCATTCATCGAGAAAGTGCTCTTGTCTTCGATCGCCTGCTGCTTGGTCGGAGGAGATACGTGGCTGGAGAGACATTTATATATCGAGTGCGTCATGTGGGGTGACTCCTCCACGATCCATTTTTCAGCCTCGATCCTTCTTTTCCGGAGGCATCACCACTCCGATCACCCATGAAATTCGAAAAATCGTTTTCTTTAGAACACCTTCTGTGTCCTTGGGTTGAGACAACGCCTCTGGTTCGCAGAAAACTGCCCTTCAAATACCTTTTTGCAAGGAGCTTCTTCTATGACTAAGTTCCAGGGCGAAGTTGTGGTCCTGCGACAGTGCTATTGAGCATCCACAAAGAAGACTCAAGATTGCTAAGGGACGAATACTAACTACCGTCCAACTTACGACCCAAACTAATTGTGGCAGGGTACAACTACCGCGATCTTCCACAGGATAATCTCCTCCACGTACACCCCGCAACCCCACACATTGACGTGCTTCGTTCGGGACATTCTATACCGAGACTGGATTCTTTAAGCCATACGGGCGGTAGGATTGACCTTGTTCGCGCAAATCTCATCTTTTCCTAAAGCCTGGTGCTGTTGAAAACGTTCATGCATCCAGTCAGACTGCGTGGACTTCCGACGACGGGTCTAGCTTGATACTTACTCGACCGAACCGAACCGCGAAATGCGGAGATCAACAAGCGAATATGGTTCCAGTGGCTTTGGCACCTTTGGGCCTCCAAAGAATATCCATGTTCCAATGCATTGTCCTGCACTATCCAGATGTGGAGCCGGTACGCTGCCACCGGGATATCACAGCCCGGTGTTAGACATATAAAGAGCATAGTAGATGTCTTTGAGCAGCAGAAACACATCTACTTGAAAATGCAGTTGACGATACCCCTGATTCTGGGCCTCTCATGGCACGTTCTGGCTATCCCATTGTCTAGGTATTCATCATCTCATGATCATGTACAACCTGCAGACATTTACTGACGCAACATCAGCCTCAATGAGTTTTTGCCTTCCTCTATCGCCGTTGGCAATCAAACCAATGATAAAACACATCCTTTTACAGCCTTCACACTCGACCATAATACTCCAGTAGCAACATTGGATTATGGGTACGAGGTTGCTGGGTATCCCTTCTTCCAAGTGTCCAGCTTCACAGGCAAGGTTCAGATTGAATCAAGGTAAGCCCCACAGCACGTCCTTGGTCGTCCTGTGTTGATACACTGCAGATATACTGAAGATCTTGGGAATATCGACCTGCCTTTCTCCGATGGTCCATTTGCCTTTGGTCAAGGTCTCACCAACGCCTACCGAGTAGAAACGTTTGAAGTCACTTCGGCATGTCAATTGGAATCATACCTCGCTCAAGGCGGCCAGCGCTGGCAGACTATACGCTTGCTCACTTCAGGCTCCGTGACCTTCTCGAGGGTCGGATTCAAAGCCACCATCGACAAGCTTGATTATAACAGGCTACCTGGACAATTCGCTTCATCGAATCCGCTGTATGATGAGATCTGGAAACTGGGTGCTAGGGCCGCCGGTGCTTCCTGTTTCGCAGCGGGTGCATACAAGACTATTTGGGATACCACCTTAGACAATGGTATACTAGCCAGAGGATCCCGTCCTGGCTTCACCACGGAAGCAAACGATTTTACAAACTACAACCTTACCTTCTCCGCCAAGATTCAACGGGGTGGGCTTGGATGGGCGATGGCTTATCCTGTCAGCACCAGATTTGGTGGTATTCAGCTAAACGTTGTTGGAAACTATCCTGAGTCCACCACTTACGTCAACGTCAACAAAACTTTGCTGCCACCCAACTCGATTGTTCTGGCCTATGGTTTCGAAATTGTCAATCAGACTACCCTTACCTCGTACTACCTCGACAACTTCAAGGTCCCTTTCCAAGTCGAGGAAGGGCGATGGTACTCTATCTCTGCGGTGATGTACGATGGTAACTATGTTGCTGTCTTGGTGGACGGTGTTAAGGTCTTCAACGTCACTCTGAACGACTATTACATAGGGCCTTCTACCAATACCACTACTGGCTCTTTTGGCTTCGGTGGGTGGCAAGATCAAGCTGGCTATGTCAAGGATGTCCACGTCGCTTCAAGCAACGGGACTACCATCTACACTAACCCTATGACCAACTCATCCACGGTTCTGCCTGAGTTCGGAGTTCAGTCGAACACAGCTGACATCTGTATGGATGGCGCCAAACGTGACCGACTTGTATGGCTCGGCGATTTCTACCATACAGCCGCGATCATCAGCACATCAACGAACCGCAAGGACTATTCTGCGGGCACTCTTCAGACCTTCTTAAATTGGCAGTTACCATCCGGTCAGCTTCCACTCAACACACCCATTGGTTATCCTGGGTCCTCAACTCTCACTTTTGCTAGCTACTCAGAGACCGAGGGTTATTTTTATTTCCTCGAGGACTATCACATCCTTGGTCTCCTTGCCTTTGGCTCTCATATGCGCTACAACAACGATGTTGATTTCGCCAAGAAGAACTGGAACCAATGGAAACTTGCAGTACAATACCTCATAGGCAAAATCGACAATTCCACGGGAATTGTGACGGTAGGATTTGCCTTCTTTGGCGACGGTGCCGGCCTAGCAGTCAATGCTGCTTCTGTTCAAGCCTTCAAAGAACTAGCTGATGTTGCTATCGCTGTTGGAGATAAATATTCAGCCGAAACTTGGTCTGCAGTTGCCAGAAACTTGACTTCGACCATCCAGTCCAAATTCTGGCAACCCAGTCTGGGTCACTTCAGCGATAACCCGCAGAACGCGACTAAGCTCTCCATTCAAGGACTTTCATTCGTCATCACTTCCGGTATTGCATCTCCTTCTCAAGCAAGTTCTTGCATCAATGCTTTGGCTGCCTTGAAGCTCTCTCCTGGTTACAAAGATACAACTGATGTCTCCTCGGATGGTGTTGTGAACATCTCGCCCAACACAAATGGATTTCTTCTTCCCGCGCTCTTGCAATCGAATCGCACAGCTGAAGTTAGGTATCTTTTCGAAAACCTCTGGGCTGCCATGATCAAGAATAAAACCACACACAGCGGCGCTTCCTGGGAATACGTAGACACGAACCTGCAACCTGGACTTTCGCGCTACACCAGTCTTTCGCACCCTTGGGGAGGCGCACCGACCTACATCCTCACCGAGTACATTGCTGGTATCAGACCCGTGACATTTGGATATAAGACCTGGGTTATTGCGCCAGCCTATACTGGCTTCGATCTCAAGTCTGCTAGTGCACAGGTGACAACACCATATGGTGTGCTGAAAGTACAGTGGAGCGTGGCAAATGGCAAGATCAATGCTGTTGTCAATGCGCCACCTGGCACTTCTGGTACTTTTGTCATTAACAGAGCATTGGCAAACTCGACTGAGGCCAACACAGTTGTGCAAATTCAGGGTGGAAATCTGCCCAGGGCCCTTTGTCTGAACTTGTGAACAAAAATGAAGGAACCTTGAATGACTTGTTCTGACCCTATGGGCCAGCTCGAGGGAAGTCTGCTGTCCAGTCTCGTCTTGTGCTTGTCATGTTCACAGGACAAGATACACATGTATATAACGAGATCTGATTGATGAGAAGAGCATTAGCCTACGAGATTTTTGATAACCCCAACAAACTGGTACGACGGCGCCTTGGGGCGACCCCAAATCGCACAACCTCTTCAGCATCATCCGGAAATACATCACTTAAATTTGAATGGCTGCCACTTAGACCCTCCTGATCAGCTGAACACTGATTGGTTGGCCACCTTAGCTGATCATAGGCACAGTGACTCGCAATGAGTGATGCAACGTCATCTGAAAGTGGAAGTCCAGCTGCAATCAAGCCGAGGATAAGACGTTGAAAGGAAGGCCAGTTTATCTGTTTGTTGCGAACGACGGCTTGCAAAACACGTCTCGTCAGGGGCACTTTGTCCCACAGCTTGTATAAGAGGGCAGAGAACACTTGCAGTTCAAAGAATTCTGCTATCAAGCTTGCGACACTCTCTTGTATGGGCTTCAGGATTTTCAAGTGGTCGATCAGAAGAGACATGACTTTGCTCCTTGCGGAGGTGTCAGACGCGTTGAATGTTTGAACTTTGATTTCGACAGGCGAGGTGAATGTTTGACGAGGGATGCCGAAACGGCCTTGACCCCGCTATCTTGAACATCAACACTGTGTGTCTATCTCGATCTGGATCTGACTTACCAACGCCGTGCAGCCATAGTAGACCAGACATGGAATAGTATCAACGGACGAAGCTAGTATTCGTTAGAAAACTCTCACCCGTCCCAAGCATGCAGTTGTTTCGAGCTGTATTGTGAATTCGAGAGAAGTTTGATGATGGTGACAACCAATTCAAAAGTCCTTCCTCATCGATTTCTTCAGTGAGTCGTAAGCCGGCTGCAGGTGTTCGTGTGTCTGGTTACTCAGTACGTATCGTCCAGCCTAATTCCCACCTCCTCGATAAGGACTTGGTTCCTAGCCATGCCTTGTGACAGATCGCCCATAAGTTGGTTCAGAGTTTCTGTTCTGTCCACTTTGGTAGAAGCGAGATGACCGAGCAGGTCTTTGGCGTATGCTGCAGCTACAGCTGCCGCGTAGCGCTGTCAGCCGTCGTTCTTGTGGCTGTCAGAGTAATCTGATATCCCACGAATCACCAAGCAGGGAAAATTGTTCATCAAGCCAGCTGCCTCCATCTCGTAGCACAGCACACCTCCAAGATCATGGCTAAGCCTGTCTCTAGTTACTGCATCTTTCATAACTTGGTTCCCGGACGCAATGGTACCATAATGGATAGCAGGAGTGTTGTCCTCTCTCTCTTCGCGCAGTACTTGCTTGTCCGAGCCACCACAGCCTGAACAACCCTTTCCACTTTCGTGGGTATGGTGTGGCTGATATAAGCAGTCGGTAAGTTTCGACGGGAATGCATATGCTGGTAGCTGACCGGCTAGACGCGAAAGATGAGCGGCGATTCGAAGCTCGCCCATCTCTTGCGCGGCAATCATCTCGGTGACAACATGAAGAAGTGCATTGGGCGGGGAGTTCAACGAGCCCGTTCGCTCGAATTCTCCGTTGGGACGAGATTTTCCAAGGTCGTATTGAACAACACCGCCATGTTGGCCTGCCGGGCTGCTGACAACGACATCCCCAAGCCGTACATCTGTCTCCTCACTTGGCACACCACCTCCAATGCCAACCATCAATCCTATGCGGAGGTTGCTGAAACTATTCTTCATCTGTAGAGCAACACTAGCTGCAGATACGAGGCCGAGCCCTCCATGTGGCAGACAACCGATGACGACGTTGTGATCCCCGACACGTCCAAATCTATAAGAGTTGTCGTCGTTGGGATCCTGTGGTTGACGTGGATGTTCTTCGTCTAGCATCTTGACAGCTGCAGCCAACTCGATGGGTAGAGCGCATATCCATCCAATGGTATATTGTGTTGCAGTATTTGGGCTGTCACTCTCGACTTTGCTAAGGGTCGTATGGCTATTTTCTTGAATGGTCGACATGTTGGTAGCACCAATCCAATTTTCCAACACCCATCAGGTGAGGGAACAACGTGAAGGGAGAAACGAGTCGCGAGCAAAGATAAAAGAGCGGGGGCATGCAGCCTTCCTGCAAGTCCGTGATTCGGGACCAATCAGTGAAGCGCTGGAAGTCGAACGCGAAAAGCACTCGCGACATGTGCTTTGCAAGGCGAACAGACTTGACCACACCAAGCATATTCCTTTTTGATCAGAAGTTCTTCATCTACGGCGCAGCAGAACATGGCTGAAGTTGAACAAGACGTGTGTTGATGAAGCTTCCGTCAATCGTGGGAGCCGACCTGAAGAGATCTGTTGGCAGTAACAGAGAGCGGATAGAAAGAGTCCATCATGTGAGAAATTTATGGCAGGGAGTGATTGGTGAAAGAAAGAGATACTTTTCCTTTGGTATGTTATCATATTCTATGCTCGGGAAGGCAGCTTGACGCGCGCGTGTGAACGGCGGCTGCCTCAGGAAGCGCTTGGCTACGTCTTTAGTCGCGAGACACAAACAATTAGTAGCCTCGCAATAAAGGTCGCAGCTTCTTGATTCACGAGAGCTTGCTTCGGATGCTCATGCTACTCGTGAGAAGGCAAACATGGGGGCTCAAATAGTAACGCGTCATGATAATGCCAAGATGATACGGAACATCCTCGGTATGCGGGCGCTGTGGAAGACGGCCATCGGCGGCGGGGCCTATGCTTGCGACAGCGACAACGAAAGCTATTGACTACCTAACCTTAGCTCGACGACCTAGACCGGACCGCCTGTCACAAACACAATCCCATCGTCCAGCCCTCATCACGGCTAACTGGTTACCCTTTCGTCAAGTATACGCGACCATCGAACCACGTCCACAGGACAAGCACAGATTACAACCATGGCAGCAGCAGCCGACCAGCGCGACATCTACGACTCAATGACGATGCAGTCAGACAGCGAGACATACGACCAGCCTGACATCTCATCGCCCTCATCGCCATCTTCAGACTCAGCATCTCCTTTAATCCTGTACTCTCCACCCACCTTCTGGGGCTTGGTGCGGGGCGCTGCCATCAACCTGCTCCTACCTTTTGTCAACGGCCTGATGCTGGGTTTTGGTGAGCTATTTGCAAACGAGCTAGCCTTCCGCTTCGGCTGGTCCAACACAAAGGTGCGTCGTGCTGTCAAAGTAAACATTGAAGCGGTTGCTAATTCCAACCAGGTCTTCCCCACCCATAGACGAGTCGGACCTGGCGTCGAGATGCGAGCAGATCCTGTCGAAAAGAGAAGACGCAACGGCCAAGAGCTGGATGCCTACACGAGCATGGAATAGGAATAAGTTGCAAGAGATACACACATCATATATGCCTGGGTTTCGCATCACAGCATGGAGCGGCGTTGGCGTTGTTTGGTCATTTCCTCTTTCTTCTGCATCTTCTTGTTTGTCTTTGCTTGCCTCATCTTGGCTTTCTAGATCCCAGACTACCTGCCAGTATGGGAGCATGTCGATATGTCAGAAATACCTCAGCCATAACAATGTCTGCGCACTAGATTCGGTCCACGGCGCTGCTTGTATGTTCTCGAGTAGATATCGCAGGGTCAAGTCATGCGCATATGCCTCTTGGGAGAACTTCGTCGATGTTTTTACAAGGTCATATCAAGGAAAGGTGTTGTAAAGCCAAGTGATGATAGGTGCTAGTTGCGCTGGATTCTGATCATTTGGGTATTAGCCATAACCTCACAGTACTAACAAGCACAACCGATGAATACCGGGCCGTGGTCATATGAGCGTGGATCAGGCGGTGCAGGGTCAAGAAAGTGCATGGAGTGAAAGCAGCAAGTCAGAAGCAGCGGTCGCGGAAAAGATTCCGAAACAAACGGGCCGAGCCTCCCGTGCTTCTCCCCAAGTCTCGGGCAATCGTTGCCGTCACAGCTTCCTTGTTCGTCAAGATTCAAGAAACTTTTTGGAAACGACCTTCTTCGCGACATAAAACCATAATATCACGCTATAGCGCAATCAGCCAGCCCACACAACATGGCGGGCAAAAATATGTCGTCGCGACTGCTGAACATGAAGGTGCGTCGCCTGCATTGCTTGTCCTGCCTACCCAAACCCTGACATGAATACCAGTTCATGCAACGCGCATCAGCCTCGACGCCCACCACACCCACCACTCCCGATGGCACTCGCCCTTCCAAACGCCTAAGGACGGAAGCGGCACCTAGTCCTGAAACACGCGCATTTCAAGAGGCCGCCGCCGCCGAGGAAGCAAAAAAGAACGCTTTCATTGAACGCGCCGCCGCCGAAGCTGGAGAAACGAAGTGGGTCCTCAGTGTCAGTGATGACAAGCCAAAGACTGCTGGCCAAGGCCTGCGTATCGTGGAAGCTGGATACGGTGCCATTGACTCGGGTGCACCGATACCTGAAAGTGATGATGATCAGGATGAGGAGCAGAGTGCTGGGATGGCAGGCCGAAGGAGTTTCGGAAAGTTCAACAAGGCTGTCGAGGTAAGAAAACCTTGCCTGCCACAAGAAGAAGTACAGTTACTGACCCTTCCAGCGTCAACACAATCCAGACCTCTCATCCTCAGAATCTGAACAGGACTCAGACGCTTCCTCGGACTCGGATTCAGATGACGACGAAGATCTAGACGAAGCAGAACTTCTTATCAAGGCAGAACGAAAAGAAGCAGCAGCTAAATTACGCGCCGAACGCAAAGCCCAACGAAAAGCGGACGAGGTCAAATCAAAACAGATGGCCGAGCGACGGAGGAGTAGAGACATAAACCTGAACAAAGTTGGTGGAATCTCCAATGCGGCTATTAGAAACAAGCAGGCCAATGTGGCCAATATGGCTTGCCATGTCTGTGGCCAAAAGGGACACCTGCAAAAGGACTGCCCAGACCGAAAGCAAAGAAGGGGAGATAAGAGGAAGAGTGGTGGTGCCATGGATTATTAAGGAACCGCACATTAAGCTTGCCATGAGGGTCGCAACAGACCCCAATCGTGCCTGCCCGTACCTCACCTACAACTATACTAGAGATTACCAATGGAACGGAGCCGCAAGACAAACTTCAGACGAGAACGATCGGAATTAAGAATCGCTGAATTAGGAATGGTCACCGTTATGACAAACACCCGCGCGCTTCTCGCGTCCGCGGTCCGCGTGCAAACGTCTCTCCTATTTGGATTGTCAAAATTTTTGACCTTTGTAAGGAACAGCGAAATCGCATCTCAATACGCGCTTCGTCGAAGACTGAAGGTCGTCCAAGCAGAGCTGCAAGCAGAATCGACCGAAATCCTCACCTTATCTCAGATGATCACTATGAGTGGGACTTGTTCTCCTCAAGCCTCTGGACCATTTGATGATGGAGCAGCTTGACTGTAAGGGCCAGAATTCTTCAAGGCCAAGGACTAAATCCGAGACTACGGACAGTAAAATACATGCGTCAAAAGGTACATAAATTGATCAGGGCTCTACCGCTATCTAGATCTATGCGTCTTCGTTCTTCAGGAAACTCAGGTTTGGAATATCGACAGCCGAGTCCAGACGTTTGCCTGTCACAGCTGGTGCGAGCAAGTCCGCGGAATTGTCCTCTGGTACATCGGCAATCAGGTCCTTCACTGCTTGAACCAACTCCTGCAACAACTTGCCGTGTCGAGGAATGGTGTGGCCACCCGCACTATCAAAAAACACAGCCATGTTGTCGTCAAAGATGTTGTACAATGCAAGCGCACCGTCCTTGTATGGATCTACGGTTGTTAGAGACAATGCCTACAGTGGGTAAACCTTTTTGACATACCATTAGCACCGACGATATGCAATGACGGGACCTCGAGGAGGTTCTCCACTTCATCCGACAAGGCAGGCACGTTCTCGGCAGTAAGTGCAGGCCACCCCATAAAGAAGATAGCCGCCTTGATTCTTGGAACATAGCCCTCAGACCTCATTCTCTCCTGCTCGTCATAGACGAGTGTGGCGGCGGCAGACGCACCCTCGCTGTACCCGATGATGCCGGAGATTTCCGGGTCTGCATCGAGTGCTTCGTAGAGCTGTTCGAGAGCAAGTCCTCTGGCATCAGCAAAGCCTATTTCCATGTCGTCTCTGGGCATGAGGGCACGCAGAGCATCCTCAGGGGTTTCGGCTTCAGGAAAGACTCGAATTCCCTCAACAGCTGACGCTTCGGCTTCTCCTCTGTCTTTGAGGAAACGATAGTGTGGTGCTGGACCGAAGTACGACTCGAAGCCTACAAGAGTGGTCAACTCAAAACCTGATCGATGCGCTTTGTCAGACTTACCTGGAGGTGGTACTACCGACACTCGGCCTTGAATGAATTCGAACGAAGCTGAGCCATCAAACTCCAGGGCGTCTATCATTGGTCCCAATTGCACGCGGAATGCCTGTTGAGACATCAGCAGTTTGCATCGGAATACTGTCAGCAATATATCGCTCACGGGAATGTTTCCATAGGCTCCATGCAGACACAAGAACTTCATCTTTGTTGGTCTCTCCACTGTGGATGCAAAAGATGCTGGGTGATCAAGAGACGAAATCAGAGGGCCATAAAATAACATGGGCTGACTCTCAGTATGCAGTATGTGCGTATCACTCTTCTCACAAACTGTCAAGTCAACTCCTCTCGGCCGTTAGATATCCTATTGAGAAAAAAAATGAGACACACATATCAATGGTTGGGTAGCAAGAATCCCGTTCAGGACTGCTAGCTGATTCTTGTCGTTGGGAAAGGTAGATTAGATGACTCGATGCTCGTGTCTATCGAACCTGTCTTGCTTCGAGTGAGCGTCTAGCAGGCCTACGCGTTTACGCACGTATACTATCTTTCCATGTGACTGGCGATAACATACAAGTTAAGATCAGCAAGTATGTCTGTATAGCCGATGGGCTTCCAGTTGATGAGAGATTAGATCCGAAAAGCGCGTGTGCACGGTGCCGAAAGCGGCCAATGAGTGTGGAGACCCCTGCCTCTTTCCGACCTAAACCTTACTTTTCGAGACCCTCAAACGTACTTGCCCTTACGTCCATCCCACATGTCAACAGCTTTCTAGTCATTTGATGAACTTGATCGACATCCCTTTCCAGGTGATCAGCAGAACGGCAATGCATATTCAAGAAGGTGCTTCGCTAAAGTGAAATCTTATAGGCCCGTCGAGCCTGAAGTGGCCGTGGCCGCAGTGCTGCAAACCCGCAGCACGTGGTGCCATGGCTGTCAAAGTGCGGGTTTGACGCTAGCATGTCTTGAATCGTCATTGAAGAAGTTGAACTCGGCCGAATTGATCACGTATGTTGAGCTCGGCCGAACTGATCACGTATGTGAATGTAGCTTTTGCATAGTCACAACTTTCATGACCACGCTTACGAGATAGCTCCATATCAGCGTTGAGGATCCAGCATAGATACCATGCTGAATCGTATTGGCTGTTCTCCTTCGGATGAATCACGCAAAACCACCAAACATCGAGACAGCGCGTCCTCGAATCAGTCTCTAATGGCAGTTGATCGATAGCAGAAATGACCTTGGTGGATCCATCCCACCAATGAACCCTCACACGAACGGCCGTAATGGAGTGGGATCAAAGGTCCCCGCGACCCTTCCCTGTGATTGCTTAACGTGCTCATGGCAAAGACGCCGCTCACCAAGAGATGAGGTCTGTCTTGTAGCGAGCTACCAACGATGAGGATTCGTCTACGCTTATGATAAAGTGCCGGTTCCCAGCACACTGGAAGACTCTTGCTCAATTCCCAGCTATCCTCTTTCCTCAGCTTCACGATTAGTACTTAATTCTTTTTCGCGGAATCTCATCAATTCCGTCAAAACAGACATGGCATCATCCGCACTCACACCTGTCGCTATTGTAGGCTATGCCTGCAAACTCCCCGGCGACGTCTCATCACCGGATGATCTTTGGGAGTTGTGCTCCCGAGGCCGTACTGGCTGGGGACCAACTCCCTCTACACGTTACGCCAAGGATGCATACTACCATCCTGCTCCTGGCAAGCATGGATGTATTAACACAGAGGGTGGTTACTTCCTCAAAGAAGACCCTGCTCGTTTCGATGCCCCTTTCTTCAACATGACTATCCAAGAGGCTACTGCACTCGATCCCCAGCAGCGACTTCTTCTTGAATGCACTTTCGAAGCTTTTGAGAATTCTGGCATGACCAAAGAAGGCATCGCAGGCAAAGACATCGGTGTCTTTGTTGGTGGCTCCTTCGCGGACTATGAGGTCAACAACACCAGAGACATCGACACTGCACCTACATATCAAGCCACTGGCTGTGCACCAGCTATGCAATCCAACAGATTGTCATACTACTTTGACCTTCGTGGCCCCAGTATGACTGTCGATACGGCATGCTCGTCTTCTCTAGTGGCTTTACATAGCGCCATGCAAAGTCTTCGTAATGGTGAATCTTCATCGGCAGTCGTTGCTGCTGCCCACCTCAACCTGACACCAGACTTCTTCGTGACTATGTCGAACACACAGTAAGTCATTGATACCGGAGCTTTGGTTCAATCTAACGGTTTACAGATTGCTCAACGACGCTGGCAAGACTTTCGCTTTTGACCACCGGGCAATCTCAGGATTCGCACGTGGCGAAGGAGCAGGCTCGATGATCTTGAAGCCTCTTGATGCAGCCATTCGCGATGGTGATGTCATCCGTGCCGTTATCCACAACTCTGGTGTGAACCAGGATGGCAAGACCAACGGTATCACTGTACCAAATGGTCGCGCCCAATCGGACCTGATCAAACAAGTCTATTCTAAGGCAGGACTTGATCCAGCTGAATGTGGGTTTAGCGAGTGTCACGGCACTGGTACGAAGGTCGGTGACCCCATCGAAGTTGCCGGCATTCATGAAGCGTTGGGTGCTGGTCGTAGTCCCAGAAATCCACTTTTCATCGGCTCTGTGAAGAGCAACGTCGGTCATCTCGAAGGCGCCAGTGGCATAGTTTCGGTCATCAAAGCCGCGATGATGTTGGAGAAGGGTATGGTTTTACCCAATGCGAACTTCGAGACGGCGAACCCGAATATCCCTCTTGAACAATACAACATGAAGGTATGCTGGCTGTTTCACAGGCAGAGCAGTGCAATGATGCTAAGGACCGCAGGTTCCCACTTCAACTAGACCTTGGCCACGAGGCAAGAAATACGTCTCTGTTTCCAACTACGGTTTCGGCGGTGCCAATGCTCACGTAGTGTTGGGTGCTGCTCCCAAAGGACTCAAGACTACAATGACCACCATCCGTTCTCTTGAAGATGCACCTGAGGAACCTCTCTGCAAGCTGTTTGTGCTCTCTGCCCATGATTCACAAGCTCTGCAAAAGAAGATCACCGATCTTGGTGTTTTCCTTGAGCAACGTCCAGAAGTCTTCGAGAAGCTACTTGCAGGCAACGTAGCTTACACCCTCGGCGAAAGACGTTCTCACTTGCCTTGCAGACTTGCAATCGCTGCAGTGTCCTCTGATGAGCTGGGTCAGAGCCTTGCAACCACGAAAGTCCCTACTTTCCGAGCTCGCAACGAACCCACGCTCGGCTTTGTCTTCACCGGTCAAGGAGCTCAGTGGGCCACCATGGGAGCCGAACTTGCTCGTGACTACCCAATCTTTGCTGCTGCGCTAGACACTGCAGATGACACATTGAAAGCCCTTGGAGCCGACTTCTCTTTGAAAGAAGAGATGCTGAAGCCTGCAGATATATCGCTTATCAATGCTGCTCACATAAGTCAGCCTGCGTGTACCGCGCTTCAGATTGCACTCACTATGCTTCTGAGCTCATGGGGTATCCACCCTGCTGCTGTAGTTGGCCACTCGTCAGGCGAGATTGGCTGTGCCTTTGCTGCTGGCATCATTGGTCTCGAGGATGCGATGAAGATTGCTTACTACAGAGGCCAATGTATGCTTAGTCTAAAGAAAAAAGCCGTTGGCAAACCACAAGGCACCATGATGGCTGTCGGTACCAGTGCCGAGAATGTTCGCCCTCTGCTCGATGCTGTGAGCAAGGGTTATATCACGGTCGCTTGTATCAACAGTCCTGCCTCAGTGACTCTGTCCGGTGACGTTGAGGCTGTCGAAGAACTTCAGCCAATCCTGACAGAGAAGAGCATCTTCAACAGACAGTTGAAGGTCGGAGTCGCCTATCACTCCGCGCATCTCGAGCCTGTTGCGGATGAGTACCTGGACTTGATCAAGAACATTCAACCTGCTAGCACAGCCACAGCGACTTTCTACTCGTCTCTCCTTGGACGTGTCGCTGAAGCTTCTGAGCTCACACCGGAATACTGGGTACAGAACCTGACCTCCCCCGTCAGATTCTCTGGTGCTCTCAGCGCAATGGCAAGGGAGACTGGATCGAAGACTATCGACCATTTGGTCGAGCTTGGACCCCACTCAGCTCTGCAAGGTCCAATTAGAGATACTCTAGCTACCATTGATGCTGCGAAGGGCAAGATGCATTATGTCTCTGTACTTGCTAGAGGCCAGAATGCCAGCGAGTGTGCTCTGCGCATGGCAGGTGCCCTCTACATGAAGGGCTTGTCTCTCACGTTTGGCGAGATCAACTTCCCTCGTACCAAGAGTGTCAACCAAAAGCTTATCACTGACCTCCCGAGATACCCTTTCAACCACGAGACGAGATACTGGCACGAGTCACGTCTTGCCCAGAAGCACTGCTTCAAGGAGGGCGGCCGTAACGATCTTCTTGGATCCCTTGCTGATTGGTCCAATGATCTCGAGCCTACTTGGAGAAACATCGTTAAACTGGATGATTTGCCATTCCTCCGCAGTCACAAGATGCAGGACATGCCTGTTTTCCCTATGGCAGGATATATGGGCATGGCCCTCGAAGCAGCTGCTAGACGTGCAATTGCCCGTGGCGTCCAATTCGATCGCTTTGAAATCCGTGAGTTTGTCGTCAGCAGCGCATTGGTCCTCAATGAGGACACTGATGTTGAGATGACTATCACCCTCAAGCCCTACAGTGAAGGTCTCCGCGGTGCAGCATCTGATCTGTGGGACGACTATAAAATCTGCTCATGGGATGCAAAGCGTGGTTGGCTACAGCACTGCCACGGTCTCGTCGGCGTTCGAAACTCTCCAGCTGCCAACGCCGTTGATGCACACAGGATCCAGAGCGCCTCCAAGGCATTCGAAGCTTGCAAAGCAAGCATAATCAGCGCATCTACCGAGACTGTTGACGTTCAGGCCATGTACAATACTCTTACTACCATCGGAGCTGGGTATGGACCTGTGTTCACCGGTCTGGAGCCTTGCCAAGCAAGTGATACGACTGCTCATGCTCAGCTAGTCGTCCCTGACACCAAATCTTTGATGCCTAAAGGCTACGAGACTGAGCTAATCGTGCACCCTGCTCTTCTTGACCAAATCATTCAAATTGTTTGGCCTATATTCGGTGCAGGTCGTCAAGGACTCGACACACTCTACATGCCCACATTCGTCAAGAATTTCAGCATTTCTCGCAACTTTGCTTCGATGCTGGGCAACGGACTCGAAGTGTTTGGTGCAGGTGCCCCCAACAATGAGGCCCCTGAGCCCACGAAGTTCGGTTTCTTCGTTGTGGGTTCTTCCGACGCTAGCGAGCCTCTTGTCCAGTTCGACGGTCTGACGATGACTCCTCTTCGTGAATCCAGCGGAAGCTCTGGACCTCAAGCCCGCGAGCTCTGCTACAAGATTGACTGGCAAACAGTTTCAGACGAAGATATCGGACTAGAAAAGTCCTCGTCTGATGTGTCAGACACTCCTATCAAAGCCGACTCGCTTGTCAGTACGCCTTTTACTAGAGACGAAGCAGTTTGCGTTGTCTACAATAAAGCCACTGAGAAAGATCTGGCAGCTGAAGTAGCTGACAATGTCTGGAAAACATCTGGTGTTCAAGCTGAGCTGGTCACACTCTCAAAGGTCATACCTGCAGATAAGCGAGTCATCTTCGTGTCGACTGGTAATAACGTTCTGAGCGGAATTGACGCAACGATGTTTGGTACCTTGCGTCAGATGTTACTTTCTGCTCGCAAGGTTCTTTGGATTTACAAAGAAGGTCCTGATGTTGATGATGTCGACGGTAGCATGGTCGTTGGTTTCACTCGAGCAATCCGCTCTGAGACCTCCGCCAACATCGTCACTCTTGGCCTGCAGCAGGCCACCGGCAAAACTTTAGTTGAGAACATCTTCACTGTTCTAACCAAGACCAGTGCTGACTCGCCCTCGACTTTCAAGGACGACAAGGAGTTCATCCTTAAGGGTGACGACCTGTTGGTGCCTAAGGTGGTCGATGACGAGGAGTTGAACGTCCGTCTTCATCAGGAGTCGCAAGACTCAGTCATATACCAGCAGCCTTTCGCACAGTCTGACCGTCGCCTCAAGATGGTGATCGCCACTCTTGGCTCTTTGGATTCGTTCTACTTTGTTGACGATGAGCCCAAGCCATTGAATGACAATGAAGTCGAGATTGAAGTCAAGGCCACTGGCATGAATTTCAAGGACGTTGTCGTATCCATGGGCCAACTCAACCAGCCATATATCGGTGTTGAGTGTGCTGGTGTCATCGCTGCAGTTGGCAAGAAAGTGACAGATGTCAAGGTTGGACAATCTGTCATGGCTATGACGGAAGGTGCGTACAGCACATATGCTCGCTGTCTGTCAACCAGCGTCGCTCCCCTTCCTGAGAAGATGGACTTCACCGCTGCGTCGACCATTCCTGTCGTCTTCTGCACCGCCTACTATGGTCTGTTCGATCTCGGTCGTCTGACCGAAGGCGAAAGTGTTCTCATTCATGCTGCTGCTGGTGGCGTAGGTCAGGCTGCAATCATGTTGGCACAGACTTGTGGTGCCGAAATCTTTGCCACAGTTGGAAGCCTCGACAAAAAGCAACACATCGTGAAAGAGTACGGCATTCCCGAAGATCATATCTTCTACAGTCGTGATACTGCCTTTGGACCTGCCATACGTCAAGTTACTGGCGGCAAGGGTGTCGATGTTGTCCTCAACTCTCTCGGAGGTGATTTCCTGCGTGAGAGTTGGGACTGCCTGGCTCCATTCGGGCGCTTCATCGAGATTGGCAAGGCAGACATCACAAAGAACAGCAGACTCGAGATGGCTCAATTTGAGTATAACGTGTCTTTTGCCTCTGTCGATTTGACCAAGGTAGCTGCATACAAACCCAAGCTCATGAAAAGACTCTTGAACGATGTGGAGAAGCTCATGAGCAGCGGTAGTATCAGACCAGTTGGTCCAATCACCAGCTATGGTATTAATGATGTTGAAGCTGCCTTCCGCAGTCTTCAAAGTGGTAAGAGCATGGGCAAGTTGGTCATCGCTCCTCAATCTGGTGACTCTGTTCAAGCCATTGCGCCCAAGAAGACCGCAACCCTCTTCAAAGAAGATGCCTCCTACTTGATTGTTGGAGGTACTGGTGGTCTTGGTTGCAGCATTGCCAGATGGATGGCATCTCGTGGTGCCAAGCATATCTGCTTATCATCGAGACGAGCCAACATTACGCCAAGACTAGAAGCACTCATCACCGATCTCTCCATCTTGGGGACCAAAGTGTCTGTTCGCGCCTGCGACGTTGCAGATGCCGGCTCAGTCGAAACTTTGGTTAAAGACCTCAAAAAAGAAAGTCCGATCCGCGGTGTCATTCAAGGTGCTATGGTCCTCAAGGATGTTCTCTACGAGCAGATGACCCTGGATGACTTCAGTGCAGTCGTCAACCCCAAGGTTGCCGGTACTCTCAACCTGCACAACAGTCTTGGCACATCCGAACTTGACTTCTTCATCGCTCTTTCCTCGGTCGCAGGTGTTGTCGGCAACCGTGGTCAAGCAGCCTATGCAGCTGCCAACGTCTTTTTGGACACCTTCATGGCCCACCGCAAAGCCCAAGGACTTCCTGGTACATCCCTCGACCTCACCGCCGTCTCAGATGTCGGTTACTTAGCCGATAACAGCGAAAGAGCAGCTGACGTTCTCCGCAATCTGGGCGGTGAGACTATTGAAGAGAGCGAGATCCTTGGTCTCCTCACTGCTGCCGTCACAGGAAAGATCACCGCAAGCAACAACCATGTGATTACTGGTCTGAAAATTAATCCTGGCTCGGAACCTTTCTGGTGTCACGATGCCAAGTTCAGCAATCTGCTCGCTGCAGCTGCCTCGCAGAGCTCTGCGGAAGGCGGAAATGCAAACATTCCTTTACCTCAAGCATTGAAGAGCGCTGCTAATGGTGAGAAGGCCTTGGAAGTCTTATACGGTGCTCTTGTCACCAAGCTGGCCGCAGTCTTGATGTTGTCCGTTGAAGAGATGGAGCCGTCTGCTGCAGTCGCCTCGTACAGTCTGGACTCCCTCGCTGCCATCGAGGTCCGCAACTGGATCGCAAGAGAGGCTGACGCCAACGTCCAGGTTTTGGAGTTGCTCACCAGTCCCAGTCTGATGGAGCTGGCGAAGTTGATCTTGAAAAAGAGTAAATTGGTCTCATTCGAGTGAGGATATGTGTTATGATGATTCAGCTGTTTCCTTGTGTCATTTATGGGTTCGGGCTCGGCGTATGCTTCCCATAGATTCACTTTTCATATACTCTTTTATCATTTATTGCACTTTGCCACCCGTATCCTCGTAGATGCCTCTCTACTGTGACACAACTATGTCTGGTGCACCGACTTGCCTTGCCTCGGTATTCAAGGCGTCTATTTCGGCCGTGACATATGGTATACCGGAATGTTTCCTTTTTGCTTCTGTCAACTGCTCAATTTCCCCTGGGAAGTAGATTCGGTCCATGCCTGCCATTTTCTCACAATTCACAACCTGCCGTCTATCAGCTTTTGCGATATCATGTTTGTCAATCAGCAAACTCACCCTGTTGTAAAGATACTCCATTCTTTGTTTGAACTCGTCGGAGCTGAGGAAAAGATCGGGCTTTAGGGCAATGAGAAAGTGGCCCACATCCGCTGGCTTGGACGGATCGTATGGATTGGTGACATGTCCAGCGAACGCCGATCCGGACAAGACGCCTGAGAACACGTCCATCATGATAGATAAAGCGGATCCTTTGGGCCCGCCCATTGGCAGCATCACACCTTCAAGCGCAGCACTGGGATCTTCAGTCCTGTTACCATCCTTGTCCAATGCCCAGTCCACGGGAATCTTCTCGCCTCTCCGTTTGGCCTTGTATATCTTGCCTCTTGCTGCGACTGACGGTGCCATATCCAAGATGAAATCATGCTCGGCACCCGGTGCGCCACAAGCGATTGGTGATACTCCCATCAACTTTTCCTTGCCACCCCAAACAGGCAGGGCGGGCGACGAGTTGGTGAAGACCAAACTCATCATACCAGCGTCAAGTGCTTGTTGCACCAACCATGCACTCATGCCGAAGTGGTTGCTGTGCTTCACACTGACCATACCAATTCCATAGGTCTTTGCCATATCGATTGCTCTCTCCATACCCAATTTGGCGGCTACAAAGCCGAAAGCATTCTTGCCATCGACTTGGGCGACCACAGGAGTCTGATTGACGATGGTAGGTTGAGCTGTGGGATCAAGGACTCCTTGGCGAATACGGGCGAGGTAGGATGGGATGCGGTTGACGCCATGAGTGTCCACGCCACGAAGGTCGGCGGCAACGAGACAATGAGCTATAGTCGTTGCGTCCTTCTCTGAGACACCATTCGCTTGTAGAACAGCTTTGACGTAGGCATTTGCGTTCTCGTGAGAAACCACAGTTTTGGGGGCAGTCTGAGATTCGGCCATGACGATGTTTGCTGAAGACGTCTGGTCCCGATGAATCTAGTGACGCCAATCGATCGATTTGACGGTCTGTTACTTGGCAAGTCGCGTTTGTGTCTGTACTTCTAGATTGCTCTACACACGCAGTCAAGATGTTGTGTTTAAGTAAGTCGCGGTTCATGTGGTCGCGGCTTCCCCGTTGTCTTTCCATCGCGGAGTTTCCGCACGAAGCTCAACGCCTCGGCAATTAATACTCTTGGGATCCGATGACACAATTTGGTCCGGTCAATCTTCAATCTTCATTAGAACGACATGGGAGCTAACCCATCGAAAATATCCTGTAGAAACGTGTCGGTGTTCATGTCTCCCGTCCATAAACCAGTGTTTGAGTCTGATATTTGTTCAAAAGCAGACGGAAGAAATTCAAGCCCTGCTGTCCAGTTTCGGCTGTACTGCTGCATGAACATATCAAGCTCGTCGGCTTGTGGTTGTCCTGCGGTAGCACCAGGCTCTGTCTGGTTGTAGACAGAAGTTTCGTTGTGAGATCTCGAACCTGAGTTGAGAGGATCAATATGACCGGGTGTCGTCCTCGAATTTGAACGTCCAGAATTGCTGCGGCCTTTGCGGTCCATCATCCAGCTAATGGTCCTGTGCGACAGTTCATCCAGGATGTCGCGACTTCGCTTCGCTCCGGGCCAATGCTCGCCCGTAGCACTCAGGATGTTAGATGCTGCCCGCAGATCAGATACGAGCTCATCGATCATGGCATCTTGTGCAACTGATGGGCAGGTCCAGATGCAGAAGAATGCCGTGACTGAACTCATCATAATCGAATGGTAGGACGCCCAGCTGAAGACCAGAGAATTTTCGACATATAACTCATGGTAGAGCCTGATAGCTGTTATAGCACTTCTGAAACACGCCACCAAATCATCTGAGCTGGGTTGGGGTATACCAGGACTCGGTCGTAGAAGAAGGGTCTTCAGTACGTGGTAGCGGATGTCACAGAGCTTTGTGACGTAATCTTTGGGGCCCGTTGTTTGTGGTATATCAGCAGCCCATTGATCAAGACGAGTGGTCATATCTCTTTGCCAGGTCTTCATACAGCGAACTGCTGGATAAGCATAGGTCGGGGTCTCTCGTGAGATGCTGTGGAGGACGTATTTCATCTCCGAGTTGAGTCTGGCAAGTTTGAAGAGGTGTATAGCATAAGTCATGTGATTGGGTCGTTCTTCCGCAGCTCTAGATCTGACACTCGGTTGTGTCAGGCCTGTGTCATCGATATCTGTGGGGAGCTGAATCACAGTAAGCTGATCAATTCGATACTGCGATGTTTCTGTTGTAGAGCACTTACCCTTAAATCACATGCTTCATCTCTCAGACCTATCGGGCGACCCATCATTGTACAGAGAGATCTATCCAGACTGTACACAACCCAGAATAGCCTCGTTCGCATTTCCTGATCAAATCGTGAGATGGACAGTGCAGATGTCACATCTCTCTGTAGACCGAGGTCTACAACCATTGCAATACATTGATAGTTAAGATACCAAACATTCAATTTTGTTGCAGGGCTGTGCATGCCCCAGACATGCAGCAGTAAAAGGCACTGCAACCCACGAGTCGAACTCTCAAGCGGGGTCTTCTCAAAATACGACATAGCCATCGCGGCCCAACCCTCGCTGGGTAGCACAACTCTGTCTCGGCGTGATAGCATGATAGACGAGATTGCAAGCACCATATACACTTGAAAAGCGACAACTGGGTCGGGCTCACTAGATGCGAATATCTCTTCTACGAGTTGCATGTGTGTTGGCTCATGCAGGAACGGCAGATGTTGATGGACAGTTCTGAAGTACGTCCGGGTTAGCTCCTGTGTCAAACTTCTGCTTGAAGGAAGCGGTGTTTGAATATCTCGAAGGAGCTTCTCAGTAAGAGCACTATCTCGCTGCAGGGTAGCGTTACCACGATTGAGGCGATTTGGATTCGTGGTCTTAGTCAATGCGCTAGCTGTACACACAAGCTGTGTGAAGAAGTGGCCACTGGATGGTCCGATGTAGCGCGGATTCTCTCCGTTAGGAAGCGATACGAGGCCAATTTGGTGGGTGAGACTTGAATCCGCATGCTGTGCATTGCTCATGACTGCTTCGTTATCATCCGTGGTTGTATCCATAACGTTCATGGATGTATCATCGTAAGCAATATTCGAGACATCCGCCTCCGTTGTGGGCTCTTGATAATTATCTGATGCAAAAGCGGGTGCAGCATCGAACGTCAAACCCGGAACATCGTCTGCGTCTCTGGTGCTGCCTGTACTCGTGTCCTGCGTTAGATCTACATCAGGGCATCTTTCTTTGATGATGCCCTCGAGCCAGCGAACTCGGTTCTCAAGATGCTGTGTGTATCGCCTAAACTACGGCTCAGCTGTGTGAGGATATCTGGACGATTTGACCTACGCTCGTGCTTGATTCTCAATACCACTATCTCCTTGGTACTCACACTCCTTGCTTGCTTTATCACATGAAGAACAACTCGGCAATGATCCGTCGCACTTGAGACAGGTCAGCACAAGGACAGCAAGAAGTACACGGTGCTGTCTTCACGCGTATCTTACGCTGTTGACAGCGCAGGCAGGCTGTACGGATGCGCTGCGATCTTCGTGATTGCCGTCTCGCAGTTCTGTCGCCAGTCATGATGTTTCGTTGAATGCTCGAGGAACTATCAAAGGATACGGATTTTCCGGTTGTTATTTGACGCTTGGACCAGTGGGACAGGAAGCCCCTCAGCCGTCCAATCACCAACCTGTATTGTACTTCACACAACCATGACATGGTTTTGCATTTGTTTCTAGGGTGTTCAGTCGAAATTGCTGGTCCTTCAAACTTATATATGCTACTATTTAACCTGGACAGGATTACATTGATCGTCAAGCCATCTTCGCTGCGGCAAGAGGCAAAAATCCTAAGAGATGTTCATCTGCCTCATCGACCTCAAAGTCGTATCTCATCAGATCCTCTTTGTAAGGAAACATATATGTGCTTGTGACACTGTTTGATGAACGTCAGCCAGTCCTCCAAGACTTGCTGACGTGACTTACCGATGATGTTCATCAGATTTCTGATATTCCTCAAGCGCGGCTCTGTTCTCATGAAAGCTGAGAAGAGCGAATTCGAAGCCTTTGCTTCGCTTAATGGGATCGGTTATTGATGCTCCACCGACCACTAGTCGCTGCTCTTTGACACAAGGTAATGATTTGAGCTTCTTGAGTTCTGTCACAAATTTTTGCTTGTGCTCATCCGTGACTTCGGCACGGAATTTGAAGAATACTGTGAGCAGGTTAGGTCAGCATCGATGGAAGGTGCAAGACACGTGCCGATATGTACGATGGTCATGTTCCTTGATTGCCCTGCCTTGGCGGATTGATCAGAATACTCTCAATCAGTCGGCGGGATAGTCAGCATATAAACGAGATTGAAAGTACGGATTTACCGAGGCGGAGAGAGGAAGAGAGGAGAACGGGTAGAGAGAGACCTCTCGGCCGGAGACTCCGTTTCACATCATCTACCCTGATCACTGTCGACTCCGTCGACGTTGACAATTGTTGAAACACGACATGGTTTGAAAGGTTGTGAGCTCTAAAGGGCACATTATCGAGCTCTCCGATGTGCTTTTCGTTTCCAGATGTGGTAATACTACTCTTTCGCGCGACACGATTCTGTCGGGCGCACGGGATTAATTATCGTGCCTCATACTTCGGGACTCGATATTGGCTTCAGCCCACAGCACGTTAGAACAGAGGTCAGGCTGTGAATATTTCGATAATACGAGGAAGCGACATGGCGGCAACTCGAACGCACGAAGTCCCAGCCACGTCGGCGCGTGCGGCTGACTTGCATATACTAAACACACCTTCATGCAGACACCCGATTAGCCAAATCAGGCTGGGGCCAAGTAAAAGCATGGGCGATACCACCTCGTGCCCTCGTTGACTTCACAGTTTTCTGCTGTCGAGTACTATGACCTCCTAACACAACTCTATAGCTGTCAGTGAAGCGAGTCAACAATGTCATCTTCATCTCGAGCGTCAATTCCCCTGGCTTCTTTGACTCGGGCTCCATCTACTCAGGTCTCGTCTGCCCAGGCTTCGCTTCCTCAGGATCCAACTCTTCAGCCTTTGACCTCTCAAACATCATCCACTGTACCTGGACCAATGGTGCAGGCATTCGCGTGTGGTATGTGCCTAAAAGACTCATTCTAATTTCTCCAAGTGCTAAGGTCACATAGATATCAGAAGTGTAACCACTACTACATGGAATAGAAAAGAACAGCCACTCTTCGCTTTGCTAGAAGTATGATGTGGATCTGCGCAGTAGTTGAACCCGTTGAGCTGACGTTGACATTAGAACAGCCAGAAAGAGGAACAAGCTTGTATAATGTAAGGTGCTTCCATGAGGGAGGTTGTGTCGTATCGCAGCACAACAAGTACTGATGGGAACAATAGCTTCACAAGTACAGACAAATTTGTCCCAAGCGATGACCTGCTCAAGGAAATAGGAAATGGCTCCAAAACCAGAGACGAATTGAGACCACTGGAAGAACACAGGAAAGAACTCGAGAAGTGGTTTCCATATACACCAGCAGTATTCTGGTCAGAAACATGCGTGAAACACAACGGCTTCTTCGGCATGCATACTTCTAATCCTGCTGCTCTTATACCCAAACCCAGTCCCATAAGCTCCTCCATCGACCAAACAGCAACTTCAGCAGCTGCAGACCGTCAGAATGTCGTGCCGACATCTGGTACTCCTGGTCTCATTCGTGAACCTAGTCTCTCAAGCTCTTCTACCGAGCAAACAGAAACTGCAGCAGCCGGAGAGCACCAAGTAGTCCTGTCGACATATTTCCGTCTCATTGTGAAGATGTTATTGTCTGCTAAAGCCTCAGTTCAAGGTCCAATTCAAGCTCAAGTTCCTGCATCGAACGAAAAGGAAAAGGATTACAAGTGGTACGAAATGGGATTCATGTCCAGGGGAAGCGTGCTTCTCTGTTGCAACGTGCCTGGAGATTCGATTAAAAAACTATTCGATAGACTTCCCACAGATGTCGAGCAGATAAAAGGTCCGTTTGCGTTACACATACCGCTGTTGGAAGTGTTGGCGGAACTCTTTGATGAGAGCGTCTGGTCCATGACCAAAAAAGTCCGAGGCATTGAAGAGGTGAGTTCATACGAGCGACCCGAGAACAATAGAGCTGCGGATCTGCTTTTCTGAGCCGTTCTCGCTGGCTGTAGGACTGACGGAAGGCATGATAGAATCGACGTGGAATACCAATACAGGAGAGCTCCCCGAATCCTTCCCGACCATCGAGCTCGACTTTCTCATCCAATAAATCCTCCGAAGCAAGTGGTGTCGCGCAAGCGAGCGATAATTTTCAGCGCCTTTTCGAGATCTCAAGACACTTGGCTCATGGAGTCGAAACGACACAAATAGCGGTCGAGATCGTGGACCGCATGAAGGATGCGTGCGAGTCTCTGCGTCTTCTTCACGATCCCCGTTTACTCCTGAGGGCGAGGGTGCAGAAATTAGGTTTCCTGCATAGTCTACTCAGGGGGTTTTCTGCAAGGGTGGTGTCTAGTGAGAAGAGGATGACCAGTGAGCAGGTCTTGGTGAGTCCTCGAAGATTATCGCAAAGGAATAGCGATGGAATAATTACTGACATCAACCCCAAGCTTTCCAACACGATATCTCAAAATGACAGCAATTTTAGTTCCCAGATAGCACTGGCGACTAAAGAGGATGGTGCAGCGATGAAGACCATCGCAGTTGTCACTTTGACGTTCTTGCCAGCGACATTCGTCACGGTGCGTTCCACTATACCTCGCTCTTTCCACATTAGCGAAAGCTCTGACGTTCATCCAGGCACTTCTCGGCATGAATTTCTTCTCGATAGAGGAAAGTAAATCGGGCGGACGCGGACGACTAACTTCGACAAAAGATGTGTGGATCTATTTCGTAATCGCAGTACCACTTACAGCCATCGTATTGGGCGTTTGGTGGTGGTGGCAGAGGAGGGAGGCACAAAAGGCAAAAAAGCAGAATGAAGGGGGTGCTAAGAAGAACGTTTAGGGTCCAGGGAACGCGAGTAGATAATGTCTTGACAGCTGAGCACTTTGCAAAGAGCTAAGGTATAGGTGCAAGAAAATTAGTATTTTCACTGCTACTGCTTGTTTCCTGATCGTAAATCTTCGTTATATCTCGTGAACATATCATGCTAGCATGGTTTAGGTGCCAGTCTGGATCAGGTAGCCACCGTCAACGGGGATGTTTTGTCCGTTCAGGTACTGGCAACTTGCAGCAAACAGAATAGCAGCAGCCATGTCCTTGTCCTTGCCAGGTCTCTGTGAAGGCAGGCCTTCCTTGTGTTCTTTAGGAAGCTCGCTCTTCTGGTCGTCCTTGCTTTCACCAGTAGTCATTTCTGAAGGGAAGACACCAGGAGCAATAGCGTTGACACGGATCTTGAGACCGCTGCTCTGAATCTCAGCCGAGAGCATCTTATTGAGATGAACGACAGCGCCCTTGGAGGCGTTATAGTTAAAGTGACCTTGAGAGATGCGGACAAGACCGGAAATGGAGGAGATGTTGATGATGGTGCCAGACCAACCGTGTGTACGCTCAGTAGCCTTCTGGATAAGAGGCAGGAAGGCAGTGCTGAGGAAGAAAGGTGCAATGACATTTGTAGTGTAGAGGTCGCTCCAGTCCTCAAAACTGATAGGAACGTTAGTTGTTGTGCCAATGCACAGAGATGGCTCAAACTTACGTGTCCTCGTCGAAGAGGTTCTTCTTCATCTCCTCGGCATTCTTGCCATCGGGGGTGAGCTTGCCAGCGTCGATACCGGCGTCTGATGGATGGTTAGCTGAGATCCGTCTGAAGAGTTTCACGTTGACGTACTGTTGACAAGAATGTCTAGATAACCCTCCTTGTACTCAATATCCTTGACGAGCTTCTCAATCTCGCTCTTCTTGGTGACGTCGCCAACGATGGGGATGATTTCACCAGAAATATCCTTTCCGTAGGTTTGCTGAACGGTCTCGAGCTTGTCCTCAGTGCGTCCGACGATGTAGACCTTGGCTCCGTTCGTGGCGAGGGCTTGAGTGGCCTGCAAATGTCAATCCACTGTGTTTAACTAAGTGATTGGCTGCGATAAAATACCATCAAACCAATGCCAGAGCCACCGCCGGTGACCAAGGCAACCTTGCCCTTGACATCAAAGACCTCGCTGAGTTGGAAGTTGCTGTTCGACATTGTATAAGTTGATGTTCTTGTTGAACTGAGACAGGACGAGAGAAAGTATTTAAGCTCGACATATGATGATCTGTTTATGGAAGTCGCGTGTGACGTTGTGGTGACGATCCTTCCTCGAAACTGGTGGGGCTTTTGGTGATCAGGGTTCTGCTCAATATCGACATTCATACCTCATCAATGTCTGCTCTTGTATGTCTTTGTATAGGTACGTGTCACGATTTCAATGCATCTGAATATTTGGGCATCGCGAAAATTGTTGGGACCGAAAGTGTTCGCATTGTTGTTTCGGCATTTTTTTCGAAGCTCTTTGTCTCCGGCTACCGCAGCTCATTTTCTGCGCGATCAGTGGACTGTGCGGGCAAACGTACTGTATGTTCACATCCTGATCAAGTTGATGTGAGTTCCCCAGTCAGTGGACTCTGTCCTCCTCGAGTACGCATCGCGGTGGGAATCGTCTTCATTGTCTGTCCGACTTTAATCGGCGTCAAGGCAATGACACCCAGCGATTCTCAAAGTTCTCCCAAGGCCATGCACCACTCGCTCCTTCCACTAGCAGCATCAGACTCTTTAACTCCATCGTCCAACACGGCCAATGCAGCATTGATCTCTGTCTCTTGCACTTGCTTTCTGCTCTCCACCTCTTGAACGTCCTTCATCTGCGTATCCTCTAGTCCATCGACTTCAGGCGTGTCATCATTCGTCTTGACTTTCTTCAAGGTAGGCACGGCGTCGGATATGGGTTCGACTTGGTCGTGTGACCGTTTTGCTGCGAGCACAGGAGAGTGTGGCATGGCGTTTTCGACGGCCGGCTGCGAGACGGAGATTTGTGTCGACTGAGCCATGTCGTCGGCGTCAATTGACCGCTGTAGGAGTGGGTGAAAAGACAAATGCGAGACAGACGCGAACGGTCATGGTCTCGCGACGGTCGCGTTTCGGATCGCACTCCATGACGCTGTGTTTGCTGTCTGAGCAAACACTCTTTTTTGGCTTGTCAGTGGTATGACCCTGAACCCTCCAGCGACGACGGTACCTATGATTATATCACATGGACGAGGAACTCAGGACAGCATTATCTCCCAAGGCAAGTAATTAATCAATTCATAAGGTTGCCTGAGTGTAAGATGGCCACTTCTGTCTATGTTCATTGAGATGCTTACACTTTGAAATCGTACGTCCTATCTACATAGCACATCGCCATGTCGGTTCAAATATACCACAAAGTTAAACAGACCGAAACAAAGTACAAGTATTTACACCCATGACCTTTTTATCTCATCAGGACGCCGAAAGCCACAACATGGATATCTCTACACCAGGAGAAACCTCTAAGAGAGAACAAATGAAAATATTAACAGTATCCAAAAATAATCAGAAAGCGATGCAGTTCTACTCGTCAAATGTCATATCCACAGAAGGAAGATCGGTGTGAGGAACGACCAGATAGCTGGCTTGGGGACCGTAACAGATGGAGCGGCACCACTTTGCGTAGCAGCTGCCGCAGCAACATTCGAAGTGCCACTCGCCGTGCCAGAACCAGCAGACGAGCTCTTGTGTTCGGTGTTGCTGCTTGAGACTTTCTTGCCACTTACACCACCAGATGGCGAGATTGCAGCAGAAGCAGTGACATCTGATACAGCAACAGCCTGCGTGGGATTCCACTTGGAAGCACTTTCTCCACCACCAGACCCAGATCCAGACCCGGTTCCGGCACCTCCAAGGCCACTAAGAATGGCTCCGGCCACACCGGTCATTGAATCAGTGCCAACATGCTGACCAGAAATCACAATCGCTGTCGTCGCGGCATCTGCAGTCGAGGTGACAGTCGAAGCACCTTCTGCTGATGCTGAAGGTTTAGCTGATTCATAGACTGCAGTCACACCAGTGGTGACCGGTCTTGTCGTCGTCGTGCTAGGTGCACCAGTCTCGACACTGGACGCTGGACTAGCATCTCCGTCTCCACTCAAGCGCCCTCCCCACAGCGGCGTTGGGGTAGCGAGCTCGGTACCAGTAAGCATTGGCGTCAACACTCTTGGTGGATCGTAGGCTCCGCTCATTCCTGGCGCCGGTCCACAGCTTGCATCGACCCAGGGCTGTTGCATACTAATCAATCTCGGTGGCAGCAAGATGACGGGGTGACAGGGGTCATCATGATACATCGCATTCGCCGCATTGATCGGGTTGTCCGGCCAATAGACGTACCCAGATATCGTAGAGCAGTTCTGCCCTACATCGTTGTAATCCAGGGACCTTGGTGGAGGCTGTGTTGTCACAGCCGAGCCCATATCTCTATATGTGGAGCCGTCAGATACATAGTCTGACTCGTATTGCGTCAGGGTGGTGACCGGCCGCGCAGTCGTGATTTCTGAAGCATCAAAGGCTATTGTTGTATTGGTCCAAGCAGCTCCTACTTGACCGCATCTGTTACTTGCGACCAACGAGCTGAAGGCCATATATACACTGGGCGATGTAAAGGTGAATCCTTCCGCGTTGACACTCGTACTAGGTTGACCTGAAACTGGTGCAGTTGGGGTCGCTTGATCTGGCCAGAAGTAGAAATCGATGGTTCCTGCCGTCATGTAGCATGAACTACAACACGGTGGTTTTGGTGTGTATGCGCGAATGGCATATTGCGTATCTAGCGAGAATTAGCACCATGCTGAACACGTTCTTTGCAAAATTTGATATCGAGGTGCGCGATAGATCATGGTCAAAATTGCGATAGCATGCCATTCGCATGGGGCGAGGAGCGATCATGTATTCAAGAACAAGGCTGGCTGATGAGATTGAAAGCACGAAACAAGAAGCAAACAACGAGAATGAAAACGAGACTCGAGAACAGCAGTGGAGAATGTTGAACGAGGCAAACTAGAAGAAAGCAGAACAAGCATTTCGATTGTACACAACTTACACAAAAAAGTACTGGTCCAGTAGGTCTGAGAGGTGACAGAACCAGTCAGATCACCCATAGAATCAGTCGGTCCAAATCCTTCGTACCAGGTCCACCTGCTAGTAGCAATTTCCGTACTCTTGTACGTCGCAGTAAAACTGCTTAATTGTGCAGAGCAGAAACTGTCAAGGTCAAGAGACTCAGATCTGCTCTTGGCTGCTTGAGCGTCTGCGTCAGTGCCATTGTTGTTGTCTTGCTCCGTACCATTAGGAAACGTCGGGCTGATGGCGTCAGTCAAGCCTAGTAGGCTCGGCAACACCAGCAAAGGTGACAACAACAGCGGCCGGCGCATTGATGGCTGGAGACAGAGCAGTCGCAGCGCTCGCGCGCGTCGAGTGGAGGTGAGGTTATCCTTCCCCACGAAAGATGGGTCCAATCCTTGATCGATGGCTTCGGTCCAGAGAGACTATTGGATACGAGAAAGTGTTGAAGCGTCGCAAATATAACTCGGCCGAGTAAACGACGATCAAGGAGCGTTAGTGGGCGAAACAGAACGGCGACCGAGCAAGTTCGGTGAGATGAAGCGAAGAGGATTCCGGAGTACTTGAAATGCGACGAGCTCGTGTTGTGAGTCGTGGCAATTGTTGAAGAGAAAGGGTAGGGCCGAGACTGTTTCAAGGGCTCATGGGAATGTGGGAACGGCGTTCAAATAAGCTCCCCTTCTTGTCGTTGAGACCAGCCGCGTTCTTCAAAGTTAAAACGCACTACAGCACGAGCGGTAGACGCAATGACGAGACTATTCGATGCATTGGTGTTGACCACCCTATCGAAAGCCAGTTAGAGACTCGTTTCCAGTTCGCGAGCGACGCAGGATAGGGCAGATTGACATTAGCTGGGCCGCTGGCGGAGCCTGGTGTTGAATGCCAGCCCTAAGACGATGCGGGCTTTGTCAGGATAACGGACGCCAGCCACACAGATCTTGTTTTGAATGATATATTCAAGTTTGGTCGGGATTTGCTCCATCAACCAATACCAGCACAGCTGGCCTATCTTCATTGGTCTAGTGGTCATGATTTCCGCTTGTCAAAAATAACACTTCGTCAAGCGCGGGAGACCAGGGTTCGATTCCCTGATGGAGAGCACAATCTTTTGCTTTTGCCCCACGCATCCTATATGCTGTTGTGTCAAGCTGAAGAAGTCGTTGGCGACCAATCGCCCTTTTCGTGCGCTCACCTCCTTCTTCTTTTCTTGTTACCAGAAGCATTACTAAGTCTAAGCCAAGAGCTGCAGATCTGCTGGGTTGCCTCGTTCCCGAGAAGGATTGCTGGGCAGTCCTACCAATTGCAGAAGAAAGGTTGTCGATCACAAAGCAGTCTTGAAATAGTTCTAAGGCAAGGCGATGGTCAGTCGAAGGAAATGAACGCAACTCTTGAATGGATTCTCTTCCTTCCTCTTTCTCATTATAACGATGAGGTTGATCCCTAACTATTTCTTCCGTACAAACATACGGATTCTTCTTCTACAATCCTTGCTCGCTTGGTTATGGCTACAGCTTGACAGACTCCCGGTATCGACTGCAGTCAACCTCGCCATTGGAACCACAATCGGCATGGCCGTCAATACCTTGAAGAATACCCTAGATGCCAATCTCGGATTTGTGTTGCCGTGGGATACACCATACTTTTTGCCGATGATATTTGATGAATATATCATCACGACTATGCCTGAGCTAGCCGTTCTGCTAGGCGAGTCACCATGTTCGACGCGTGTAGTGAGAACACATCCCGAGACCGGTATTTGCGAGCCCGAATTAGCTTATGCTTGCTCGCAACACGCTGCAGAGTTCGAGGCTGGTAAATTGAGGCTAGAATTCCTTCGTGCTTGTTACGAAGACTACGGCATCTCTCCCATCGTCGCCCAAAAGCATCATCGTAGATGTCATGGGAAAAGCACAAGAACCAGCGGCATGGGCATAATTGCTTGCAATAGGGCAAAAGAGCAGATTGAGAGGAACAAGGAGATTTGCTTTTACATACCACCAATCATTGACTGCACGATGCAGTACTCGAGATGGGAGGATCTGAATTCTTTGCTCAACTCTGCTGGGTTTAGAGGTGATGAACATCTAGAGCAAGGTATCTGTAACAGAAGGCTATTTGGAGATACATATATAGATAACCGGTTTCCAGGATATGGTTTCAAGGTGGAAATCACAAAATAAAAGAGCTCAGCTTGAGCATGGATTCTCCATTTCTCAAAGATCTCTTCTCTTTGTAGATAAGGAGTACTTGCGCGTTTGCATATCTTCACACTATGATGTTTCTCCTAAACCATTGTAGCAGATGAAATCAACCTACAGAAACTTCGGCATCACTGCATTTGTACAGGCAGAGGATCGATCCCTTTTACACAATACCTCTTACCTGGAGTATCAGTATGAACCACTTCCATGAAACAGATATGATGGGCGAGGCTTGTGTGTCTTGCATACCATCCGTTCAATCATGCCCTGAGAGCCCTCCTCACCCTCTTGAATTCCATACCCTCTCTCGGTTTCGCAGTCTTCCAGACTGCCGCTCCTCCAGCAAGTAACAGCAACATAAATTCCCATCCAAAGCCCCTTGCATACATAACGACCGCAGTCAAGGTCGTGATGGCAAAGAAGAGGCGGATGTCTGTCGTGTAGGAGGTAGAAGATGTGCGTGTGACGTATGTGAAGAGCGGGATACGATAGAAGTCGCTTGTTGTTGATGAGACTGATATCGAAGATTGGTAGGATGAAGAGGACCGGTCGTCCATCGTGGGCAGTATCTTCCGAACAGCAGCACAGATGGCGCAAGTCTGGATGGTAAGATGTTTCGCAGTCGCTGCTATCAGATGTGTTTGTCCATGAATTGCAAACGCCGATTAACGCCGCTCTGACCAACGGAGCACCCCTCTATCCGAAAACAACAGTTGATTTACATAGTGGTAATTCTCCGAGAACATTTCTAGATCGTTTCTATACGACACATCAATTCTCTGACCACTCTGGCTGATCCATCATACACAACATCGTATCCGATCACTTTATCACCATTATGGTCCTAGAAGCGGGCTATCCAAACACAACAGGCTTCCGCAAAGTTGTCAAAGCAACAATACTTGTCAAGAAGAAGCCAGGCCTAAGCGATGCAGACTTTATATCACATTATAATACCAAGCACGCCGAAATGGCCAAGGAAGTCTTGATGAAGCACGGGTGTATGACATACAGTCTCGTAAGCACACCTTCGACGCCTGCCAAATGACCAAGGCTTATGCAAACTCCAAAAGACATACCATCTCCAACGCGACAGAAACATAATGCAGGATATGTTGAAAGGAAAAGCGAATCTCCTACCTTATGACGCCATCTGCACGTTTGTGTTTTCTGATTACATGGCATTTGCACGCTTCATGTATGATCCGGCCAGTAAAGCTTTGACGGGTGATCATGATAACTTCATGGTCGAAGAGGAGATGAAAATGATGGTTGGAGACGAGTACATGGTCATCGAGAACGGAAAGATGGTCGCGTGAGGTCAATCGTGTTACTGAAGAGGTAGCAATCGAGGATCGGCAGGGCATGACATTGCAGGACAAGTTCGTAGACGTTGGGTTGAAGGCGGAAAACAGCATGACGGGGCATAGCGAGCATATAGAGCGTTTCACTTTTTGTGTATACGTTGGTTCGCAAACTCGTAGTCGGTCACGACTTGTCTAGAGATAGCCTGTAGTGTCCAAATCAGTACTTTGACGGAAGCAGTAAAGTATGCTCGCAGCAACTCACCCTTGCGCCCAGTCTGGAAGAACATTCTGACGATGAAGACTTGCAGACCTGCCATACCGACCATCATCAAACTCTCAATGATTGAGAAGTTGAAGATTCTCTGCTCGGTGCTTCTGACGGTGGAGAAGTTTCTGTTCTCACGAGTTCTGAAGTATTTCTGCTGACGGGTGATTGTGCTGAGCTGGCCGCTGAGCTTGAGGACCGAGTTCTCGAGGGCCGATGTCTGTTCAATGTTGGCGCCCTGCTTGGAGGGAATGCTGGCGGCGCGGGGCTCGTTCTCGATGGAGATTTCGAAGTCGATCATCTTGTCGGCAAAGGTGCTGATGCTGTTGTCGAAGCAGAAGCGGTACTCGCCGACCTCGTTGGCTGTGAAGACAAAGTCGCCCTGGCGCTCCTTGGTACCATCAAGGATGGTCTTTTCTCTTCCAGGCTCTGCGCTGGGTCCATGGACTGCGTAGTCGACTGCGACGGAGTGTTAAACTTGGGTAATGGTTCAAGGGGTGGACTAGTCAAGTACCATCGAAGGAGCCGCCTGATTGAACCTGTATGCCGCATTAGTATGAGCAGATTCTTAGCATCTAAGAAGAACGCACAGCAAAGTAAAAGGCAACCTTTGCGCCCTTTTGCTCAATGTGTGAATAGAAGCACTCCTTTCCATTGGGAGGAAGCTTGTATGTCAGGGCTGTTGCTGAGACGAACGAAGTCAGAAAGCCCAACAGGCCGAGCAGGGCGAATAGAGGTGCCATGTCGAACAAGACTGCGACAGGTCGGTGTGATCTGCGACGGCGAAGTTGTTGTTGTTCAAATGTTGCTCCCGTGAGCTTTACGGACACGCTTCAGGGATGCCCTGAGCACAGACCCCCTGTCAAGCTGTCCGGGGCAATTATTCTTTGTTTTTCTTTTTTCTCACAACTCTCTTTCGGCATCCGTCTTTCGATGCAGGAGCAGTGCATTCTCCCCCACCATTCTTCTTTACATTCGAGCATGATTCCAGAATGAGAAACATCGCAGATCCCCCTTCGATCCACGCATCTACCTTGCCGTGACAAGCCCGTTCAATGTCTCGCACATAATCGCGCAATCCTTCGGACTGTCCACCCACGACATCCTGCATTTCCCCATACCTACTCGAGTAGTCTTGCGAGCATTAAATACTCCAATTACCACGGCCTTCTCGGATCGGGCGGCTTTAAAGATGACTACATCCCATGTTGCGATGCTGTTTGCTAACACTCCAAGTACTCAAAATTGGCGCACTTACAAATGGTTTCAGTCTCGGAAATAATGGTTCAAGCCAATGCCTGTAAATAGAGGTGCACATGCATACCAAACACAGGCTGAATGCTCAATGAATTCGATCCTAAGTGTGGCCTCGGCAGCCTCAGGGACACATATAAGAGAATGACCTTGCCTTCTCAAGACCTATCGTTCTGCAGTAGTTGATAACACCATCTTCGAAAGCGTGTAACGAATATGATTGTGCTCGCCCTTGTTCTCTCCCTCACGCACTCAGCATCCCCTTCGCCTCTTGCAGCAGTAACAGATCCGGATCCTATCGTCCGTCTTGACTATGCCGCCTACCAAGGAGCTGCCCTCAGTACCGGCGTCACACAGTACCTCGGCATGAGATTCGCAGCACCACCTGTTGGAAATCTTCGATGGCGCGCACCTGAAGATCCGGCCACTCTTTCCGGCGTTCAAGACGCCAGTCAGGTAGGTCAACGCGGCATCTCATCTTGTCACTAAATACTGATGTCGTCGAGCCTCGAGCCATCTGTATCGGCATTGGTGAGACCATTAACATCAATCGCACAGAAGATTGTCTCTTCGTGAACCTCTACACGCCCAACAACGCTACTCGACTATCTAAGCTACCCGTATGGGTATACATCCCGGGTGGAGGCTACGCTAGGGACACGAATGGTAACTACAATGGGACTGAAGTGGTCAGAACCTCTGGTGGCAACATTGTCTTCGTTAATTTCAACTACCGTGTCTCCGCATACGGATTCCTTACCAGCGAGAAGGTACTCAAAGGTGGTGACCTGAATGTAGGACTGCTCGACCAGCGTAAAGCGTTCTACTGGGTTCAGAAATACATCACCGAGGTGAACCAGAGATGAAATTCTACCATATCACAAGTCAAGCACGATTGACCTTGGCTTAGTTTGGCGGCGATCCTGACCGCGTCGTCATTCATGGTGTTTCTGCTGGAGCTGGCTCCGTCGGGACACATCTGACTGCTTATGGTGGAAGAGACGATAAACTGTTCTCCGGCGCTATCGGACAATCGCCATTTTTTGCCTGTCAGAACAATGTGTCGCAGTCGGAATGGCAATTTGACCGCTTTGCTTCTGCGGCTGGTTGTGGCAACGCTGCGGATCAAATGACTTGCTTGCGTGCACAAAATCTCAGTACTCTGCAGATGGCCAGTACACCTTCGCCTTTCCCTGGCCAGACTCTCGGACCGCTCTTCTACTTCATTCCTGTCATTGATGGCGATATGATCCGAGAAGCACCATTTCTCCAATTCGAAAGAGGGAAGCACATCAAGGTACCACTGATGATCGGAGACACGACGAATGAAGGAGCTGGGTTTGCCGCAAATGCGTCCTCACCAGCGGAAGTATCGACCTTCCTTGCATCTAATTGCCCACGACTCCCAGCGTCAGCGCTCGAAGAAGCGAACAGACTTTATCCTTTGATGGCTCCCTTGCCTCACCACGCAGCTTATTTTCCCTCAGTATCCGCTGCGACTGGAGAATCTACTTTTGTATGTCCCGGACTTCTGATGGCCGAATCGTTATCTCTTGGTCAACGCAATAGTGTCTGGAACTACCGCTTTGATGTCTCGACCATAGAAGAGATCGCACTCGGGAATGGTGTCCTTCATGCCTTCGATACACCCGCCATATTCGGACCTTACTATCAAGGTTCCGCAGTAGAGGAGACCATCCAAGTATATCCCTTCAGCACCTACGACGCATCGATTGTGCCTATTGAGATGAACTACTACATCTCGTTCGTACGAAGTTTGGACCCCAACACGTTCAAAGCTAAGCAAGCTCCCATGTGGGAGCCTTTCGAGGGGAAGCATGGAAAACAAAGATTGTTGCTTGCAATCAACAGTACTAGGATGGAGGAAGTACCCCAGGCACAGCAGGATAGGTGTGCTTTCTGGTATTCTCTAGCGGCTATCGATGGAGAGTGAGTAGCCACAGCTGCCGGAACTGTTATTACCAGTAGACATTGATTGTCTTTATCAACCTCATTCTTTCCCCTTGCCTACAAAACAGATTGATATTGCAAAACACCTCTTAGAAGTTGTTCAACACAACTATGGTCTGAGAGACCTCAATTACGGCCGTATTCGTATTCATCAAACCAAGCGTTGCCACACAAATCCTTCGAAATCCACATCTCGAGCTCCAGACCATCACCCTGATATGACTTCATAACATTCAAGAACGTATAAGTAGCCACCAATTTCAGTATACCTTTTAAACACATTTCGATAATCATGAACACTTCTCTACAAAAAATCTATCCTTCCATTGACCCAACCAAATACCACCTCTGTCAAACCTGGGAAGACGTAAA
Source organism: Aureobasidium sp. Y128-05A (assembly GCA_037042735.1). Classification (NCBI taxonomy): domain Eukaryota; kingdom Fungi; phylum Ascomycota; class Dothideomycetes; order Dothideales; family Saccotheciaceae; genus Aureobasidium; species Aureobasidium sp. Y128-05A. The sequence goes on from JAXQKC010000088.1 coordinate 286,547, forward strand.
GCACTTCTCTCGAGATTACCACAATCCAAACACTCTACTCGGTGCTCTGGACTCTGGTTTTGGTTTCTTTGCTGGAGAAACAATTACCGGACCGAAGGAAATTCTGGTCGCGATTTGCGGACCTGCGGCTATCGAAGAGATCAAGCCAAAATTCGAAGAGATCCAAAAGTTGGAGGAAGAAGATGATAGGACAGAAGAAGAGAAAAATGCAGAGGCTTGGGAGGGGGTCAGGAGGTCTGAGAGATATGAACAGGGGATTGAGGAGGGACGAAAGAAGGACGGGTGGGATGGAGATGCTGGAGAGTGGCAAGAGCAGGCCGATACAATTACTTGAGTGGTGTACGGTGAGCTCAACATTAGTGTTGTCGCGATAGAATCAAGAAAGAGAATGTTTGAGGTCAGAAAGCGCGATGGCATGAACGACCATGCCACGTGCTCGGCGACCAAATTCGAGCTTGCGGTGACTCAATACGATCTTTTATTCAATTCTTCTTTTCTGCCAATACATTTCGAACAAACCACTCATCGCAATATATTCTGCATATTTCCAAGGAAACTTAGAAATCACAATCGCTACATTTTGGACATTTAACATCTTGAGACACCATGGTCAAGAGGGAAAAGCAGCCTGCGAGATCTAAAAGAGGCTCCTTGGAAGCAAAACAGCCCAAATACGAAGAATCCAGAGAACAACCGTCCGCAGATACAGATCTATTACCTTGTGACACGACAAACATCGCGACATCTTCCCGAGGTCGAGAAAAGCACAACAAGAAAAGCGCTCGTCCACCGGTCCTCTTTCATCGCGAATACGAAGAACCTCATGGCTATCTCAGCCAGTGGTACATCTCTTCTTTCACAGACCCTTCGACCAACCAAACCTACAATTGCGCTGAGCAATATATGATGCATCAGAAAGCAGTATTCTGTCATGACGACACCACAGCTGCATCTATTCTTGCTACGCCATACCCCAAGGACCAGAAAGCGCTTGGTCGTTGTGTTGCCAATTGGGATGATGATGCGTGGGAGGAAGTCAAGGAGAAGATTGTGGAAGAAGGAAGCTACTTGAAGTTCTCACAGAACAAGCAGCTGAGAGAAAAGTTGTTGTTGACTGGCGAGAGGGAGCTCGTAGAGGCGAGTGCGAATGATCGAGTATGGGGTGTCGGGTTCAATGCTAAGGAAGCATTGTCAAGAAGAGAGGAATGGGGTACGAACTTATTAGGTAAATGTTTGATGAGAGCTCGAGAGAGGATCAAGAAGGAAGAAGGAGAGATGTCTAACAGACAGATCTCGTAGTGGGGACATTGCGAGTGTAATCAATTATCCATCCAGATCTAGCATTGCTTGTCTTCCATCATCGCTCTTTCTTCAGAAGCAAAAGATGCTTGTTGGAGGAAAGAGTGATGTAAACCAACTAAAGAGCGGTTTCGCGGTTTCGCACAGACCAGGCGATCATTTGATGATCACCTTCGTTTGCCCATCATTCGTCCTTTCCTTAGCTTCTTCTCACCCGTCTCTATGACCTCTGTATGAAGGCTGAAGATCGCAAAGCTCTTGAGCTATGGCAGCGATGCCAACGTCAAGTTGAACTGATACGCGATGTAGAGCGCAATGGTGCCTTCGTAGGTAAGAACGGCCTTGCTTGCTTCACACGGCAAATTGTTGCCCTTTTTCTCTTTTTTCTTTTTTATTGGTCTTGTACGTAAAGTGTAGCAAGTTTTTCCATCCGAGGTTGTTCGAGAAGTCAACTCGTCGAAGAATGGGAATGCTCCATTGCTTTGACCGGTGTGCATGCACGAGAGCAGGCTATGAAGCGCCGCGTCGGAAAACCCCCAGCCACCGAGGCTGACTTGCATATATTAAAATGTTGAACAGGGTTCAATTGAAAAGCAAATGTCTTCCCACCCACCGTGAGACATCTGCGTCAGAAAGACATGTCAAGCCCTCCTGCATCAATCTCGGCCGAGCCCAAATACACCAATCCACATGTTTGGGCTTTAATTTACGGTATGGTCAAAGGAATATCTGTCTGCCACAATAGAACATGCTGACAAGTCTTGGAATACTAGACACGTCGGACCGTTTCTGGCGATTAGTTGAGACGCACATACTTGATCTGCTAGAGGCAAGGACGAGCTGCAGAGTCTTTTGTTAACGATCTAATATCGAACAGGATGATACAGTATCGACATGCGTAATGTAAGATTGTGAGCTGTTCCAAGCATAAATCAGGAAATTGACAAGGCAAAAGATTCTCGAGCATACACCACTTCCTTGATGATGTTTCGCTACGGAAAGAGCTTTGCAAACACTTTCCAAACATCCCACGTCTGTTCTGGTCGAGAACATGTGTCCAACACAACGGCTTCTTCGGATCAAAGACCTCTGCAGACTCGTCCTCTACCGCAAGTGTTTCGTCCGGGAGGACTTTCATAGATGTGCAAACCTGGTTCCGCATGATAGTCGTCAAGACGGCGAACTCTCCGTCTCAGTATGCTGGACACCCACGAGCTTCTTATCGATGGCACGAGATGTCGTTCCTCAGTTCATTCACGAAGAGACGTAATCTATTACTGTGCTTCGACACTCCCAAACAAATAGGACGCAATATGCTCAATATGCTGGCCGAAGAAGAAGCCAGCGAGATCGTGACTGGTCCCTATGGTTTGCACCATCTCTTGCTCGAACAACTTATGGGATTGTACGATGCGGGTGTTTGGAGTATCGCGGGGGCCATTCGCGAGTCGAACCGCCATCCAGAGGTATGAACCATCACCTTGAGCCTCATGCAAAGGATGATCTATGAACAGGTGATATAAAGAACGACAAGGGCACCGAGCTTTTCCTTAGACTGGACCAAATTGCTCGATATGCAACTCACTCAATCGAAGTTACACAAGAAGCCGCCAGGGTTGTCGGATGTATAGTGCAACATTGCGAGACCCTGGCCTCGAGCTCGAGCGTACACCAACAAGTTCTCATCTCCCGATGTGAGATTCTCAAGTTTCATCATACGTTGATGCTTGGATTTCTCGCCAGAGCTTTTGCCAATGACAGACGCGTCGGTCACTCAAAGGACTTGGTAAAATCACAATCGCATTGCTTTCTGAGAAATACCTGACCTGCTAACACATGGCAGACCCTCAACGTTTCTTCCGGACTCGATCGCAGATTTAACCAAATGATCGCAGCATTGGCTAGAGAAGATAGTGCGTCCATGAAGGCCGTTGCATACGTGACCATGGTCTTTCTACCAGCAACATTCGTCTCTGTAAGCATGCAATTTGGTTGTTTTATCGCTGTAACTACTGACGACCATCAAAGGCGTTGCTCGGCATGAACTTCTTCAACTTCAGTCCGGATGAACACGATGGTCACATCACATATTCCCATGACCTATGGATCTATTTCGTCATATCGATCGTTTTCACGCTGATTATGTTCGTAATGTATTGGATATGGCAACAATTCAGAAAGAAGGCGAGAGCAAAATCGAACATTGAAGATGAAGATGCTGCAGAGAACGCTTACTCGACAGTGGAACAAGAGCACATGGAGAAGACTCGTCCTCGAGGACCTTACTTCAAAGGATCTAAGGTTCTCTCAGGATAGCATTCCTGAGGATGAAATTTGTTAGGCGGTTGATTGGGATCATTTTCTTTGCAATCATCGCTTTCTTAAAAGCTATGTTGATGTGGCGATGGATTTGGTAAGGCTACATCAGCGGTTAACTGCTTTTCTGGAATGGACAATGTCAAGGCCTATGCTGAGACAATTGCAGAAAATGTGGTATATACATGCAGAATAAATATCCGGACAACACCGGAGAAAAAACAAGAACGCCATATCCTTCATGCTTGATTCTAAAACCTAAATCTGTCCTTGAGGCTTCGAGACCTTCTTGACAGGATGCAACAGCATACCAGGCAGACACATCTTGCCATTTCCTCCCACCATACCAATTCCTCTGATTTCTTTACCTTCCTCCTCATCTTGCTTGCCGCCCCAGTTGCCCAGGCCGGCATCCTCGGCTTCCCAACCCAACCAGCGCCAAAACAGTGTCTTGGGGAAGTCGGTCGCGTAGTACCAAGACCATGTCTTGAAGTTGACTTCACGGTCGTGCGCATATGCCGAATCGAATTGCTGAGACCAGCGAGCAGGAATACCACCATCAGCGTTGAAGATGGCATCGGCATACCACGCGGGCCAATGGTGCGAAGACCAGATTGGGTGCGGAGCGTATACAGCTTTCAGGCCGTGTTGGAGAGCGACGGTGGCAGGCCACATCTCGGCTTGCATGGAGCGGCCTTCGAGATTTTCTGCATGCATGGCGTGCAGCATTTTCTTGCTGAAGCGAGCTAGAGTGTTGATAAAGGTACGTCTGGGGATGGTTTCAAACCCTTCGTGGTAGAAGCCTTCGGCTGCTCCGTTCTCGGCTGTAAAAATAGGACGCACGCCGGGAACGAAGTTCCAGATCTTGTGACGGTAGGACCACTGAGTCTCATTGGGGTCCCAGATTGGCTGAAGTGTGATTAGATCGGCCTGCTCATCCACGCCCCAAGAGAAGTCGTCGTCTTCTTGCTTGTGGGGTGGTGTTGGACCAAGAGGAATTTGCGTCGCGGCATACGGTTGAGCACCCCAGACAGGAGTCATGATGCCTTTCTTCGTTGCATTAGCGATAGCCCCATCGGTATCGGCAAGATAAGACTGAAAGTCTCCGTGAGATTCAGGAAGATAGAAACGAGAATTTCTCTCCCACAGATGCTTTCTCGGCATCTTTTGAGCGTAGTAGCTGACCTGCTCGAGGAAATGGTAGGGATTACCGGTGTATCTAGCGTCCGTTTCCCAGTTCCAGATGTAGTCAAATTCTGGATGAGTCTTGGAGAACCATTGCAGAGGCATGAATTGCATCCAGTAGACTTGCCAGTCGCCGACGTTGGGGTACCACTCCTCGCACACTTTTTCGGTCCAGAGGACAGAGATATCGCGGAGTTCGGCAGGGACGACCTGGTGAAGGATACTGTTGTAGGTTTCTTCGTTGTCGTAGATGTCGGCATCACGTTGCTTGACATTGACAAAGAGGTAAACCTGGTACTCTCCACCACTAAGAAGAGAGGTTTCGGTGACGAGCGAGCGGATGGCTTGGAGATCGTTCTCGGTGTAGGTGTATCCTTCCCAAGTACGGATCAAGATAGCAGTGCGGTGGTGGGGCTTGGGACCAGTTGTAGACTCAGCCTTCTTCTCAGACTCGTCCTCCTTAGGCATAGTCCTGCTTGGTCTGAGCTGCATAGACTTGCGCTGATGTTCGCCGTATCTCTCCTTGTTCTGGATCAAACACTCGTTTTGAAGCTGACCCCATTTGACCGTTTCCCACTCGGGGGCATTGTTGGAGGAGCTGTCGTAAGGAGCGTAGCGCGACTCGCGATCAAAGCAAGAATGTATGTCGATGCCCAGATCAGAACCAACATTGATCTTGGGAAAGTTTGCTGGAAGTTGTGACCAGGCCTTAACCAGGTCTTCCGGGCTCTTGTCTAGTATTTGACCGCGAGGGCCCTTGCAGGAAACGTATTCGCCTGCCCATCGTTTCTTGTATTCGGTCGAATTGTAATCGGGGTAGGGGTTATATACGGTACTGTTCACGCCCATGTTCTGGAGCTGCTTGATGCCGTTGGATTTGTAGTATTCGACGTTCCTGGCACAGATTAGTTGAGCCAGATTTCAAGAACCGCTTGGGCTACGTACATAGGAAGACCCTCCCAGCGGTTTGGGTCATAGTCCTTGTCGACATAGTCGCCGTAGCCAGGCCAATGGTCACCCTTGTTCGGGCGGTCCCACTGAATGAACTCTTGGATCTTCGCTTGCAGCTCCTTGTACGAAGCATGGACGAAAGGTGTGATTTTGGCAGGAGCGGCCGTCCTTGAACCAGAAGCAGAGGTGCTGACGGATGTCGACGAAGATGCCGAAGTCGAATGCGAGGTCGAGGTATGAATGCTTGTAACTTCAATCTTCTCTTCGTACTCTTCCTCCTTTGGTGGTGGTGGAGGCGCTGGGTGGACCTTGTCTTGGTCGGGTTTGTACTCTTGCCAAAGCTCGCCCTGTGATGAGTCTTCCTTGAAGCTGATGCTGCCGGTCGATGTGTCTTGTGGAACTCTGTCGTTGCCAAATGATGGGAGGTCGTACTTGGGTAGATATTCGGAATATGTCGAATTGCGCACGAGTACGACCAAGGCCAGGAAAACGAGGACGGTCAGAAGAGCCAGCCGCCGTGGCGAGCCGAATGGTGAAAGCAGCATGTCTGTCTGCTGTGGAATGCGAACAGAGGGGCCTGCTCTGCCTGGCGGTAGTTGGAATAGGGGATGCTGCTCAGTCGCTGACGAGCTGCTGATTATGTACTAAGGTTACACGCGACAAGACAAGTTTCGTAAATTCATCAAGACAGGACGCACGACTGTTAATCACGACAGACCATCACAAAATGTGCCGGCACATGGTCGCCCCCTGGTCGCGTCTGCCGTTTACCATTCTTTCCAATCTTTCTCCTGAATTCATGCCGCTTGCCCATCAACGTTTCATAGCGCTTGCCAAGTCTCCACCCATCCCTCCCCTTTTGGACTTTTGTATACACGTCTGACGACTATTTCTTGCTGACCAACCACTTCTGCTATCTGTCTTGCAGATATCTGTCCCCTGTCCTCCCCCTCTTACTCGGTGAGCTTTTAGTATCTGTCGCTGTTTCGCGTGTGATAGACGACCAGGTAGCTTGCCGCTGCCGTTTCAGAATATGCTCATCACGCCCATCATCTTTTCCGCTTTTGTTTCTCGAGGCTGTGCAGCTCTTGCCATTTATCCTTGTCTTGTCTGTTTCACCAGGCCATCTTCAGAGAGTCTCTATTAAACAAACTGCTCTTGACAAGAAGCGTGAAACAATGACAGATCAACTCCAACAGCTCAACTGTGCTCCCTCCACCTGTCGGGGTCATGACAATCTTCCCCACCTGTTTGACCCCAAATCTTGTACCTAGGTACCCTATCGATAAGCACATGACATGAGTGCAGTAAACCATCTTACCATTGAATCAAGAACTCATACCATTCTCCTGATATTCTAAACAAATACTTCTTCTTCTTCTTCGAAAGGTTCCATCATGTCTTCTACCCTTTTTCCCGGTGTCGCTTTAATCACCGGTGCCTCGTCCGGTAAGCTCTATAGCCCTGTCATATCACTTCAATCTTACCAACAACACACCGTTCAGGCATCGGCAAAGCGACAGCAACAGCATTTGCTCAAGAAGGCTGCACCCGCATCGTGCTCGCCGACATCTCCGAAGCCTCTCTGAACCAAACCCACTCCTCGCTCACCAAAACCTTTCCTTCTGTGGAGTTTCTCGCAGTCTCAACTGACATCTCTTCTCCCTCTTCCGTCCGTGATCTCTTCCGTAAGACACTAGACACACTCAAGAGACTGGACTATGCAGTAAACTGTGCCGGCGTCCTCGGTGCTGCAAAGAAATCTCACGAAATGACTTTGGAGGAGTTTGATCATATTGTAAATGTAGACTATAGAGGATCATGGTTGTGCTCAAGAGAGGAGTTGAAGATTATGGTGAATCAAGAACCGCTTGAAACTCAGAGTGGAAGACAGGGCAACAGAGGTATTATCGTCAATGTGGCTTCTCAGTTGGGTATTGTGGCTAGACCTCAAGCACGTAAGTTTCTTCCTTCTCTTTTCACCCGAGCTTCTTTGAGGTAGGGTACTAATGGTGCTTCGTAGCGGCATACTGTTCGGCAAAGGCTGCTATCATCGGTCTGACCAAATCAGACGCTTTGGACTACTCTGCTCACAACATCAGAGTCAACTGCGTGTGCCCTGGTGTCATCGAAACACCACTTATCAATGACGAGGTCAGGAAAGCCATCTCTATTGCTCCTATGAACAGAGCAGGCACGCCAGAAGAGATAGCTGATTGCATTCTGTTCCTCTGCTCGCCCAAATCTTCCTTTGTCCAGGGTGCTGCCTTGGTCGCTGATGGTGGTTACACTATAAACTAGAGCAAGGAGAATGAAGCAATATGAAGAATGTTAAGCTTTTGTTATTTGACCTCTGTCGAGGTTGCAAGTCTATTGCTTGATCCGCGAATCGAATGTCTCGAGAACTGAGGCTTAACCGCTCGTCCATCTGGGAACCGTGCATAACATGTGTCTCTGCTGTCTCAAGGACGCGTACGACAAGCCCATTGATTCGTCTTCGCGGATCGCGTCCTTAAATCCCCTCTCTGAATGAACTGTTGTAATTTTCTAGTGAAAATGTCTAATTCCACTTTTGTACTACAACACCGCCGCGCTTGAGCTCGGGCAGGTCCTCGAGCTTGGCACTCTTGTCTTCAAGATTCTTGTTGGGGAAGGTGGTCATGAGGGTGAAAGCTCTGCTCTGGCTAGCGGTACTGCTTGCTGTGACGAAGTTGTAGATGTCGCCAACCGTGTGGGTGGTGTTGAAGCGTGACACCAGACGTGTACCGTCACCAAGACGGATCTGAAGCTGCACGGCAGGCTGTGCCTCGTCGATTTCGACCTTTGGTGCTGATGACGCAGGTGCTGAAGATGTGGAGGATGAAGCTGCGGCGGCAGGTGCGGTTGTAGTGCCGGACGGACCGGGGGTAGGCGATCCCAGACGCTGACCAGAGCCACTGAAAGGCTTGTACTTCTTCTTCGGCTGGACGTACTTCTCGTCCTTGTGAGGGTCGAGCTGGAGATCGACTTCCTGGCCTGGCTGAACATCAAGCAGAGCAAGCGGAGCACGACCTTGGTTGATCAGAGCGAGCACAGGAGCATTCTGGGGGTCGTCGAAGCGGTGCAACTCGCCATCATCGATGCTGAAGCCATCCTGCCAGAGATGAAGTGTGCGGCTCACACGAGGTAGTGAGGATCTGGTAGGTGGGGCAGAAGCGTTGGGGTCTTCGATGACACGCGAAGGAGCGTCGTCGCCTCCAAGAGTTTGGGCGCGGCCCTGGAAAGCGCTGGACTGAGCGGGTGCTTGATCTTCGTCGTCGTCAGAGGGACGATCGCGGTTCCTGGTCGAAGATTAGATAGAGTGACAAAGTACACGATCAGTACAACGCACTGTCTTGCTTGGTTCATGATGTTGTTGAAGTGGTCTTGTGGGCGTCTGCTAGGGTCCTGGACAGCTAGGCCGGACTTCTCGCCTCCAGCGAAAAAGTCCTGCTGAGGATCCTGGTCGCTGTGGTCATCGTCGCCACGGTCCTCATCGTTCTGAAGGTCACGGAAGGTGCGCACCATGTTGGAGCGGTTCGAAGGTGGAGGGCGGTTGGTGGATGATGAAGGTTGGTTTGCGGCAGGGGTCGATGAAGGCAGGGATGGAGCGGCGGGATCTTCTTGAGAGTCGTCGCTGTCTTCGGCAGGAGCGTCTTGAGAAGCGAAATAGAGAGTAACGGCTTGTTCAATGTCCCAGTTGGATGCAGTGAGAGCGGTTTGTGCCTAGCTCAGGATCTTGTTAGATGTTGATGACTGAAAGAACAGAAAGGTATCGAAGGTGAATCGAAGACTGGTGACGGATGTGGGGTAGACTCCATTCCAGACTTACGATTGCTGGCGATGCTCCTGTGATGCCACTGAACTGAGCAATGAGTTCTTCGTGACTTGAGTCCATGATGATGTCTGAGTCTGCAGAAGAGATTCAGTGTCTCGTCTCGCAAATCTGTCTCTTGAAGGCGTGCGACGAAAAGACCGTCTACAAACAAACGCCTTGGCCACACGTCATGCTCCAAACGGGTCCCCTCAAACATGTGCTTGATGGCCATAGCTTCAATAATAGCCCGCCTTCATCATCGACATGTCTTCGCACTATTACAATATACCACATTGTCTAAATTCTGACTGAAGTCAACCTCAAACATGCCCCTTGTCCGTACGAAGACAGCAGAGTCTGACTCGCTCGTCAGTTGCGACGGAGCCAGGACTACCAAATGGCATACCCCTCGCACCGGAAATAGTGTCTTGGAGATCCAGACATATCCAGATGCATCCAAGATCACAAAGGCTCAACGAGAAATTTTAGCACCTCCCCTGCACTGGCACTGGCACCAAAAAGAGTACTTTGCAGTGACACAAGGGTGTGTTGTCTGCTAATACCGTGTATGCACAATCTGACTTCGAACAGGTCCTTCATCTTCACACTCAATGGTAAAGAGATCAAGATATCTGCCACAGACCCCAACCCACAGATCTCTATAACACCCGGTGCCCCTCACACTTTCGCTCCAGATCCATCTTACAAAGGTCCTTGTGTCCTCGAGATCTCTGCAGAAACTTCTCCTCTGGCATCAGAAACCACTGCCACCGATCTTGGTGTCAGCGAGCGTTTCTTCCGAAATTTGTACTCTTACCTCGAAGATTGCAGTCGACAGAATGTTTCTCCGAGCCTTCCGCAACTTCTGTTGTTTCTGGACTCGGCAGAAGTGAGTTTGGCTTGGGACATAGGTCCGACATGGTTGATGCACTATCTATCTTATGGTTTGGGAGTTGTGGTTGGCCGCTGGATTGGTGGAGGTCTATTGGGTTACAAGGCATCTTATCCCGAGTACTACAATCCTGGGCTTGACGAGACCAAGAAGGGGAAATGAGGCAGATGGCTCTCAAGTGATAGCCTGGGTTCCCTTCGAGCGACCCACCTCCATCTTGGCTGTACGGGCGCCAAACTGAATCTATGATTGTCGTCAGTATTGGTAGGTAAAACATGACAACTCCACTTACTGCTCGCTTCTTCTCGGCTGCGACCCTTTCCATCCCAAGTTTCCAGGCAAGGCATCGCAATACTTTCTTCGCAGGTTCCAGAAAACCTGTTTCGCTATCCAAGCTTTCCTTGTTCTCGCCAAACCCGCATCTCTCCCAGACAGGAGCATTGACTGCCCATCTCACGAGATCTTCGTCCAGGAATGGAAATCTCGTCTCCCTTGCCCAATTGGATAACACACGATCATCACGACCAAGATTGCGTTTACCCAGTCTGTCAACATCGAGATCAAGTTCATCCTTGAGTCCAGAGAAACCGTGGCGGCGAAAAGCAGTATCATGTCGAGTGTAGCCACCAAACATCTCATCGGCGCCTAAACCAGAGAGCAGCACTCTTGCTGTAGATGTATACTCGGTCGCCTCTCCGGACTCTGATTGTATGAGTCCTAGACCTCGCGAAGCAAAGTAAAGAGCAGAAGCGATGCTCAAATCCATCTCGGTATTATGAGGATAGATCAAGCCGACAACCTCTGATCTGTGAGCGAGAAACTCCTTGTATGGGATGTCGATGGCAACAAATCTCCAAGCTCGATCAGGACAGACCGTTTGCAGCTCAGCGAAAGAAGCACGTCCAGTGATTCGATCCGGGCAAAGTTCGTAAGGCGACCAGGGTTCGTCAGGGCCTACGTCTGCAGGCCGACGATGTACTCGAGGGTTCTGAAAGGCGACATTGAGGAGATCAATTGGCTGTGCTGAATCGAGTATTTCATGCGAGAGTCGCGCTAGGAGAGTGCAATCGAGACCACCAGAAAAGAGAACAGCAAGACTCGCTGAAGGATGTGATGGAGAGGCAGGGATGTTGGAGATGCGTAACCGCAGAGAGTCACGCAGCAAGGCCTCGACCTTTGCGACAGCAGGAGATGAGGTATTCAGTGGAGATGGGGGCACCTCGAGTGATGAGGATGTGGAGATGACAGTGTTTGGGGAGGAAGCGTAAGGAAGGCGTGTTGGCATGCATCGCTCGTTCTTCTGGGCAGACGCGTAGAAGGACTTGAGATTGAGCGAGTAAATACCATCAGCTTCTACTTCCTGCCAACCTTGTTCTTGTGAACTAGAAATGGTAGAGAGAATGAAATTACCATTATCATCAACACGATGCAACAAGGAGCGGCGTCCAAGAGGGTCCCTACCGAAGAATAGAGTGTCTGACCAAGGGTCGTAGTAAACGAAAGCATAGGGGCCAGTGATCAGATTCATAGCATGCTGCACAACCTTGGCCGTGGAAGCAGGTGCGTCAGAGTCTTGGGCTTTCAGAAGGCTTGAGATATTTGCAAAGACAAGTTCTGAATCATTGCCCGAGATGGGAGAAGTACCATGTTTCCAAGCTTCACCATTCCAACAGAGGAAGGCATCTGGGTAGTCTGTATGTTGTACAGGCTGGACGACAGTGTGATGACCCCTGAGAGCGAGGACGGTGCTGAAACAGGTTAAATAAACATTTTCTGATTTCTGTTCCAGCTCTCGGGAAGAATTAGGACCTCTTTTTTTGAGGAGTTGGCGATGTCTTTCCTCAGGGACTACGTGTCGAGTAGCACTGACAGAACAGAAAATGCCACACATAGTCTGTAACGGAAGGAAGAGTCAAGATAGACAAGGATGGCTGGGTGGAAGATTGGCAGCAGGAAGGTGCCAAGGCGAGCGTCATGCTGCACGAGGCTCATGTGGCAGGCTGGCAGCCCTGATGAGCGCTGAGCCCCTCGCCATCGGCCTCCAGGAGCTCGAGGACTCGGACTTTTGAATCTGCAAGGAACATACCTAATATCTAATACTCCTCTTCTCTTCTGGCCCCTTTCGCGCCCTTCACACGCAGATAGTATTCACCGAGCTCAACAAGGCTTGGACATAGCTGGGTATTTATTGTGTTCGTCAGCCAGCTGCGGACTTTTGAGAAGCCGGACCTCTGTCAGCACTGGAATGCAATACGGCAATTGAGAAGTCTACAACATGGAATCCGAGAAGGAGCAAAATGTCTTGATCGACCTCGGCATCCCCTCAGAAAATGCGCAACCTACAACACAATCGACGACGTCTTCCACAACAACAAACACCGACCTGGCCGAGAAGACCCAAGAGCTGGACTTGAACGAGAAGCAACAAGAGCCAACACAACCACAGCCCGCAAAGGAGAAAGAGAAGGAAAGAGTGCGGTCGCCAACACCTCCACCCCCGCCTCCGAAAGATGACAAGTTCCTGCGCCATCAATATGCCCAAGACGATGAGCTTGCCAACATCATGGACGAGATGGACGACGACGTGGCAGATCCGGCCTTGCAGAAGATCATGTCGCCTCGTCTCGACATGTCACAGCTGCCCATGCGCACCTCGAGTCTAGACCCCTCACCCTCACCAAGCACAATGACCTCTCCAAAACTGCAGCGTACACAATCTCGCGACAGCTACATTTTCAGTCCTGCTGCTGCTCGTCCTGGTTCCATCTCTGGCGTCAGCATTCAACAGCCCGATAGGACCGACTCTCCACGTCCTGCATCCTCAATTTTCCAACCACCGCCGCCCTCTCCCGATCCCGAGCCCGCTCTTCCCTTCGACTTCCACCGCTTCCTCGAACAACTCCGCCATCGCACAGCAGATCCCGTCGCCCGCTTCCTCAGATCCTTCCTTAATGAGTTCGGCAAGAAGCAGTGGGCTGTCCACGAGCAGGTCAAGATCATCTCCGACTTCCTCGAGTTCATTTCCAAAAAGATGGCTCAATGCGAGGTGTGGAGGACTGTCAGCGATGCTGAATTCGACAACGCCAGGGAGGGTATGGAAAAGTTGGTCATGAACAGACTCTACTCGCAGACCTTCTCGCCTGCAATCCCCGCCCAGGAAGTCAGCTCTCCCACAAAGAAACGCTTCCGCCATCAGACACATTCACCACACGGTCCAGGAAGGAGAGGCCAGCACCAAGAAGACGTAGAAAGAGATGAGGTCATTGCACAAAAGATAAGAATCTACGGCTGGATCCGAGAGGAACATCTTGACATTGCCCCCATCACCGACAAAGGCCGTCGCTTCCTTGTCCTTGCACAGCAAGAGTTGCTCAAAATTGGTTCATACCGAGCCCCCCGCGATAAGGTCATCTGCATCCTCAACACATGCAAAGTCATCTTTGGTTACCTCAAGAACAACAAGAGCGACCAGTCCGCCGATGCGTTCGTGCCCCTTCTCATTTATACCGTCCTCCGCGCCAATCCCGATCATCTCGTCAGTAATGTTCAATACATCTTGCGCTTCCGAAACCAGGACAAGCTGGGAGGCGAGGCCGGATACTACATATCCTCTTTGATGGGCGTCGTGACTTTCATTGAGAACCTCGACCGTACTAACCTGACTATTACCGATGAAGAATTCGAGAAGAACGTCGAGGCTGCTGTAAGCCAAATCGCCGAAGGTCACAAAGCAGATGAGTATGAAGCCTCGACGCACGACAAGGCCGCTGCTAGCTCGTCGCACTCCACACATCCCTCACTGAGCGAGAAGAGCAGTCTAAGCAGGCCGGAAGTAAACACAAGAAATAGCACTGAGGGCGAGAGAACGCCGTTACATAGAGGAGGCAGCGTGCGGTCCAAAAACTCTGCTGGCGAGCCCGAGGACGAGAACGCCGCGGTCTCAGGTCTCCTTCGCACGATTCAAAAACCGCTGTCCACCATAGGCCGCATGTTCAGCGACGAAAGTCAGCCCTCATCTTCATCTCCTCGACAACTCGCCACGCCTCAACCTATCTCTACGCCTCGATTGTCCCCTGGTCTGCCAGCACTACCGCAACACCGTAAGAGTGTCGAAGATACCCGTAGACTACGCAGTCCCGAACGAAGGGAAATGGATAGAGCAAGGAGTTTCGAGTCTAGCCGTGGTCGTAGTTCTCAGGACTCGGCTGCGAGACAGGCAAGCACTGATATGGCAGAGGCTCAGAGGATACAAGCACAGGAACATCAGGTCGTTGTTGAGTGAGTTCAAAGTAGTCCCCGATCCGCAGGGACTATCTGCTAACACGATGACAGAACATTACAAGGCATGTTCCCGGACTTGGACCGTGAGGTTATCAGCGATGTCGTAAGGATGAAGGAAGGGCGGGTAGGATCTGCCGTGGATGCATGTCTTGCTTTGAATGGTTGAAAGTTTTCGCTATTCGACATGAATACAAGCTCCAGATTTGCTTTGCACCGAACTATTGGATACCCTATCAAGCCAATCTCAAGACTTCTCCACCAAAGCTTGTTGGTCAAATTTGTGCCATTTTCGGTCGACCTTTATGTTCAACCCGTACCAACCTCTCCTGACCCTCGGACTGGATTCCCTGTAGCTCCCGTTTCCTTCTCCATCGATCTTCGGTCAAGACAGTCATTTCACCGACGGTGATGCTCACTAACCCTCGAGCAGGGTTGTCCCATCAGCAAGATAAAAGTTGACGTCAATCTCAACACGATAAATCTATACCATGTTCTGATGTCCAGACCTGATTGTCTGACACGAGATCAGTCAATAGAAATGTAGGCGCTCTGAAGATGGTCCATGAAGTCCGTATCTAAGCTGAGGCCATCATCCATGCAATGAAGGACAAAATGAGTGAGACCAAAAAGGAAGTCATTACGTCATCAACATCAACAACAGAACGGCGATTAGCATGAACATACCTATGTTTTCCCTCTTCCTTTCTTACCGTTTCTCCGTCTTGAAGCAAGAAGATTAATTGAACTGTTCGCTGTGCGACACAAGTTTTCGTAGGAAGAAGCTCATCCAGAAGTCAAGACAGATTTCTAGCCACAAACATAAAAACACAGACATGGCAACGATACCACAACATCACAGCACAATGAAAATATCAACTAGATCCGACAAGTCGACATCAATCTCCCTGCTTCAAACAATAATCAAGCCCTTCCGACCCTATCTGATCAAACCAAAGAAGGAGTTTCCAGCCGGATCACCATATCTTGATGTCCACAAGACGGCAAAGAAACGATGCAATGTGACCGAACGACAAGTAGAAGGAATATGGCTCTACGACATGAAACCTAAGATCCCATCATCAGCAAAAGAAGGAAGTATGGCGAAGAAGAGAAACATAATCTACTTCGCAGGCGGAGGTTGGCAGATGCCACCAAGTCCCGAGCACTGGAAACTCTGCGCAGAGCTCTGCCATCGGATACCCAACACAATTGTGACGATTGTATCTTACCCTCTGGCTCCAAACTCGCCAGCCAAAGAATCAATGCCCATGCTGGAAAGGTTATATCCTCATCTTTTTCCGGTCACAGAGGCGGAAAAACAATCGACGGAAGTCATCTTTGCAGGCGACTCCGCAGGAGGCAACGTAGCCTTGGGATTGGTGGCCAAGGTTTTGTCGGGCACGCCTTCAGCACCAGTTCCTCGAAAGCTGGTCTTGGTCTCTCCAGCAGTGGATTTGAGGAAACAACCTGTGGCCTCGTCACCATTCGAGAAGGATTTGGTCGCAGCAGACAAGAAGGATCCGCTTCTGGGTATCAAATTCACGAATGGCACAGCAGAGAATTGGAGTCGTGGGGTTGACCCTGAAACGTTTTGGATCTCACCCGTACTGGCGGACGTGAATGTGTTCAGAGAGAGAGGAGTTGCGATTTATGGTATCACTGCAGGCGCGGATGTGTTGGCACCACCAGCAAGATGTTTTGCGGAGCTTTGCAAGGAACAAGGTGTTGCGGGTAAGTGGTTGCATTGGGAGGGTTTGATGCATTGTTTTGTTTTAGCATGGTGCTACGGGATTAAGGAGGGCAAAGAAGGATTAGAGTGGATGGTTAAGGTCATGGAAGAATGAAATGTTGGCGGAACCAGGTTGATTCATGCCAGAGAAATGGCTCCGATGGACAGGAATATAGGTATTTATAATCTTCATTGTCTTGGCTGTTCTTTCCTCTGCTGCATGTCACGGTATTTGATAGAGATGGCCTTAGACACCTTTTCCCTTAAACCGGCCTGATCTTCTTCTTGTACCTTCTTCGGCGACAGTCTCCTCGGTCTTGACTTCCTTCTTCTCGTTCTTGGGCTTCGTAGTCTTGCTACTGTTTGCTTGACTTGCTTTGGCCTGTCTTTTCTTTGTCGGCTTGACCTCTTCCTCCGCCTTGACAGCCAAATCTGATCCCTCACCCTCAGGCTCTGCCTTCCGCTTCGTTGTTCGCGAATTTTTAGTTTTAGGGTCGTCCTCGGCAGTCTCGTCTTTGCTGGTGGCCTCTGCCTTCTTCGCCTTCGCCTTTGTTGCTTTCGTCTTCTTCGGTGTCTTTTCTTCTTGCGAGTCTGCTGCATCTTCTGACACGTCATCTGCAGAGTCCACATCTCCAGCCACTTTACCAGTCTTCTTCTGCAACCTTGGTACAATCGCCGAAGTCCTGCCTCCGACCTTCAGATGCACAATCTTGTCGCCATTGGGCAATACGTTCTTGTCCTTCTTGCCTTTATCCCAGCGATACTTCATCAACCAAGTCTCCGGAAATTGACTGCTGTCCGCCAATACACCCACTGCAGTGCCACAAACGTCCATCATTGCTTTGTGCAATGCGGCAATCTGGGCAGAAGAGAAGGTATAGCTGTATTGTTCAGGGTGAATTCTCGCCTGATACAAGATCTCATCAGCGACCCAGTTACCTATACCGGAGATATTGGCCTGATCAAGCATCAGTGCTTTGACAGGCACTTTCTTGCTCTTCAACTTTTCCTCAAGCCAAGCTTCCGTCAAGATATCCTTGTCGATTACAGGATCAGGTCCATTTTCCTTAAGTGGTGTGGTATTGCGTAACTCCTGTGCTTCGGCTTCTACAACTCTGATACGAGCCAATCTTCTCGGGTCGACAAACGCGATCTCATTACTGTCGTTCTCCAATTGCAAGATGAACTTCCAGAACCTCGGTGGCCATTCTTGAGGTTTGTTCTCATCCTCTGGTTTGCGGTAATAATGGCTCGTGTCGTCATTCTTGAACTTGATCCAGCCAGTCATGCCCAAATGCATCACAGGATGCACTTTTCCTTCCATCTCCAGCCAGAAGTACTTGCCCTGTTGCTTTGCATCCAGGATCTTTTTGCCGGTCATTGCTTCTTGAAAGGCTGTTGCTGAGGTTCCGACTTTGCCGTACACAATGTTGTCCTCCTGAACCTGAACGGCCGAGATGACTTTGTTCGCGCAGTGTTTGCGCAGAAAGTGCACTATACGCGCTACTTCACCGATCTTGTGGGACGCGTTAGCTCTTGAATGGATTGTTGACGTAAGGGGAGAGACTCACTTCAGGCATAGTGGCTGATCGTATGAGAAAATTCGCTTTTTAAAAGAAAAGATGTGAGGGAGCATGAAATCGTTATGAGAAGGTTGTCGAGGGTGTTAGAGATGGCGATGCGCGTAGTTGACAATGACGTCGTGGAGATTCTGGTGGTTTCGAGGGTCACCCTGTTCTTTAGACAATTCACCCATATCGTCTTCTCAAAAGTATCACACAATCAGCTACAAGGATTCGAAGGACGTTTTTAAGCGAAAACAATTCCAGGCCTTCTCCAGCATCTGTCTGTTTGAGCCTAATCAACAAAGATCTTCGCAAAACTGTTCAGCTCCATCGTTCATGTGGACTATTTGCAATCAATGTTGGAGGACATAGAATCATGTTGTGCTTTTAACTAAGCTGTGAATCTGATCTCGTGATCGTTCTCAGGTATGGTTTTCAAAATACAGACTTTTCCAATTGATCATCTTCTAATCTCAAACCATGAATCATAGCTCATCCTTGACGACCTCTTGCTTCGTTCTAGCCAACTCCATCAAGCCTCTTCTGACCATAGAAGTGACAATCTCGTAGACGACTTGAGCTGCTGCAAGAGCAGTAGTCTCAGCCTGAGAGTCGTATGCTGGAGACACTTCCACAACATCAGCGCCTACGACATTGAGCCCCTCGATACCTCTGAGGATGCGAATCAATTCTCTTGTAGTCCAACCGCCGGGCTCCGGAGTGCCAGTACCGGGCGCAAGACCAGGATCAATGACATCGATATCGATGGAGAGATAGACGGGATAGTCTGCAGGGACTGTAGACAAAATCTTTGAGATGACTCCCTTGGTACCGATATCGTCAATGTCGTCTGCGGAGATGCGGACGAAACCCTGCTCTGTGTCGTTTGTGTAGTCGTCTTCGTCGGACAGTCTAGTACGGAGGCCAGCATGGATGGAAGAGCCGTTTGCAATCAAGCCTTCTGTTGCAGCCATCCAGAACATGTTTCCATGGGTGAAGAAGGATTGGGTGGATGGGTCATCGAGGTCTAGCCAGTAAGAAGGGTACTTGGATGGGTGCCAGGTGTCCAAATGGGCGTCAAAGTGCACTACTGCAACAGGCTTGCCGTATTTCTTGTTCAGAGCTCTCAACGCTGGAAGAGCGATACTGTGGTCGCCGCCAAGAGTGACAATCTTTGCGGTCTGCAAATAGGTTGCTGCTGAGTCTGCATTTGCAGGAACGGCTTCTCTGGTCGCAAGTTCGTTGTAGCCTTCGCTCATCTGGCGCAATGCCAATCCATTATCGAAAGGTGTGATGGGAATATCACCACAATCGACCACATTTGCCCATGAAGTGTAGGGATTCAGACTTGCCCTCGGGTTGTACCCACGCAGAGCGGTCTGTCTAGCAGACGCCGCGCGGATGGCACGAGGACCGAAGCGCGCGCCAGGTCTATAAGAAACAGCAGTATCAAATGGCGCTCCGATGATGCCGATATCGAATGGCGTTTGCGGATTCGTCAAGCATCTGTGATGAGGCAGATGCGCAAAGGTACTGATGCCACCGAACCCGAAGTCAGTACCCCATTTGTCCTGGAGTTCCTTTAGTTCAGCAGGAGTAAAGTCACGCTGGGCGTGGTGATGGTGGTCGCCATGTGCTGAGATCAATGGGGCTATGGCTACAAGGAGCAGCGAGGCTGCCGCTACAGTACGCATGGTGTGATCGGTAGAAGAGAGTCACAAGAACGAGAGAGGAGCGACATGATAGAGGTCGCTGGAACTACTTATACTCGATATCGCCGTGAGTGCAGGCTGTACTTGCTTCTTTGGGCATCTCTTCAACCTGCCTGATTGGGGTGATGTGGAGCAGACATTCATACTTGCACAAAATCTTGTGCATCAATGTTGATTTTATGCACAGTGCTCATGCATTCTGTCATGCTTCTTTATATGCTATTCGTTTCTGCCATCAATCTCCTCATATCATTCAACTCGTAACGTTCATCAATTATGCGTCTGATGAGAGTTGCCACCATGCTCTCTCCTATCAGAATACCCTTATAAACTTCACAGTCCAGCGACTTTCTTGAACCACCCCTGAGTACGTCTAGCAATCTCTTCTTTGACGCCTCCTTTTGTTTCACCACCAACGACTCTTCCATCCCATGTCCTCTGTGTCTCGAAGCCATCATACCCAAGGCTGTTGTAGGCTCTGTTGCTTCCCTTGTCCCTTCTGGTGTCACCGTCGCGATCGCGAGAGGCAAGCTCCTCTTCACGTCGACACAGTTCCTTGCGTTTACGTCTTTTACGATCCTCCTCTGTTTCGACGCCCCGTGATTCGCGTTCTCTACGATGACGACGGCGAAGCTCACGGGCCGTACTTTCGTCATCGTGTATGTCGGCATCATCGACAGCTGAGTCCGTGGGAGGGAGATCCAGTATTGTAGGTTGAAGAGGTGGAGGTAATGGAGGTGAAGAAGTCACACTGTGGACCCAAGATGTTGTTTTGTCTTTGGGAGGACTGCGAGGGTCTCGACCATTGGCATCACGGTGAGGGGCGCGCGCATCGAAGTAGGACTGCACAGGTGCTGTAGAAGAGCGGTGCAGGTACGGTTTGCGATCGGCATCAATGGCGCTGGAGCGGCGTGAAGCATGCCGTTCTGCTCGTCGTTGACGTCTCAGTTGGTCTTCTGGATCCTGTCTATCGCGTTGGACTTCTTCGCGCTCTCTGTGTCTCGAAGCCTTCCCCCGTACACGTAGGTCTTCTTCCGCCGCTTCTAGTGCCGCACGCTTAGCTCTACGTTCTGCACGCCTGCGTTCACGTTCTTCAGATTCCGGGTTGTCTGCTGGCGGTGTTGGCACGTGTCCGTCTAGTGGAGTAGATGGAACGTCTTCTGGCCGACGAACACGTCTGTGCTCGCGGCGGAGATGGCGCTTGGGGTCGTCATCCTCGTCGCGGTGTGAAGAGTGTGGTGTGCGGTGTCGTCGACGATGCGAGGAACCATCCTCACTCTCGTATGCCTGACTACTACGATAACGACGCGAGAAGTCCTCTCCAGGTTTTGATTTGAGGGAGTCGATGATGTTGCTAAAGAGACCGCCTGCTGGTTTTCTGGCGCTAGTGGTTGCTGAGCGTTTGAGCATAGGTCGGGAAGGTGTGACGAATGGAGTGTCTTCTGGCGCTGTCATCGGATCCATCCCATCGCCGACAGCGGGACCTAAGCCGCCAGACATCATTGCAGAATCGCGCTTGTCATGTTTGTGATCACTCCGACTTGATCTCTTCGTACGACGACTGCTGGACCTGTCCACAGACGCAGAGTGAGTAGCATCATCGGGTGTATTGTCGGGATCAATGGCGTAAGGATCTGGGACAGTATGCGACTTGCGCTTTTCCCGTGTAGATTGACTGCGGCCGAGTGTTGGTCGAGGACCAAGTCCCATCAGCTTTGCTGCTTTGCTTGCGATATCGCCAGGCGGCGAGGACACATCAAGAGAACGGCGTGACTCTCTAACCTGAGCAGGACGCTGCGCAGAACTCGATTGTCGCATCGAACGTGATCTTGTAGGTGTAGGGCCGAATAGACTGAATCCCATGCCTTTAGCTGGAGTCGCAGGATCCTTGATGGTTTTTCTTGATTGTTTGTCGTCACTAGAAGTCTTGTCGACTTTGTCCAAGAAATCGCGTTCGTTAGGCTTGCGTGCCGATTTTGAGCGCGTGAGTCCTGGAGCGGCAGATCGCTTGACGGTGGGAGTTGTCGTATCCTTGCTGGACCTGCGCTCCTTCTTCGCCTCTGCCTTGGGGGTTGTTCCCCACAGCCCCCAGTGTGAACTTCCCGTCGGGTCGCGGACAACTTTGGGTCGCTCCTTCTTGACAGACTTACTCTCGGCAGCAGGTGTACTTGGCGTGGAAAGATCGACGATCGTCGGGCGCGAGGATTTTGTGGGTTTTTTGATTTCCTTCTTAGCAGTGACACCTTTGTCTTTGGACGGCTTCTTGTCGGAAGAAGGTCTGGGCATCATTTCCTCAGATGGTTTCACGGCATCGATCGGAGTTGGCTCGACAGGTGCATCGACCAAGACATCAGCAACAATGACCGGTTGTACAGCAGGTACATCGGCCAACACATCAACTTCGACATCATCTTCAGGAAAGCCACCTGGAATAGGGCTCAGAGAAGGAGGTACCTCAGCAACAGGAGGCGGGATTTCAATGGTAGCTGGCGGGGGTGGAGGTGATGGTTCTTTCTCCTTGCCTTTCTTCTTTTTCTTATCCTTCGACGATTTCTTGGCTGGTGCTTCTTCGACCACGGGTGGTTCAGGCACGATGATGACCTCAGCTTCAGGCACAATGACAATTCCAGGCTCTGGGAGCGGCTCAGGTGCAGGAGAGGGAGGTGGTACAACAACCACTGGATCTTTGGCAGTCTCGCCTTGCAAACGCCTGATTCTGTCCTTGACGGATTCCTTGGCACCAGTATCGACCTTGCCTTTAGGGGTGATGGGTTCGTCCACTGTCTTGCTAACGGCGGTTGGCTTCAAGAACGTGCCCCAGTAACCTGTAGTGGCGGGTTCCTGAGCTACAGGTCCAGTCTCTGGGAGTAAGTCAACAGGATCGTCGGCGAGAGCTGCTGCGAAGGCTGCTTCCTCGTCCGCTTTGCGCTGCTCTTCTGCTTCCCGTTCCTGACGCTCCTTCTCCTCCTTCTCCTTCTCCTTCTTTTCTCTCTCCTTCTCTTTCTCCTTTTCTTTGTCCTTGGAAGAAGACTTGGACTTGCTTGAACTACCCCACAGACTGCTACCCCAGCCAGAGGAGGCCTTGACTTCTTTCTTCTTGACCTCTTTGACAGGCTCTTCGGCAGATGGAGACTCAAGCACAACAATAGGTTCAGGCTTGATCTCGGGCTCTTGCAAGTCAACAAGTTGTTCAGGTCCAGGAGGCGGGGGCGGTATTTCAGCGATAGGCTGCGTTTCTTCGATGCTTGAGTCCTTCTTTTTCTTGTCTTTCTTACTCTTCTTGGTCGAAAATGAAGCCCAAGAATCATCGGCTGGAGGTTGTTCAACATGAGCTTGAACTTCAGGTGGAGGAGGTGGGACTTCTACTGCAGTCTCCACGGGTGGTGGCTCAATTGCAGGCAGTGGGGGTGGAGGAATGTCATCAACCTTCTTACCTTTCTTCTTCTCCTTTTTCCCGACACTCCACCCAGCCCATGCATCTTCTTCGGCGGGTGCAGGATCTGGTTGCTGAACAGGAACATCGTATGCAGGTTCCACGATCTCGACAGGCGTGTTTTTGTTCCCCTTCTTCTTTGACTTCTTACCAGTCGCCCAGCCGGCCCAGTCATCTTCTTCTGCTTTTGGCTCGTCTATAGCTTCGGGAACCATGACGGACGGATCTTCAAGCACAGGTTCGGGCACAGGGGTAGGCTCGGGTTCGGGAGACTTGCTCTTTTTCTTGTCTTTTTTCGAAGATGAGCCCCAGCCAAATGACCATGAACTGCTGCTCTCCTCAACGGCAGGTTTGGAAGTCGCCGGCGGGGGCGGAGGTACCTCTGGTGGAATCTCTTCCACGTCTTTCTTGGCTTTCTTCTTGCCCGCAGTGCCCCAGCCAAACCAGTCGTCTTGCGAGGGCTCTGGAATAACAAGGGCAGTAGAATCAGGAACGGGTTGTGTTTCTTCAGGGGGAGGTGGATCTAGCACTGCAGGAGGGTCGGGTTCCGACCAGTCGAAAGCGCTCTTCTTAGCAGCCTTCTTTGCCTTCTTTTTGTCTTTCGCGCTCATCCCCCAAGAGAAGTCGTCTACGGGCTCGGGTTCAGTAGCTGGTGGGGCAGGTCCTTCAACAACTGGTGGCTTGAGTTCAGGCTCAGCAGCAGGAGTCGGTGGTTCGGGTTCAGCGATGAATTCAAAAGCATTTCCTGCCTTCTTGGCAGCCTTTTTTGCCTTCTTTTTGTCCTTTGCACTCATACCCCAGGAGAAGTCTTCCACTGGAGCTGCTTCGGGCTCGGCAGCAGGAGCTTCAGGCTCGAGCGGTGATTCTTCGACAACAACGATAGGTTCTGGGTCAGGCTCAGCAATGGCAGCGGCTTGTGCAGCCGCTTTGGCGGCCTTCTTCGCCTTCTTCTTGTCTTTGGCACTCATGCCCCAAGTGAAGTCATCAGCAGGCTCATCTGGGCTCTGCACGGCGACGATCTCCGGCTCGGGTTCGGGAGAAGGCAGTGGAGGTTCTTCAGCAGCGCCACTTCTGTCCTTTCTCTTGCCCGATCCGAACGCAGCCCATGGGTTGTCATCTGCCTTTGCCTCTTCCTCTGCTGGAGGGGGCACAGATTCTCCAGGCATTGTTGCTTCGTCTGCATCTCCGAAACCAAAGTTGAAGGCGTTCGATTTCTTTTTCTTGTCCTTTTTGCTGCCGCCAAAAGTAGCCCATCCATCGTCATCTGCCGGCTTGGACCCCCAAGCGCCATTACTGCCGAAGCTGAAACTATTGCTATTACCAAAGTCAAGGTCAACCTTTGGAGGTGCATCGTCGGGCTTGCCATCTTCAGGTGGATGCTCAGGATCGGTATTCTTGCCCTTCTTTTTCTTCTTCTTGCTGGATGCGGTCGTGAAGCCTGCCCAATCATCTTCTTCTGGAGGAGCTTCTTCGACAGATGGCGGATCGTCCTTCTTCTCTTCCTCGTTCTTATTGTCCTCATCCTCTAAAGCGTCCCAGCTGAAAGCACTTTTCTTCTTGTCCTTTTTACCCTTCTTCTTGCCATCATCCCAGTCATCATCGTCATTGCCTCCTCCTCCGTCTCCTCCAGCACCATCTGGTCCTCCACTGCCACCAGCATCGCCTGACTGATCACCATTGTTATCGCCTTCAGGCTTTTTCTCCTCTTCGTTGTCACTCTCCCACTTATTCTTTGCTGCAGCGCCCTTTTTCTTCTTCTTGTGCTCGCGCAAGTTCTCGCGGTATCCAAAGTCGACCTTCGGTCCGGTCGGACAGGGCGGCTTTTCCTTGCGGTCTTGAGTAGAGTATGTGAAGAGCGATGGTGCATAAGCAGGTAGATCGTAGTTCAACGTCGCAAGAGCATCGCTATTCGTATAGTCTGGTGGGCAATCGTCCACGCAGTCGTTGTAATTGGGGAGTGGTTCTTGGAGATCGAGTAATGGTAGGGTCGGTATCTTGAGGATCCGCGTAAACGTTTCATCGTAATGGGCGTGATATGCATGGCCAACGCATTTCTGCAGCGGTCGTCGCATCGACTCGCTGGTTGGCGGAAGCTTCGAATCGAGAAAGTGCGGAAGACGCGCCGACAACACGCGCGCGACAGGAACCGCCATTTCGTTGCAATCTACTACATCAGATCCTTCTTGTTCTGCAAAAGAAATTCAACTAGAAGCAGAAGCAACTGTTGTTTTTCAGATACAAGACCGAATGTTTTGGAGTGTAGAAGGACCGTGTTGAGTTTCCTCGCACCTGCAAACAGGGAAATAATTGCGGCGGCTGGGAAGGTGCAATCAAAAGACACCAAGACGAGCAAGGAAGCTGATGATTCGCTGCGATTCGAGCAGCAGTCACAAGACTCTATCAAGATGTGATGCACGGCTTCCAAGATCTTTGTATATCCCTCTTGACATGCAGTGCGTCAGGTCAAAAAGGTAGCAAAGGTTCTTCTCGAACAACCCCTGCCGTCGACTTGCTAAAGGTATCAGAGAAAGGAGAAACGATTCAATGAGGCGTCTCGAATGCCACACTTGTACCTACTCCGATCAGTCACATCTAGCCGGGAATACTCGTTCGTATAAGAAAACGCGCCATAGCTGCCGCTCGCCCCGCTGCATGAAGAGGGGCAAAATGCAATCAACTTGTCGTGAATCGCCAGAACCCGACTGACCGCCAATTCAGCGAAGAGAGAGGGTGTGGGGCTTCTCCCCGAAAACACCCCCAGAGCGGGTGTCACTTGCATAGCGGCCGTCGTGACAGGAGCTTTTCTAGCCGACAACTCCTTTGTTCAGATGATTCTGTTCTTGCAAGACATTGCAGCGCAACAATTCTCTGAGCCTCAAAAGCTAAACGACAAGAGGGCTGACGGGATCACTGCAGGGCGATGCGAGGAAGTACGCGCATGAGCTAGACCCTGCATGCAGATGTATACCGGCATCTCTGAAGCCTAGACGGTTACACATAGCGGTGTGCAAGATAAAATGAAATGTGCATTATTGTCGGCTCTGTTGCTGTCACGCATATGTCTGCCTGTATCGGCTTTCGACATCGAAAGAGTACCTTACTTCGTTTGTATAGTCGGCTTTCTGCAGTGACACTAACAATGAGAACATGTCAATACTGCAGGACAACGAACAAGTTGATAGAAATTTCTGCTTGTCTCATGTTCATTGTCATCGTTGTCTGTTTCCTGGTTTATGTACCCCCGTGCCCGTGAGTCGTGTGCCGTTGTTGTTTCGTGGTCTTCATGATTGAGTTCTCGGGATAGCTTAACCGTGAGTGACCTTGTGCACGGTACCGTCGTCGCCAACATGGATGTTGAGGCTATACCTTGTCAGTTCCTTCCTGACACTCTTGCATCCATCCCTTATGCTCTTACCGATCGGGGTTGTGGTCCATGGTCATCATCGAGTCACCCTTGATAACGCGGTGTTGCTGGGGAAGGTCCTTCTTTGCGAATGTCTGTATCGTTGGGTCAAAGACTAGTTCTCGGATCATCATAGATACAAGGGTCCACACATACCATGTTATCGTTGCTATCACCGAGCTTCTTGCCCATGAGCTGTTCCATCCACTTGGAGGTCTTGTCGTCGCCGCCGCTGGACTGCAATCCGGGAACTACGAGAGGCATGGTTGAGTGTGTTCTTGTTGTGTGGTGAGTCGTAGTAGGTCTATTGAATTTCTAGGTCAGAGAGTTGTAAGAGCCTTTATGAAGTCTGTGAGTGAGGAGGGGCAGGAAGCCACAAAGGTGTTGCCTTGAATTCCTGCCACCAAAACGGCCGGCCCTATGACGTCGGTCTTGACAGCACAGAAGGCTGGAGATAGGCCAAATAAAAGTTGATCTCATGACCTTCTCCGTTCATACTCTGACGTTCGAAGTTCGCGTATTGAATCGACTACATCTTTGTCTACGTATGCTCACAGATAGATCAGGCCCTGTGAAAAAGATATCATGCATGGTTTCCGTTCACAGACTTCCCCAATAACCGAAGTTATATCGCTATCCTTTTTTGAGTAGATATTCCCTGCTGACCAGCGTCTGCAGAACTCCATACACACCAGAGATAGGCCAAATGGACCATGCCTTCTGAGAGGCCCAATCTCTCCATCCCTGTGGAGTTTCAACAGTACTGTTCATGCAAGCCTTGTCGAAAGCACTAGGTAAATGCTCAGCATTGTACTTGCTCCTCAACTCTCGATATGCCTGTCCATCGTAGATATCCCAGAATTCTGACTCTGAATAGTACGCTTGCGCGTAAAGCCATTTTCTACCACCATGCTGTCGCACAAGACCCTCGAGTTGGCGATTGCGCTGAATCACTTCTGACGGACTTTTTGCTCCATTCGGACCCCAAACACCGACGTTGATAAGAAGATCAGTTTTGATGGCTTGCGGATGAAAAGAGGGCTGTTTCGTCCATGGCTTCATCGGGCACAGCCAAAGCGGGTAGAACCCAAAGGTCTGATCGACCCCAACGATAAAGTCCTTTACGTTGGCAGCAGGGATAGCCAGGTCCTGAATGATGTATTGCTGCATATGTCCACTAGCATGCAAAGCATGATACATTGTGCTTGTTTGCATAAAGTCGTCCAAAGCCCATCGGGTCATGCGATTGAAGGGGACCATGAAGTAACTAAAGGCATACTTGCCCATCCAGAAAGCACCGCGATCATAGCGGAAGAGGTAGTCAGCCAGAGGCACAGCTTCCGTAACCTCCCCGCAAGCTTTTTGTGTCGTTCTATCCGCATGCATGTAGAACCAAGGATCACGAGGACCTTGGAATCTCTGTATGCGTGTTTCATGGGATATCGAAGAGGTGAGACGTCCCGTAACGACTATACCTCTGTGCAGAGAGATAAGAAACCCATCCACATAGTCATTCACAGGGTCCTTGCTAGCAGTCTCTACCTTCTTCAGGGTTTCGTCCAATGATTCGCATGGGGTATATGTGGTTTCAACATATCTTGCTGCATCAATGAGTTGAAGTTCCATCAGAGTCGTTACACCTAAAGTGCCCAACGAGCTGGTCGCACCAAAGAAAAGGTCCGCATTCGAGTCCTGAGAAGCTTTCAAAATCTGTCCATTAGCCAGCACGATCTCAATCCAATTGACAGTGCAATCGAACGAGCCATGCCTGAAGCTTGAACTCTCGCCTCCAGTACCGCTAAACCCGCCTCCAGCAGTTATACCTTTAAATTCCATAATCACAGGCGGCACTAAGCCAAGGGGCAGCGTTGCTTCAACCAGTTTGTCCATTGGTACATTGGGCTCGACCAGTGCGGTCTTCGTTGACCTGTCCACAGAGAGAACATGGTTCAGTGAACTAGTGTCAATCATCCTATTTCGATCGACTGAGTAGTTTCTCGTCGAGTTGGTAGAGCCATGGAAAATTCGGAATTGCTCTTTTCGTGAGTACAAGTCCTCGAGACGAGCTGAAATATGTTTCACGGTCTCGGTGTGTTTGTCCATGCTGATTTGCTGTTGTGAGAATGTCGATGTTTCCAGGGCCGAGTCTGGTTTCCTTTGTCTACACTATTATCTCTTGGTACTCTATCGTAACGGGCCAGGAAATTGATAAAGACCGATGCAGAAGCTAATGAAGTGTATGTGCTGTTTTGGAGCAAGTTGATCGCTCCTTCCGCAGACACCCGCCAAGCCCACTTCCGAGCAACCATTTTTCTCCATACCTCAACGTCTTCTATTCAGCAATGTGCAGCTGTATCAAAGCAATCGTTTCGACATGGACGCTGAACAGGACCGTCCAGCTAAGCGCCAACGTATTGGAAGAGCATGCAAATCATGCCGCACATCCAAAGCACGCTGCGAAGTGCAGCCGAACGCTGACGCATGCCACCGATGTCAAGTACTCGAGTTCGTTTCCATCAGACTGCCATGACATATCCCCTAACATCTATGCGACTCAAGTCTCGAATGTGAATTGCCGAAGCGTAGCTCGAACCGCACCTCCGTGCCAGCTCCTTATGACTCAGTTAACGACAAGGATGTTGAAACCCGGCTCAAACGCGTCGAACAATTGATTGCTAGATTGTCTGAAGCAGTCTTTCCTCATTCAAAATCCTCTCTTGACCGAGCCATCGATAACTCTAACAGTCCTGATGCGCCTGGAGAAGGACACAACCCGGATACAGTCATTGCACACAACTACCCTAAACCGGTCGAAATTCTTCAAGACCTGCAGTCCGAGTTGTATGCTCAATCAGGCCAGACCTCAGAAGTCATTAATCGTCTTGATGTGGTCTCTGTGGGCCTCTTGTCCTTCGAAACTGCGATCCAGCTCCTTCGGACGTGAGTATCGCAGTAGAACTTTCTGCCTAGGGAGATGTTATCAGACGCGCTGACCACCGGACAGGTCCATCGACAGGTACAGCAAGTGGATCCCACTAGCTGATGTCGTCAAGTTTGTCAGCAACGTATCGCGAGATCTCTTTCAGCATTCGCCTCTGTTGATGAATGTACTCTGTTTACTGGCAACTCGTTTTCACCCTGAGATTCCTTTGCAGACAGTACAAGACATTTACAAACACGTCAAGCGCCTCGTTGCGGACGCAGTCATCGAGACACCTCCGGTAGCAAGTAGTGTTGTCCAGGCATTGACATTGCTCTGTCTCTTCAGTCCTGCTGTACAAACCGACAAGCCTTTGGACAGTTGGCATTTAAGTGCTAGTACCGCGAATCATGCAATCGTCGCATTCGGACCGAGCAATATCAAGCAACCCGGTGCAGTTGAAGAGCGTACAGTCGAGCAATTGCGTGTATGGAGTAGCCTCTGTCTTACCCATCTACAATACTCAATTGGCAGTGGCCGACCTCTCAGCATTTCAGTTCGACTCATGGATGGTTGTCGCCGTCTACTGGAACAGGCTTCAATTTTGCCATTCGATACGCCATTGATAGCAGAGCTACAATTCTACATCTGCCTTCATACAGCTCTGCAGAATCCTACAGCGACTCCGGAATCTGCGTTCACGCCTTGGGACTTTGCATGGAGCCGCTTTCTTGCGAGCTCTGGTCCGCCGAGGACCCTCGAATTATCCCACTGGTTTGGACACTTGTTGCTCCACCGTCGCAATGCCTCTGCTCAGCAGGGTTTGTCGTCTCAAGCTATGCAAGAGAAAAATATACCGGCTTGGCGAGAAAGTGCGAACATTGTCTCTCAATTCGTGCGTCATTCTTCAGACCAAGCGCCCGACCTACCAGATTTCGCGTTCTTTATTGCATCATATGCAGCATTGGTCCTTTGTGAAAGCGCAATCGATCACCACCTGGTCGAAAACTTGCGGGCGTACCTTTTCAAGGTTGCATGCGGCGAATCTCACATTGCGTTCAGGCATGGATTCATCGTACAACGCGCGCTGGAAAGATCAAGACACGCTGAACCAAACGGGGAAGATGGCACAAATGGTGGCACCGAGGTGTTGCCTCATCTTCACAACGCCGGAACGCCGTTGCCTTCTCAAGTGATGGGGATGGGCGACTTTGATGCCTTGGCAGGCTTTGACATCTTCGGCGAATATTTCACAGTTGGAAGTCTGCTGTGATTGCTGGTCATTGTTATTGGGCGTCTCAAGTCAAACGCTCAGACATTCTCCACCAGTTCTCGGTATCATAGCTACCGCCCTTCTCCGATGCACACATTATGCATACCAGTCGGTAAGATTTTCGTTTTCCTTCTCGCTTCTACGCGCACAACTCGGCCATGAAGACACAAAAGACAAAAACAGATACTTATGATTCCCAAACAAATCCTGCCGTCTTGACCTTCTGCCCTTATAGGGTTTATGGGTAGGGGGCAAGGAGAGATATGATTGCAACAAAAGGCAAATCGGAGCCCTAACCACCACATTCTGTATGCGGAAAAGAATTGCTTCTGACATCCATGCTGACTGAATTATATAGGAGCGCGGCGCCTATGCTATTGTCTGGAGACCTCCATATTCCTTTGCAAGAGGCATTGAGCCGATCAAATCATCTCGAGTGGTATTCGGCAGCAGTTGGCGCTTTAGAACTACTCTAAGATAGCGGTCGGTTTACCGACCAGTTCCCCGGCCTCAACGAGTTTTCCGAGATCGCTTGCGTCGGTCTTCCGTTGGACTTCCGGATTCCAAAGTTCGTGCTCGATACTCCCCAACTTCACTTCCGACGGTGTCCGACGGAAGCCGAACATATAAAGTACTGTAGTGTATTGAGTTGGTCCACTCATCTCTATATTCCCAGTCATCCTCGAGTCGGCATTTATCCTGTATCCAATTTATCTTGTTCGTTGCAATGCCTTTCCGATTCGAGTCGCCAGAAAGACCTTCGCTGCGAAGACCCACATGGATCCGCCAGACATCACCAAGCCCTTCAATCCGTTCAAGAGACTTCACTGTCCAATACAACTTTCACAAAGCGCTCATCGGATATGAGGCTACAGCCCTTCTTTCCTTGGACACGCTTGCTGGAGAGCTAGGTCTCAAGGGAGTCTATGTCAAAGACGAATCATCACGTTTTGGTCTACCTTCTTTCAAAGCTTCAGGAGCATCCTGGGGTTGTTTTCGCGCTCTCGTCTCACACTTGTCTTTGGACCTCGAATCTGCTACTCTGGAACAGGTAGCTTCTGTTGCTAGAGATCGCGGCTGTAGACTATCGGCTGCCACAGATGGAAACCATGGTAGAGCAATCGCTTGGATGGCACGATCCCTTGGTATCGAGTGCTCCATCTATGTACCTCATGACTTACATCCAAACTTTCTGCGTTTGATTGCTGCTGAAGGGGCGGAAGTAGTTGTGGTCCAAGGAGACTATGATTTCGCTGTTTCTACTGCTGCTTCTGCCGCCGCCGCAACGGAGAACAACATACTCGTGCAAGACACAGCCTTCGATGGGTATGAAGACATCCCTACTTGGATAAGCGATGGATATGCGACCATTTTTGCTGAGATGGAGGAGCAATTGCAGGAGCTGAATGCACAACCAACAACCATCATTACACCTGTCGGCGTGGGCTCTCTCGCTCAAGCAGTGATCACATATGCTAAGGGACAACGAATGTTCAAGACTGTGGCTGTGGAGCCAGATACAGCGGCGTGTCTGCACGCTTCCCTCGTTGCTGGAGACGCTACATCTATTATCACATCCAACACGATCAATGCAGGATGTAATTGTGGGACGCTGAGTTCTATTTCCTGGCCATACCTTCGCGACTATGTCGATTTGAGCACCACGGTATCTGATTTTGAGACGCATATTGCAGTGCAAGACATGCATCGCCATCATGTGAATGCTGGACCTTGCGGTGCTTCTGGCTTAGCAGCCTTGAAGAGACTCGTAGCCGAGGGACATGTTGCCAAAGGATCGTCGGTGGTCTTGATCAACACTGAAGCCAAGAGGCCTTACGACATACCTCTTGATGTTAGCAACAACGATGTTGTGGCCTTGACTCAACAGCTTGTTCAAATCGATAGTTCGAGCCCATCGCTAGACATGACGGGCTCTGCACCAGGTGAAGCAAAGATTGCAGCGTTCATCACACAATGGCTACATTATCGTGGTATCGAGACTCATGTCGTCGAGTCAGTGCCAGATCGCCCCTCTGTGGTGGGAGTCGTTCGTGGCAGTGATCCCAATGCCAAATCTCTCATGTTGAATGGGCACGTCGACACAGTATCCCTGTCTGCCTACGGCTCAGATCCTCTCAGTGGCAGCCTTGTGGACGGCAAGATCTACGGTCGAGGTGTATTGGATATGAAAGCTGGAGTCGCGGCTGCCATGACCACACTTCTGCATTTCTCCCTGCACGGCAGCAAAGGCGATGTCATCTTTGCCGCAGTGGCCGACGAAGAAGACAAAAGCTTGGGCACGGCTGCTGTCCTTGCAGCCGGGTGGAAAGCAGATGCTGCAATCATTCCCGAACCTACGTCTCTACAAATTCATCATGCACACAAGGGTTTCGTGTGGGTCGAGATCACCATTCTTGGAGTCGCTGCACATGGCTCAGATGCTCAAACAGGTGTAGATGCCATCATGTCGACTGGCAGTCTTTTGAAAGCTCTCGAAATGTATGCTGAAACGTTGCCCAAAGATGATGTCTTAGGACAAGCAACAATGCATTGCGGTACCATCAGAGGCGGAGAGGAGAACAGCAGTTACGCTGGTTCCTGCACACTGACCCTCGAGTTCCGCAATGTGAATGACAGCAGTACATCTCAGTCGTCTTCTGCCATCCTGAAGGATATCACGAGTATTCTCGATAAACTTGCGGATGCAGACAAGAAGTTCAAATTCGAGGTACCAAGGGTGCTTTTCGAACGCAGGCCTCTGCTACCGATGGTCAAGACACATTCATTACTCGTTGCAACCACCGACGCGATCAATGTTGTAGTAGGTGAGAAAGAGGTACAACCTACAGCGGCGAAATTCTGGACCGATGCTGCTTTGCTAAGGGAGGCTGGCATTCCATCCTTGGTCTTTGGACCTGCAGGCGAGGGCCTGCATGGCAAGGATGAATGGGTGGATGTCGAAAGTATCATGGTTGTGGAGCATGTGATGAGAGAAACCATTAAGAGATTCCAAGAAAGTTGATGGGGTTTCATCTCGTTCTTTCCTGTAGCAGAACGTCATCGTACTTTGCATCTTTGCAACTCTCTGTTTTTGGATAGGCAGTAGCGGATGATCTACCACTAATGTGTCAACTCACCTTCGCTCTTTCCTCTCAGCCCTTGCATTTCAATATAGGTATCGTGCGTCGTCTTAACTGCATTGTTCTCGGTTCTCACAAGCTCAAGAAAGACGACAAAGGTAAGTCTAAACTCGTCATTGAGTCATCGTTTTCCACAACAGAACCTGCGTTCAACCTTGTCATCACGACGAACGTTCGTGCCCAAGCTCAACAACTCAAAAGTACAACACGACTGGCGGCGAGGGTCCCATTTTGTAACATGCGTTCGGAACCTGGAACACGTCGATTCAGTCGGGTACATACAGGTGTCGACGAGATGGTCAGGCGAGTCGAACTTCCGAGCCCCTCATGGTCTGGCAGTATCCTCATTATCGGATGAGTGCCCGTTGGTCATGTTCTTGTCTTTGACTGCTGAGATCATACTGAAATGAGTTACCAGCTGAGATTTTATACACGGCGAAAGTGAATTGCGAATCACCTTGACGTTCGGAAATTGTGTCAACCAGCACTTTCATGTAGCGAGTTTCCCGTGAGCTGGAGTTTGTATTGTGTAGCTGTCAAAATGCATGTTATTTTCGGGAATAAGATCGCTTCCACAGAAAGTCCATCAGGTAAAGAGTCTCCCTGGATACATCCATATCCAAACCTTGATCGTGCTTTCCTACAGCTTCAATTATTCTTGATGCCGTCATGAGAGCGACTCGAAACGTGCGTATGGCTTGAGCAAGTATGCCAGGTGGGTATAAATCAGTATGTTCAATATATAGGGGTATCATACAAAATGAATCAAACTTTTACCATGCAGACATTATGAACAGCCATGCTCTTTGCCCCACTTCCATACCTTGTTTTCCATATCAGGCGCAATGAACAGCCAGGCAATGGCGGTCACCCAGCCGAAAAGGACGTCCACAATACCCCAGCCATTTCTAGGCGAGCCACCTAGAGCAGACACTCTCATGGCATGACCCAACCACTGTGTGGTGATGACATAGTCGCCTCTCTGCAAGCCCTTCAGAGCAGCATCTGCAACTTCATCCTCTGTTTGTTTCGGATCGCCAGACTCCAAGATCTTGGTGACAGGGTGTTTTGTAGCATTTTCTGCTTCGTAGCCAGGTGTTAGGATTGTGCCAGGACAGACCAAGTGAATTTTGGTAGCAGCAGCAGGAGAAGGCAGAGAAGACTTCATACTGCCATTGTAAAGGTTCAATTCCATACGCAATGAGTCGGCTAAAGACTTCAGGGCAGCTTTGGCAGGAGCATAGGGAGAGTATCCTGCAACGCCTACAAAGGCAACACTGCTGGATGTGATGATAAAGTGTCTTGTCTTGTGTTCTTCCTTCTTTTGGTGTGGTGCGAGCCAGAGTTTGAGGGTTGCGTGGGCGAGGTAAAATGAAGCCCAGTAGTTCGTGTCCATCTGAGCGCGATGTGTCTCAAGCGGGGTGTCGATGAAGAGGCCAGGAGATGAAGAGCCAGCGTTTGCCCAGACTATGTCCGGAGCCTGGGAGTTGTTCCATGATGTGGTCTCATTGAGGATGCGGATGTTGTCTTCGGGAGAGGTACAGTCGGCGCTGATGGCTAGGAAGCGTTGGCTCGGAGATTTGGCGTGTGACTGGGCAGTGGGGTTAGCTGAGGACATGTCTTGTATAGAGACAGGAAATATGGAAGCAAGTACCTTGATGTGGTTGATTGCTTGATCGAGTTTGGCTTGATTTCTGGCGATAATGCAGACATTGGCACCCTGTTGAGCCAGCTTGGTCGCGAGAGCCTTTCCCATACCACTTGACCCTCCGGTAATCAGGACAGTCTGCGTAGAGCCATGTCAGCATTCATACATCAACCCGAGTGGTTGTGACAAAGTTACCCTGCCCTCAACAGGGAAGTGCTTGTTGGACGAAAACAAGCCCATTGCAGCACTTGCGACAATAATTGCAACAAGACCAATCGCTACAGGATGAGCAAGCAGCTCTGTTATCGTCATAGTCAGTTAGCCGAAGACTCGTGAACGAGAAGGGTGCACCTATCGCATCGCATTCATGCACCTAAAACAAACAAACCAAACACGACCCTGTCCCTCGTCTAGCGTCATTCTCGTCTTTCTGCACCTGCTCATCCCACCGCATTACAACACAATACAAGCAGACACAGATGTCGCAAGAGGTCATCCACGCATACCGCCATCTCCTCCGAACATCGCTCCAAGCAATTCGCTACGCAAAACCCGCCCGCTTCACTCTGCAATCCCATCTCCGCTCCTCGTTCCGCAATCCCACATCTCCCTTCGACTCGCAACAAATATCTCAGACCTTAGAATTTCTGAACAATGCCGCAAATTACAAAGGACTCGAGGACAAGATAGTGAGGAACTTGTTGCACGTCTGGGGCTGTAAGGATAGAAACGTGTCGGGGTCGTTGTAAGTGACACAAGAGGTAAGCTTCAAGGGGCACACGAGATTGATACAAGAGCATAGGAGGCGTGACAAGAGTGTAATGAAAATTAGAGACGCTGCCTATGAGGGGTTTGACGAGAATGTGAGAATGTTAGAACGGACCTTGGGCATACGACTAGGATGAAGCACACGAACGAAAACCTGCAACGACAACTTTTGTAATGACATGTACATATTATATGCGCATCCGTGTTGAAGTCGTGTCTCATGTCCCGCTCCTTCCTCAGCCTCTACATCCCCTGCTCCCTCGAACTGTTGAATATCTCTCATCGGACAGCTGTAGTCTAGCCATGGCCAGCTCTATTTTCTCCACTGCCCACTCCCTTCTTTTCTGTCCTGCTCTTCACCAGCGACTTCCATGTTCTGCTTGATGGCCTCAAGACGATCAACGAACTTTCTTGCCCTCAGCCTTTTGCTTTCTCTCCCTCTCGGCATAGATACCGGCGGTGAACGGGTCCTCGTATGTCAAAGCGACCTTGTAAACCAAGAACACAAGTCCTGTCAAGATTACTCCTGCAGGCTTGCCGAACCACAATGCTGATCCAAGGAAGCTGAGAGTAGAGCCGTGGTACATGGGTGCCGAGCACACATTGAATGGGAAGCCAGTGACCATGTCATCCATGAGGATGCCAAAGTAGTCGCCGAGGTAGGTGCCAGTAATGCCAAGTGCGTACATGGAACTAAGAACGAGGACGTTGCCAGATGCAAAGAGAGCGATGGCTAAGGCCTCAGAGACAGGACCAAGAAGGAGCGGATGCGTGGGTTGACTGCGGAGGGCGCGTTCATAGCTTTGGTTCTGTTAGCAAGCTTTCACAGTCTAATCTCTTTCAACTTTGGTTTGTCGCTTTGGGAAGGTTGGTGCTTGTTGGGACGAAGTTGACAAGTTTGGCGCGTAATGGGCGGTTGCTTCTAGAGAGAAACGACAAGAAAAGAGATGCGTACATGCTGTCTCGAACAATACCAAGGGTGAAGATTGTCACGGCGAGGGCATAGCAGCCGTAAAGCGAGTTGCCGCCAAACAGCTTGGTGATGGTCTTGTTGTGGTACTCTGCAAGATGTGCATGATATGTCAATTTTTTGTTCTTTCTTCTCTTTTCCGTTTGCTCAAGTTCACAGTGGCTTCTGTATCTTGCTTCGTCGTGCCTGCAGACTTTCGAATAGTGATCCTTACCTGATCTTGCTGCCGTGCTAGTAAGTTATTAGTATGGCTGATCCCAAAGCAAAATCCGCAACAAGACCTGCTTACTTCCAGAAAGTAGGGTTGAAGCAAATGCTAGCCGCAGACACTGTGTTACATCTTGGGTCAGCTTGTCTTCTTCATCGATTGGATCGGCATTGCGTTGACAACTCACACCAGAACATAGGCTGTCCAAGATCAACAAACTCAGAGATAGAAGACATGATGTTTCGTAACGGTGGATACTTCGGACGCTGCAACGTGAATCCACAATGAGCGCTGTTGCCAAAACGCTGATACAAGTTCGAGAGAGCGCGAAAGGTACCCGAGAGAAGAACACATGGCAGAAGCTCGCGCGGCTCAACGGGACGACCGCCCTCGTCATTTCTCTTGGCACCTATCACATGCAATTATTACCAGCCGATGTTTAATATCTGCGATGACAGTGTTCGATCATAAAGAGTGAGTAGAGAACGGAAATTCAATTAAAATAAGATATCAATTTGGTAAAAGAAAATATTCATCTTGTAACCTTCCCATTATACATTCAGGTCATGTAGGTCAGTCTGTACTGAAGTGATTTCCGCGCGCAGACTGGTCAATGTGTATGAATCCCTCTAGAGACCATTGTTGGCGCAGGAGAAGGCTGTGCCATACTCAGATGAGTTGTACCCGTCAACGATGCTCTGTACAGAGGCGTATGTGCCTCCACTGAGGAACAACAATCCAATGGCAATGAGGACCAGGTTCAAGGCGAATCCGAAATATCCTCTGAATCCTCTGGTCTTCCAGAAGTCCGGTCCGTAATCAGCTCGTCGCATGCGAAGATAAGCCATACCCCAGAAGATGAATCCGAAGAAACTGTCGAACAGCGAACTCATAAGCGACAGCAGATCACTGAAGAAAGGAATGACTTCAGCAATGATGAAGGCCAAGATCCAGGTACACAGCAGGATGGCGGCCCAGCTCGCCCAGCCGACCACGGTGTGGCTACCCATGTGTCTGGTTCCAGCAAAGAGTCTGAAAAAGACAAAGCGAGCAGACACCGAAGCATAGAGCACGCCCAAGAAAATGATGGTCGGGATCATGAACGAGAAGCTAACTTTCTTGTATACCTCGTTGCTGAGGGATCCGAAGGCAGGTGCAGTGTAGTATTGAGTACCCGTGTAGGCGTAGATGATGGCACCAACAAGAGAGAAGAGAATGACTTCGGCGATGGTGACAGCCCAGAGAGCCTTGGGGAAGTCGCGAGGGTCCTTCATCTCAGCAATGAAGGAGGGCAAGGTGATTTGTCCAATGAAAGTGTAGCTGATGTTCATGAATGCGGACATTCCGGCAACGAAAGTGGTACCTGCCTCGGGAATCGCAAGCACACGAGGCTCTCCATACTTAGGATATCCAGCAGGGTGGTCCTCAATACCAGAGAAGATGGTGGCCAAAATGACCGAGATGAAGGTAAAGAATGCAGATCCAGTACCCAGCAGAGCAAGAGTGTTGAATGTACGAGGCAGCGATGCGACGAAGGAAACGGAAGCAACGATGGCGCTGAAGGCGATTGTGCAGAGACCGTGACCAGTCATGGTGTTGAGGTATTTGGCACCTGTCAAGCAATGCAAGCCCTGGATGAAAGTGTTGTTCAGAATGAACATGAAGGCAGTAGCCCACCATGCCCATCTTTGACCCCAGAACAGCATCTGACCGATATCACAAACATCCTTTACTTCAGGATGGCGCAGGCAGAATTCCCTGAAATCTTGTCAGATATGATTTGTGGAATGAGGTTTGCATCCGACATACCAGAGAACAAGAGAGGTGTACAAGACCAATCCGGCAATGACAACGGTCAAGATGAGGCCAGGTACAAGACCCAGGGTGGCGTACGAGTATGGGAAAGACATGATAGCCAAGCAGATGTACTCAGAGAACAACAATGCTGCAGTCTAGAAGATGGATTAGGCCGATTCTTGTACGCTCGATGGGAGAGCAGATTCTTCGATATTCAAACCAATCATTGGGCAAGGGAATGGACGCGATGCAAGGGCTTGCTGCATGGGGAAATGGAGAAAGGAAAATGCTGGGTTGTCGCATTGGGCAGAGAGTCGACTCGCTCCGTGTCGCAGTTGGGAGTGTAGGAAAAATGAAACATGGGCAATAGGGTCACACCTTTGGCCAACTGCAAGTTCTGTACTTGATGGCATTTCCGGCCTCCATTTCCATCTGCTTTCCCACGGTCAAACCGGAGCTGTCATCGCTGAGATCGCCTTGTTGGCTTATGGATTTGGTGATAGGGCCATCGATTCTGTTCATTTTCATGCCCCTGGGACCAGTCTTCTCGGGATCGTATGCCGCAGGCTGGTCGCCATATCCCTCGTTGCCAAACATGGGTTTCTCGACTTCGGGCGCATTTGGCAGCGGAGGTGCATCAGCAACGACAGTAGGCTTCTGTCTGAAGAAGTTTCCTAACGCCATTTTATCGAACGAATGCTCCGGACGAGCGTGAAATAAGTGAAAAGGTCGCGTCGGTTAAATTCAGGCAGCATTAACCACCAGCTTAAGAAAAGATGATGGACAGTCCAGTCGATTTGGTGTACTAAGGCTGAGTAGAAAGAAAGAGGTGCGTTGCGGCTAACAAGCAGTTTATAAATGACGGGAGTGGTCCTGCAGGATCAGAGCTTAATCGCAGAGACAAATCGAGTAAGCTACTGTGGCGGCCGCGGCTAAGGCGAAGGGTGTGGTCAGAGGAAAGGTTGAAGCATTCACGCATGTCGTACGCCGAGATGGATGTGGCGTACGGCGTGCCGTTGGCGGCCAGCCTCCGAGCTTGTTCGTGGGCCTCTCCACACGCTCATCTGTCAACGCTTTCCAACTTTGGACTCCATCTACCGGGAATGAGTTGATTTATCGTAAGAACCGGTGCATTATCACCTAGTGAGAAATAGAATAGCCTGCAAGCAAGATTGGCTCATGCAGATTCAACCTTCTCGCCGTGCAAGTTTTGGAGCCTCCGTCCAAATCCTCATTCAACTATTGAATCCTTGCACGTTCGCAAAAACAAATGAGTGGATCCAAGCAAGCACGTAGTCTGCACTTGTCTGGCAATTGGTTGGAGACGTCTCCTCTGCCTACGACTACTTTGCCCTGCAGCCGTCTGTAGGTCAATCTCGCCGTGAGGTCGCCTGTTGGCTGGAACGTGTGGCCCAAGATTCTTTGTCTAAAGACGGTTCGTTCAAGGCCCGAGTAACTTGCGGCAGATGCGCTTTGATGTCATTCCCGCAAGCCGTGTAAGATCTATCAGGTACGTCCATACTAAGCCCGCGAATCCAAAGAGATCAAGAAGGATCTGAAAACTCCGTTCGCCTCGCTACCGCTATGTATCCAATCCAAGTCGTGTCCGTGTCCATGTCAATACTAGTAAAGCCTGTGTCATCCCGTTGCCCATGACCCCACTCTCATCGATACGATCGGCCCTTCAGTGTCCTTCAGCCTACGTAGTTTCCCTCTTGCGACAGACAACAACCCTCACCACACGGTGTCTTCAGCCTGGCCACTATCTCTGCGCTTGTCGTGTTCGCTCTTGATCTCTTCGCCTCCGACATACCATGCCGCAGCGCGAACGATCTCCAGCACCACCTTGAGCTCGTTGTCGTTGCGCGGCGCATAGACCATGACGAATCCTCCAGGAACGAATCTCTCCAACCATCCACCTCTCGCTAGAGGATGTCTCTCGCCCCAACCGCCCTCGAGCATGGTCCTCGCGTCCGCAGGATGCAGTGTCAGATGCAAAGATCCATCTGAAGGATGTGCATGGCAGATTTCTCCTCCGCAGGTCCGTCGTTGTGGGGTTTTACTGAACAAGCCAGTGCCGTGCTTCTCGAAACACGATGTTGCTTCATGGAAATTCGTGTTGTCCCCTGCGATAGTGTGTATTGCAGCAGCCAACTTCTCGTACATTTCTTGCGGCGGCTTCTGGTTGGTCTGGCGATGAGGCGCTATTCCAAGAGTCGATGGACGAGAACCTTCTCGCTTTGGCAGGGTTGCTAAACAACCTTCCTTCTGTGTCATGGACCAAGGAACCTTTGGCGGTGCGTATGGATCCCGCAGAGCAAACATGCCCAGTGCCTTGACTTTGCAGTAGCCCATGATTGTCTTTGGCGTGCCTCCAGGCCCTAGTGCGATGAAGCTTTTGTAATCGAGGTAAAGGTGTCGTATTGTTGGCACGAGGATGGTTATAGCCGCGAGGTGAGCGTACGAAAGGGTCAGGTTGCCCATCGTTGCCTTAGAATTGTGATCGAAGGTCTTGAGTACGTCCATGATATTCCGAGGTAGACTTCATTTATCGAACAAAGAATTGGTGCGGTGAAGGGAACGCCCTAAGAGTTATGCGAGAGTTCAAATTTAGAGGTAGGTGATAAATAGTTATATGGAAATGAGGCTCTGGGGATCGACCCTATATGGGATTCTACCTTTACGACCCCTCAAAGCAGTTTCTTCTCTGAGCAAACACATGTGGAGTTACCATCGTCAGGGCCACCGCATTGTGACCCTTGGCGCCTGTCTTTTGCGACCGAATTTGTGCTTTTGAGGGTACACGTGCTGTTACACGTAGGTATGATCTCACATTCTTCGCGGCTGACTTGCATTTGTGTAGGAATTGATAGGCAAGCGACAAATGTGACTCCTGAATATCAAACCAGAAAAGCAACTCCCACAGGACAAGCTTTCAATTTGTTTCCGAGTCTTGCACTTGCTGTGACAAGTGTGACACCTGTTGACGTGGTTGCTGATCCGGATGTGCTGTGGGGAGAAATAAAACGTCTGTCGACGTGCGCTCGTTTTCTCTACGGACTTCCCCTCTGATTTTCAGCATGTGTATCGCGGCCCCTGATTTGTTTCTCTTATCATACATCATGTCACATCGGATCGCATACGCTTCCTGTATCCTGCTCGACTAAAACATATCCTACTCTGCTGACTGTCGTTGCCTGGTAGGTCAATGCAATGTACATCTCCCTGGCCTCATGGGGCGTGTTTGTGCGACATGCTGCCTGGAACTGAGCGTTATAGGTGAGGTCGAGGCAGCAGCCACTGCACAGTCCAGACTTTGCCGTCTTGAAAGAATGGTATAAGTATCAGTACTCGAATCTCGCAAGCAGTCATCACCAGGATCATCACAATGTCTGAAAAGCGACTGCTTCGAGCGTTCTCTTCGGCTCTAGGAGACGCCGATAAGGAAAGCACCTTCGCTTATGGTGGACACATCCCAATCATTCTCAATTCTGCAGGAAGCGATATCGAATCTCAAATCCACGATCAAGTTATCACGACCAAACCAGTCACGATTCGCTATGGGGCCTCCGGCTTGGGCCAGACTTTGAGGCTTCCAACCGACGCAACCAAAGGTTCAGCGTTCCTGAACTTGATCAACACGTCTGAGCCCGCTACTTTTTGCCGGGGAGGTAAAGATGTATATGATGGACAGTATCGTAAAGCGACCAAACTGGATACAGAGGACTTTCTCACTGATTTTTGTCCTTAAAAACTTGGTATCATCGACATTGTTCAATAGCTTCTGATATGCCCTCGGTCAAGCGCAAGGGAACAAGAATAGCTTCTAAGAATTCACAGGAAGATCTACCCGCCATCAAAGCCGACGTCGAACTCCTACATGCTGCAATTGAGTGTTTTACAGAACTTGACTCGATGGCCATCACAGAAATCTTGACTTTACGTTCACCCGATGACCTTGCCTCCATCATGAAGTTGTACAAGGCGAGATATCACGAGACACTCGATGGAATCCTAGAACAAAACTTTGATGGCGCCGATCTGGTGCTTGGACTTACTGGCAGAAGCTCGCTCGTCAGGGAACGAAGATGACCACGACACTCATGTCGCCGAGATGGACCTAGGAATCAGGGCTGAACTCTACAAGCTCAACATCTACAGCGGACCTTCTGGCAGATTCAAGGCCCATGTATACACTCCCAGAAGTGAGACGCAAATTGGCAGCCTCGTTGTGTGCTTACCCTCTGATTTTGAGGGCGGCGTTCTGTCTGCATCTCATCAGAAAAACACCGTTACGTTCGACTGGTCCGCTTCTTGCTCGACTGGTCAGACACCTTCCATTGAGTGGGCAGCATTCTATTCTGATTGCTCCCACGAATTACAAGTAGTCACTACTGGTCACCGTGTCACCTTGACGTACAGCCTGTATGCCTCGCGTGGTAGTGGCTTCCTGGCTGGAAAGAAGCACAGCATGGATGCTACCCGCCTTTCAGCATACCAGCCTCTCATCAATTCACTTGGATCTCGCACTTTCATGACCGATGGTGGATACATGGCAATTGGACTTGCCCATGCTTATCCATATACACACGCTCTCCTACATCGACAACTGCCCGAAGCTCTTAAAGAAGCAGACATGATGATTTACGAAGTCCTACTGGCATTGAATCTCCGAGCTGAATTGGTCCGTGTGATGGACTTGTCTAAGGAGTGTGCCGACATGCGTGTCCACGACGCTCAATTCTATCACAGTGATGAAAGTGATGATGAGCGCATGGAACAGCCTCGCGGCGGAGATGTTTTCTACCGGCTTGGATTCGAACCGATGAAGATTTGAGGCGATGAGATGGTAGAGAAGTATGACCTGGTGAATAAAATCGGATGGAACCATCTTGGATCTATGCAATGGATCAGACATCC
The DNA here is from genome assembly GCA_037042735.1 of Aureobasidium sp. Y128-05A. Lineage (NCBI taxonomy): Eukaryota > Fungi > Ascomycota > Dothideomycetes > Dothideales > Saccotheciaceae > Aureobasidium > Aureobasidium sp. Y128-05A. The sequence goes on from JAXQKC010000088.1 coordinate 330,792, forward strand.
TCGAGACTCTCGATCGGAGATTGCGTATCTTGCAGTAAGTCTGGAGCTAATGATACATGTACCTCGACTGACATGCAAAAAGTACGGAAACGAAGCATCCATGGCGACCAAATACAGCAGTGCTGCTATCATTGTTAGCGTTCCCCCCATGCAACAGAGGCTTTGTATGCTTGAAAAACAAATCAAGGGGCTATCAACTTGAGCAACCGCGACAACAACAGTGTCATTAGATCTTGAGTACTGCTTGGAGAGGAGGCCAGCTAGACAACAATCTTGACGAAAGAAGGCATTTTTCAAAGCCAATACAAGTTTGAGTGTTATCAACCATTTGTTGTAGCTCCCCAAGAGTGCTGCCTCCAAATCAACGGGGAATGTCTTGTTAAGATATGATGTTTCGAGAAGCTTTCTCGCTCTCTTCGCTTTCGCAAAGGTTACTGCATTGGGAAGGGTCGGACATCGGAGTCCCCATGTTGCGGCAGCGCGGAAGAGCGTTGAACCTCGGACAACTTGGTCTTGGCCGTGAACAATTTCAAAGCAATAGGCGACAACTCAAAGGATATTTCGACTCGGCACTGGTTGGCAAACGAATTCTCTTAGATTCGTCACAAGCCGGATTAACAATGGCCACGGTCTCGGGAGTGGCTCTAGCTCGGAGGGCTCTCTGGGATGCCGGCAATCGTTGTATATATAGAGCCTGTCAGCCCGTAATTCAGAAGCGATTCCAGACCATTCAATCCGGTGAGTATTATTCTACTCCTACCCTTGCATTCCGCTTGACTGACGTTCTTGTCTCAGAAGCTCCTTCTACTACAGCTCCTCTTAACAACCCTTCAGATCCGACATCTCCCCCACCTCGTTCCCGTACCTCTCGTGTCCTCGGCGCAACCGCTCTTTTCGTACTTGCAACAGCCGCTGGTCTAGCCATGTCTGTCGCTCCTGCCATCGAGACGGCCAATGGCTTCCTCCAACCTCCTACCAATGCCGAGACACTCTCCTTGTTCGTGCCTGCCAACCCTGAGGCTGAAGAAATCAACAAACGCATCGTCTCGAACCCTCTTGCCGAGTCTTTGCGCGCCAACCCACAATGGACCGAGTCCAGACCGCACATGAAGATTCCTGCCAACATGAGGTCGCATAATCTGACGGCGGGTACTTTGCAGGGAGACGACAAGATTGCCTCTCCGCCTCTTACCTTTGCAAACACAAAGGCCGAGCTACCTTCGATCGTGCAGATTGCCCACCTCGGCGAAAAGTTGTGTGGCCACCCTACAATCATTCACGGAGGTCTGCTCGCAACTCTTCTGGATGAGGGTCTTGCTCGCGCCTGTTTCCCTGCTTTGCCCAACAAGGTTGGCGTCACCGCAAGCCTGAACATTACATACAAGAAGCCCTGCCCGGAAAACAGCTTCATTGTGCTGAGAGCAGAGACTACCAAGGTCGATGGTAGAAAAGCATGGGTCAAGGGTTGGATTGAAATCTTAGGCGACGGTGTTGCAGAGGGCGAGCATTTGGTTGAGGCTGAAGCCTTGTTCATCGAGCCTAGGGGTGCAAAGAACATGGCCAGACTTTACTCGAGCGATGAGTAGTGTATGCCCTTCTACGACTTCATAATACAAGGTTCGGAGCTCGGAGTTCTGGGATACATTTGAGAGCATTGGGAGGCTTCTGTTTCACGCGATCGATCAGCGGACGATCGTTATAGAGTACGGTTCACCTGTCGTAGACGAGGTATGAACGCAAAGTTGAGATATGTATATTGAAAGGGTTCTCTTGATGCGCCCAAGCGCCAATGCTATGCCAGTAGAAGTATAGGACAGAAGAACGGATCATGTTGAACGTCATGTCGTTGGTTGGGTACGTTGTGCCCAAAGATGTATTCATTTTCATCAAGAGCTGTGAAACAAGGAGTGCGTAATGGCCACCTAGAAGTTGGTACCCTCCGGAGGCTGCGGCAGCTTCTTGTGTGCGGGTGCGGCCATGAATCTGTAACGCAATTAGAAGTTGAACGCGATGTGTGCGACTGTAGTAGCAAGCTTGCCTTCTTATTTCGATCAAGATGGTCTCCATGGTGAAGTCGCGCTTCCACTGGCTCAGGCTGGGGATCTTGGAGAGGTCGACCTAGTTGATTGTGTCTCAGCAGGCATATTACAAGTGTCCATCTCTTACTAAGACATACTCTGCCGTTTCTCTGATCTACACAAGGCAAGTTGACCTTGGAGATGAAGGTAACCTCGGGAGGGACGTCGGGATAGTTCTCGCCGCAGCGGATCTTCAGACTGTAAATACGGTTCTCGTGCACGCTCTGTCGAGTAGTGAGCCGATGCTTGTTCTATTGGCTGTAAAAGGAATGGAATGGGGCCATTCGTACGTGAGGAGGACCGAGGATGGTGCCGTTCCAGTTGGTCATGAGGAGGTCATCACCCTCGTCGAGACCGTATGAGCATGCCTCTGGAGCCTTGTGAGTGACTCTGTCTCCGGCCTGACCGAATGTCCTTGTCCGTACCTGCACCAAGACCCTTCTCGCCCTTCTCGAGCTCCTCCAGTAGGCGGAAGTTACGGGGGACTTTGGCCATGTTGTTTGTGCTCGATCGTCGTTGATGTGAAGTTACAGGATGTGGTTGTGACGATTCCGAATCAGTAGACGGGTTGGAACGAAGGGGCAGAAGACGTGGTTATAATCACAAGATGAACATCAACACCAGCAATCATCAGCGTCACAAGCCTGAGCTCGGCCAACGTCGCATGCCCACATGTTTGATGTCTTGGCAAACTTCAGTCAACTCGTGTCCTCCGCGCCTCGGTACCCCTTTGGATAGTCCCTACATATCACATATACTGCTCTTGATTTCTAATCGGTTGCTTGACTCCATTGTGCTGTTAGCTTGGATCAAGGAATTAAGTAAACTTAGAATGCTCGTTCTTGTCAGTTGAAAACTAGAGAGTCATGAGCGGACAAGCTCTCCAGGCCGAACTAACGAGCCTTGCTCAAGAGGCCAAACGAAAGAATCCAGAGATCCGTACTGTATGTTATTTCTGGATGGGTATAACCAGACAACTTGTTCTGATGTGGAATAGGCTGCAGAGAAATCATTACAGGATCTCAAATCCCTACCTTCAACATCAGAACAACAATTGGCCGCTGGTGAGCTGCACCTGCCTCGTCCTTATGACGCCCACTAACGAACAAGAGATCTGAGTAGACGACCAACTTTCATTGATCCTTTCCTGCTTGCTTGCAATACTCAGAATGCCAAGTACGCCGGCAGTGCTACTGTATGTCTGCAGCGCCTGGTCATTATTCGAGGTCTACCAAAGTCACGACTAAAAGATGTTCTAAAAGCTTTCAACTCATGTACCTCGCTCGGTCTGGATATCCAACTCAAGGTCTTGCAGGCTCTCCCAGCCCTTGCTCAAAACTATGCAGATGACCTCAAAGGAGACCATCTCGCTGCTGCCTTGCAAGTCTGTGCAGCTCTTCAAAACGTCAAGGCCGCCACAGTCAGTGGCGTAGCTGCTGCTACTCTTCAACAACTTGTTGTCTCGGTGTTTGACAGGGTTGCCGCCGAGGACGAAGCTGGCGACAAAATTCCAATCGTTACTCGGATATCTGGTGGAGATGGTCCAATCCCTTTAAAAGAGGCTGCCTACGATGCCTATCGCGTATTCCTTGATATTTGCTTCGCAACAGAAGGCCAGAGCACAAGATTCGTGCGCTTCTCTGGACTCTCAGCGGCTTCTGGTTTGGAACTCATGGGCTCATGCCTCGGCAGCCATCCCAAGATATTCGCTTCGCATCCCGAGCAGACGAACATCCTTCGAACTGTCGTCATGCCACATCTGATTCGGGTAATCTCAGAGCGTCAAACTTTCGGCGTTACTCTCCGAGCTCTTCGTGTCGCATCCTTCATCATCCGCCGTCACCTCCAGGCTATGCCTGATGAGTGTGAGGTTGTCTTGGGATTGTTAACCCATATGATAGACTCGGAGGCTACAGCATGGAAACGTGCCATGTGCATGGAAGTCTTCCGTCTTGTCTATACCGAGCCTGGTTTGGCTGTACAAATTTACCTGCAGTATGATGCCAAAGACGGCAAAAGATCGATCGTGCGAGACAATATTGCTTCGTTCGTCAAAATCTCTACAGAAAAGCCCTCTGTCATTGGGCTGGGCCAACACTCAAGTGTTCCCACCGATCAAGCTAGAGATACCATAGCAGAGCAGGTTGCAATGGAAGCTGCAGGTGGCGTTGCTGGTGTGATTACTCCATCCTCGAATGTGGCAGATGCCAATGTTTCTGGAATTAGTGCGCGATGGAGCGTGCCCAAGACTCAATGCATGGACCAGCTTGACAAAACAGATCCTCCCGCTCTGCCAGAGACTTACATCTACAGTCTTGTACTCGAGTGTCTCAATGGTTTGTCCGAGAACCTGGCCAAGGTTGTGCTCCCATTGACTGTCCAGCAACATACGAATGACCAAGAGCAAGAATCAGATGGAGAAGACGAAAGCGAAGAACACGCTACGAGTCCACGAAAGACAAAAAACCGAAAGAAAAGGTCACAGAGTTATCGATCTCGCACTGTACCGCTCAACCCACTTTTTACAGATGAGAGTGTGCAGGCCATTCGCATCAGAGCTATCGCGAGGCTTGTGGAGCAGTGTTGGCCTGCGCTACTTGCAACTTATTCGACCTTCCTCAACGCGTCTCTTGACAACGATTACTACCGAGCACTCATCAGGTCATATCAGAGATTCGTACAGGTCTCTGGCTTACTAAGGTTGTCCACTGCACGAGACGCTTTCCTGACCACATTAGGCAAAGCTGCGGTTCCTCCAAGCATTGTAACGTCCAGCATATCCGCTGTTTCTTCACCAACAGCCGAGGCTCCTGGAATGTATTCTAACAGCAAAGGTTTGCTAAGTGTGGAGAGCTTTTCCACCCAGACATCGGGAAATGATAGATCGAGACGACCATCATATGATCCAGCATCAAAACCCACGTTGTCCACACGCAATCTTCTTTGTCTGAGAGCACTTCTCAATGTTGCTATTGCTATTGGTCCGACCTTGGAGTCTTCCTTTAACATCGTCTTCGAAACACTTCTCCAAGCTGGAGTTGTTCTTAACGCTTCTCAAGCAAAGTCGACAGCAACTGGTCCAGAGATCACAGCTGTCGAAGGTGCAGTTTCACGGCTCTTGGAGAGCACAGCGGACTATCCAAATGATGCTTTCTTATATGTGCTCACAACTCTCTGCAAGCTGCTAAGCGGAAGAAGCGAGGTTGGGTCATCGTCTCCCACTCAAAGAAAGCCCTCGAATGCCGCACGTAGGATATCTAGCCTGCCTGGCATCACGACAGATATTTCGCTGTCTACCCAAGATTACATCTTCGTGTTGACAAGAATAAATGATCTGTCAGAGCACAATATCTCGAGATTCGCAAGTTATACGGCTTCAGAAAGTGGATGGACGGTTCTAGTAGATCGTCTTGTGGATTTAAGCGTTACCACGAGCATACCAGATGATGCTCGCCGTCTTGCTACTGACATTCTAGCCCGATGCTCCGTCGCAGTCGCTGAGTCAAGTACATCTGAGGAACCAGAGGATGCAGCACTGGCTCAAAAGATGGTTCTCTCATCTTTACATTTGCTTATTCGCCAAGTTCATGAGCAAGGTGATGATCTAGGCAACGTCAATATCGACATACACAACAGAGTCCTCGATTCTGTCAGAGCCGTGCTTGAGAAGTCTGGAGAGGCTCTCACTGCTGGCTGGGAAACCATTCTTGCTATCATAGGTAGCGTCTTCGATACTAAAGAGGCTGAGGGACAACAACAAGAGCAACATGACGAACAAAACAGGAAAGAAGGTTGGTTGAGATTGTCAAGTCATTTCGTCGCTCCGTATCTAGGCCGATCAGCTTTCAGTGTGATGCAGTTGGTTTGCTCCGACTTCCTCGCACCGCTTCCGCAGATATGTCTCAGTCCACTAGTAGAAATCCTGTTTCGGTTCGCTTCTCAGAACTCTGACCTCAATATTTCCCTCACGGTCAGTCGTTTGTGACAACTCGATCCGTTACCATACTAATTATACTCAGGCTATCACGTTGTTTTGGGACGTATCCGACTTCCTTGTGAAACAGCAAGTGGTCTCTGGGCTTAACGAACTTACTAGCGGTATCAATGAAGAGCGATTGGTTCTGAGTCACGAACGTATCGTGACTAGAAGCAAAGGATCTCGGCCTGCTCAGTGGGTACTACTAATGTATCGACTAACAGACGTCATCGCCGATGAGCGTCTGGAGGTCAGAAACAGTGCGTTCCAGACGCTTCTGAGAATATTCAAGAACCACAGCGTCGACTTTTCTAATCCAGCCTGGCAGTTAGCTATTGAGACGCTCTTATTCAAAGTTCTTCGGGAGAACGTCGAAAAGCAAAGAACTCTGCGTTCGAGCAGTGCGTCTTCAGATGCCATCATTGGTCTTGATTCTACCTCAAGTGAGATCGTTGGTGACATCACCAACCTCCTAGTTGGACAATTCGAACAGATGGCCTCACTTGATGTCTTTGATAGACTGTGGTCAGATTTGATGGAGATTTTTGAAGCTCTTCTGTCCTTCCACTCGTCAGTCATCAACGCACCCGTGTATGATGGTCTCAGCACACTGCTAGGGGCATTTGGATTTGACAACCATAAGTTGAGCCAGGCAGTCTCGCGCACAGAACTTTTGTGGTCGTCTGCTGTGCCCGAATGTTCTGCAGACGTCAAAGGCCAAAACTCTGAACAGGACCAATACATTGCGTATGTCAACTGTGGAAGAAGCATTTATGGTCTCATTGAGAAGAATGCCTCATCAACTCAACTTGACAAGTTGGTTCAGAACATGATCGATTGTGTCAGATTCTCGACCGGAGCAGCTTACAGCTCTGATGTTAACAGTCTCACCACGCTCCAACAGAAAGTTCTTGAGCATCTGCAAGCGCTGCATGGCAATATCGAGCTCATTTCCTCAACACTGGTCAATGCTGCCTCACAGCTGGCGTCGTTGCCATTCGCATCACATGAAAAGCCTAAAACAAGCCTTTCGTTCGTTGCTTTATCGAAAGCAAGCATGGACTGGTTGGTTGCTTTGATTGCCAAAGATCTGTCAAACCCCAAAATGTTCCAGTCTGGGGCTGTGGCGAAAGCTTTGGAAGAGCTGGCGACACCCATGGGTCTCAAATATCGATGGACGCAACCTGGCAAAGCACCGGCATTGTGGCAAAAGGCAAGCTCTGCATCTTTGTCTATCGTTGGCAAGACATTGATCCAGATGGAAGAGCTCAGTATCGAGAATGAGATGAAGACACGCATCTGGACAGCTATTGTCAATCTCGCTCATGCCATCATGCATGCAGATATCGATGAAGCATCGCCACAGCCTACATTCGAAACTGTCGAGAAAGACGAGGTTTTTGACTGCGAGATCGTGCGACAACTCAAAGCCATGATCACGCCAGTTCTGGCCTCTGCAGATATCCCCGATGCGGTTCGACAAACATACGTGTCCTCACTGTTCAATGCGTCACTCGTCCATCCCGCGGAGCGTGAAGATATTCCTCAAAATATCGACCGACTTGACAATCTTTATACATTACGCATGGGTAGAGTCCGTGATCCAGAGCCAAGCTTGAGGGAGGATATGGCGTATTTGTGCTTCAAAGAGATGATATCCTTGGTTGGTAACTCTACCCAAGGCCAAGTCAAGCTCTCTCAAACCGCGGCTTCTTGCTTGGTGTTACGCTTCGCACTTCCTCTGAAGGCATACATTGTTGATCAACCTCTTCGTGGGTCGCTGCCGCAGCCACTGTCACAGGTTGAAGAGTTGCTCTTCTGCCTGACCGAGATCGAAAAGCTACAAAGTCTGTCAGACACCATGGGTCAAGTGGATGGCGCTGGCAAGACTGACCACCAAGCACATTTGCAATTGCTCTTCCCACTTGTGGTCAAGGCAGTCGGCGTGGCTGGCGACAAGCGTTATGGCAATAAGAAGGTCTTGGCTTTACTGGAGAGAGTTCTGGTAGCCATTAGGTAGCATGTACCAGACACCGATATTGAATGTCAAGGAAATTGATTAAGATCATGAGCTCACGAGCAGGATGAATGGTCAAAAGTGGTGATACATTAAATATAGATTATGTAGAGCCCCTAAATTCGTGACTTTCGCAGTCATTATGACTATCAGACCACTTGTCACTCCGAATCTGACTTCACGTCATCTAAGCACCTCCCTCACGCTTAGCATACTCCTCCTTTTAAGGGTGTCAGTATCTTTTGTATACCATAGACCCAGGGCTATTTACTTACCTCCATTCTCTCCTCGTACAGCTTCTCTGCCGCTCTTTCGGCGTCTCCTTGGCCACCGCCCATGGCACCTCCAGCCAGATCTGAGCTATTTGTGGCGCCGAGCGAGCTGTTTTGTGTGCTGACGTCGGCAGCAGGGACGGAGTCGGTAGTGGTTTCTGCCGTCTCGGAAGTCGAAGGCTTCTCGATGGGAGTGTTTGTTTGTTGAGGGAGACCCATTGTTGTGTTTACTTTGTGCGATGCTTGAGAGATTCAGATGATTGTTGTGCCAGTGATTTGTGGTTAGAAAGATGGATGCCTTGGGCTTATTGTATGGGACAGCCAGGTGTCAGACGCCACTGTATGACGATTTATGGTGTGGCGGTGTGGCGGCGTGGCGGTGCATGGATGAGTTTGCCGTCACGTGGCTTGGTATCTCTTTCTATCATATTCTTCTTGATGCTCTCACGGTCTAGTGATGACTTTGGCTGCCTACCTATTGTAATCAAGCTGTAAACAAACAGCACATCTGGCATGCAAAGTGCTGCATGGCTGACTCAAACCCTCGATGCCTTGCCTCATCCAATCACTTTCCTGCATGCTTGTAGACGAGTCAGCAGGACTCCAGATTGCTGGTCAGCGACTGGAAGGCCTGCCTGTGTGGCTTCAATTACTTACACAGTCCTCTACCTCGAGTCAATACAATGCTGAGCTCGCAATAGGGACCCTCGAAGTGCTTCATCCAGAAAGTTCTTCAGTAAGGCTGATTCCTGACTCGAGAAAGTGTTACCCCAGGCTCTTGTCTGAAAAGAGAAGAAAAGCTTGTCGATCGGGCGGCGCGTGCCTCCACGATGCTTCTGTCATGGTGTGTTTCAGCAGTATGAAAGCTACGCAGTAATTTCTCGCTCTCGACCCGAATGCCTTGGTAATCTGGCTGATTGCCTTGGCTATCGAAGCTGGATTACGAGGCAAACAACTGCCGAGTTCAAGGAGGATGCAGGCCGTTTGAGAAAGGCGCCGTAATTCAACCCTCAATTAGCTTACCACCAACAAGGCTTGTACTTGTAGGGCGTCTGGGCGGCGTCAGGGTTTGGAAAAGGGAGTGCTTGAGCAAATTTGACGTAGGTGGTTGCTCGGCTGCTCAGGTATCCTAGACAAACAAGACAGCGATAAGCACGCTGGCACCCCTCGTCTGACATGTAGAAAAAGCCCCGCTGGAACAGAAAAGCAAGCACACACGAACGGGCAGGGAGCAGAGGATTCGATCATTCGATGCTTTTCTATTGATCAGCATGATTTGACGAGCTCTTCGTAATCGCGAATTCTAGGAGTCCAAGGCAGTCAAGGATTGCCGGGAAAGCCGCTTCTTTTGACCGTTTTGTGGCTCCACTTCTGTTGGTCTTTCTGCCCCGTGCTCGAGCATTTCATCTCATTTATTGATCTGACGCCGCTGCTTATTATTATTGTTGCCTTTGATTCTTTTTCTGTTCTTCCTTGCCACACCTATTCTACCTCTTCCGGGCTTCGAGGCTGGTCGACCTGCCACAATGAACGCGCAAGATAGGTTCCTGGCCGACAACGAGCGCGATGCTTCACCTGAGAGATTTGGCCCCATCGAACGTCATGAGTCTCACGAGTCTCCCGTCGCAACCAGACGACGTTCTTCCGCATCGTCGCATTCTGGAAGCTCAGTCAGATTACAAGAGATGGGCAGAAACATCTCAAGAGTTGAAACTCAGTACGAGAACGAGGCGGATCTTGAAAGACATCCCACTGCATTGAGCAGAATCCAGACTGGCAGAAGTCAACACAGCGCTACTGTTGGAGCAAGCGGCGCGGATAGCTCAGGATTTGGTGTTTTCCGCACAAGATCCTCCAAAGCAAGCAAGCCTTTGCCTAATTTTGGTGGTGGCAAGCCTTATCCTCCTCCTTTGCCAGAAAGAGAAGAATATGTAGTAGAATTCGATGGTCCCAATGATCCAATGCATGCTCAGAATTGGCCTTTCAAGAAGAAGTGAGTCCTTTATGAACACCAGGTGAAGTCATTGTATTGACTCGTCTCCCAGGCTTCCTGTTGCTGCCTCGCTAGGCTTCGTTACTCTGACTGCTGCGTTTGGCTCTTCTATCTTTTCCTCGGCCACTGGTGCTGTCGCTCTTGAATACGGTGTCTCAAGAGAAGTCGGTATTCTTGGTATCTCACTTTACGTTCTCGGTTTCGCTACTGGCCCTATGTAAGTCTTGAGCTGTCTAGGAACCAGCTCATTTTGCTAACAACTCCCAGTCTTTGGGCTCCTATGTCGGAGCTTTATGGACGCCGCATTCCTCTTCTTATCGCCTCATTCGGTTTCTCAATCTTCTCTATCGCTGTAGCTGTCGGAAAGGACCTTCAGACTATCCTCATTTGCAGATTCTTCGGCGGGTTCATGGGTGCATGTCCGCTTACCGTCGTTGGAGCTGTGTTCGCCGACATGTTTAACAATGCTCAAAGAGGCGTCGCCGTCACTGTATTCAGTATTGCCGTCTTCTCTGGACCTCTACTCGCGCCGTTTATCGGAGGCTTCATCACGACTTCCTACCTTGGCTGGCGTTGGTGCGAATACATCACTGCCATCATGGGCTTCACTGGACTTGCCCTTCTGATCTTCCTCCTCGAAGAGACGTATCCGCCTGTGATTCTTGTCAACAAAGCTGCCGAGCTCAGACGCAGAACCAAGAACTGGGGCATTCACGCGAAGCAGGAAGAAATCGAGATCAATCTCCGCGAGCTGGTCGAGAAAAACTTGGCTAGACCAATGCGCATGCTTTTCACAGAGCCAATTGTTTTGCTGCTGTCAATCTACATGGTATGTCTTCCTGGTGTGTTTGAAAAAATGCGTGCTGATCAACTTAGGCATTCGTTTACGGTCTGCTTTATCTGTTCTTGACTTTCTACCCAATCGTTTTTCAACGCGTACACGGCATGTCCCCTGGTGTCGGTGGTTTGCCGTACTTCGGTATGATCTTGGGTGAATTCTTCGCTGGTCTCTACATCGTTATCGACGTGCCATCGTACAATCGCAAGCTCAAGGCGAACAACAACATCCCTATTCCGGAATGGCGTCTTCCCCCAGTCATCATTGGTGGTGTACTCTTTGGAATTGGCCTTCTATGGTTTGGCTGGACAGGATACCGTGCAGACATTCCCTGGATTGCCCCAACTTTGAGCGGATTGTTCACCGGATTCGGCATCATGTCCATCTTCCTCCAGTGTCTCAACTATCTCATCGACAGCTACCTGATGTTCGCTGCTTCCGCAATCGCTGCGAACACATTCTTGCGTTCGCTTTGCGGTGCAGGATTCCCTCTTTTCGCTACCTACATGATCGACGGTATGGGCATCCAGTGGGCAGGTACTTTGCTGGGCTGTTTCGCTTTCTTGCTCGTCCCGCTACCTGTTCTCTTCTACCTGAGAGGAGCTCAGATCAGAGGCAAGAGCAAGTTTGCACCTACATTCCCCATCGCCAACAAAGCATCAGCCAACCCAGATGATGAGCCCGTCTCCTCTGGTAGTGGCTCCGATGCTCCAAACGATATTGAGAAACAAGCATAAGAGGCTTCAGCGTCTCGTCACAATTCTTTCTGGCTCTTCTTATTTTCTTGAAGCCGAATTTTGAAGCATAGCGTCAGGAGCTGGTGGTTGATATTCTGCATTATACCTATGATTCTACATTTTAATTGACTTTCAATCACATATTGCCGTATAACGTTAGACTATTTTGCTTATTCTTCGATATGCAGTCATCCGTACGTATCCAATCACGACCCTTTGCGACGTTTCCTGTCAGATGTGCATGCTCCTACCTTGGCGCATGAAACGTCGCGACCAGTGTGACCACTTCTACAGAAGACATCTGCAGTGATTTTCATCGTCTATCTGATGATCTCGTGAAGTGCGGGAGTTCAAATTGCTTGAGTATCGCTAGATTGGCTCGCTTATACCTAGGTTGAGTTATACTTCCGTACATCGTATAGTACCGTTGCGCGCATATCGATTGGCTGGAAGGTCGAGATCTTTCCACGAACAGGCGTTGATCGGCTCCTACGCAACGAAATTGAGGAGCCGGAATCGTACATAATGGAAGGCAGGATGCAATCATTGTTCTCCCCTCACCGTCTCATTTGCGCGTCCTCGCGACCATACCATTGCTGGGCATCACGATGGGCCTCTTCCGCTCGCGCAAGAATAACACCTCAGGAGGACCTAGCATTGTACCACTCGAGGATTACGAGCATGCAGATGATTCGATTAGCAAGGCCGACGCAGTTGCTGCTGTCCTAGAGACTTCGCTTGATAAACCAAAATCAGAAGAAGACACCAGCGCTATCACCCCTGCAGCCGAAGATGAATCGAAATATCCCACCGGACCAAAATTATGGTTGCTTGTATTGGGACTCTGCCTTGCAATTTGGGTAATCGCGTTGGACAATTCAAGTAAGTTTGTTCTTTCAATGGTCACTGCCAGAAACGTATCGGTGCCCCAAACTATAACCAACTACGACTGGTTCAAGGAAACCATGCTGATAGTGCTCCTTCCTTTAGTTATTGCTACAGCGAGTAAGTCAACCAATATTGCTATATGAATCACCGACTCATTCAAGCAGTCCCTAAAATCACTACTCAATGGCCCGATGCACTGAACGATGTGGGCTGGATTGGTTCCTCATACTTGCTCACTACCACATCGCTGCAACCGTCGTTCGGCAAGGTCTATACCTATTTCGACGTCAAGTGGACCTATCTATCGGCACTGATCATCTTTGAGGTCGGTTCGGTCATTTGTGCAGCAGCCACTAGCTCCACGATGCTCATCGTTGGAAGAGCGGTTGCTGGTGTGGGAGCTGCTGCTCTATTCTCTGGAGGCATGACTATCATTGGGTTTATTGCTCCTCTTCGAAAGCGTGCAATCTACATTGCATCACTGTCTAGCATGTTCGGGATTGCGAGTGTGGTTGGACCTCTTCTGGGAGGAGTTTTCACTGATCATGGTATGTTCAGCCTGCCAATTGTCCAAGTATCAGGCTAACAGCTGCCAGCAACATGGAGATGGGTATGAAACATGTCGAAAAGGCTGTTTGTGCTCTACTGACCTGTCTGCAGTGCTTCTGGATCAATCTCCCGTTCGGTGGCATAGGCCTCGTAGCAGTGTTCTTCTTCTTTGAAAATCCTGAGAGAAGACATACAAACATGACCTTCAAAGAGAAGATCAAGCAGATCGATCTTCTGGGCGCCTTTCTCTTGATCTGTGCCATCATCTGTCTTCTCCTCGCCCTGCAGTGGGGTGGTACAACATATCCATGGAGCAACAGCAAGGTTTGGGGATGTCTACTTGGCTTCGGCCTGTTGATCTCGATCTTCATCGCTCTGCAAATCAAGTTAGGAGATCGAGCCACTCTACCACCTCGCATTCTGGTCAAGAACCGTACAGTGCTGGTCTCGGCACTATACGCAGCTTTCTTCGCTATGGGGTTGTATACGTAAGTCAAGCAGCCAACCTCGATCAGACGCACTGTTCTAATCGTCGCAGCCATATATTCTACCTGCCGTTTTATTTCCAAGCAGTAAAGGACACTTCTGCAGAAGGCTCCGGTATCAGGTGTATTGCGTACCTCGTTTCCAATACACTCGCGTCGATTGTCGTTGGAGGCACCATCACTGTCGTTGGATACTACGCGCCATTTATGTGGTTTGGAGCTGCCATCTTTACCGTCGGCGCTGGCATGCTCTATACACTTCAAGTTGCCTCGCCCGCTGCCAAATGGATAGGATACCAACTGCTTGCTGGTATCGGTGCCGGTTCTGCGGTCCAGATTCCATTCATCGCTGTACAGGTAGTCTTGGACGAAAAGGACATGCCGTCTGGTAACGCCATTGCCATTTTCTTTAATAGCTTGGGAGGCGCTATTTCCATCTCGATTGCACAGAACATCTTTGCCAACACGCTGGTCAAGGACATTATCAAGAATGTACCTGGCGTGAACCCAGCTGCTGTTGTGGCTGCTGGTGCCACGCATGTCAGAGATGTGGTTTCGGCTGCGCAATTGCCAGGTGTACTGCAGGCATACAGTCATGCTGTGACGTCTGCGTTTGTCTTGCCTATCGCAACAAGCGGTTTGGCGTTTATCGTCAGCTTGTTCATCGAGTGGAAAAGTATCAAGGGCAAGAACATCATGGGCGGTGGGGCCGCTTGAGTGTCGCTTTGCGATCAGACCTCGTACAAGTCAAGTCTGTCGTAAGCTATCACTCGGTTTGAGAAAATATTCTATAGCATCTCGAAAACATCCTTTAGCTAACCAAGTGATGCTGGTGACGGTGGCACAGAGCTCTCATGCCCTTGTCCACTTCTACTCTCGCTGTGCCGATCATGTCCTAGAATGGCCGTATCGATATCCGTGCTATGTTCCCTGACGATGCCATCTTCTTCGTCTAGCTGTGATCTAGTTCTTGCTTCAAGTTCCATGGCTTCTTCTGGTCCTTCTCCCAAGTCGGCCACGAATTTTGGAAAATGTGTCCTCGACGAGGCATGGTAACCATATTTTTCCCTTGCCCAAGCATGATATTGCACCAGACTCAGATTGTGGGCTACTCTCTCGGCATCCATCATTTTAAGGACCTTCTTGGTAGTTTCGGCCTTGTCTCCACCTATTTCGACGATACGGCGCAGTGCAATGTCGATGATACAGCGTCGCTTGAGGTAGATGTTGTACTCTGGCGTGGTAAATTGGCGCCATGTGTTTCCGAATTTGTGATTTAGTTGCACAATTGATGGGAAAGTAGCATAGCCGTTGTAGTTCGACTTGCCAGAAAATCATTCAGTCCAGAGCTTTTGTACCGATGGTGTTGAGCGTGACAGTACTGGAGGCGGCGGCGGATGTGGATCATTCGAATCCCATTTCTTGGTTGCAGGAACAGGCACTGGTTTGTCTCGCCGCTTTAACTCGAAGATGTATTGATTGAGTGTGAACTGCATGTTTGTTCGTTCGGCGTCCATTTCCTCACACACAGCAATCCAAACATCACCAGTCGCGCCTGTGGAATTGGGACAGCGCGCTTCGACGCGAGCCTGGATCTCATCAATGACAACGCGACGCATGTTGTAGTATACGCCTTCCTTGTTGTCCTTCCAGCGCCATGCACTGCCATATTTGTGATCCAGCTCGTTGATAGCGGGTTTGTCAGCAGACCCGACGAAGAACTCGTGCCATAGTTGTATCACACTTTCGACACCTCTTTGCAGACGGTACTGCGGGGCGTCCTCTGAAGCCAAATCGGCGGTACCATTGGATATTGTTTGTGTATTGGGAGCGAAGCCTGGAGTTGCCATTTGACGATGGCGTCGAGCCATAAAGGGGACACGGCGATTATTGGTTGGGCCGATGATTGCAGGACTGTCTGCGGCCTGGGCGGCTTCTTGGAACAAAGTCTGCAAGGGATCATGAGGGCGAGAAGGGTTGTTCGTGTCTTGTTTGAGAGCAGTGATGGGTGGAGCTTGTGTTCGTTCGTAGTACTGCTGCACTGCTGGTTGATGGCGGTTTCCAGATTGGTGCTGCTGTCCTGCTGGTTGTTGACTCCTGTCTTCTTGTCGCTTCAGATCGGTGAGAGGTGTTCCGGTGCTTCTCTTCCATTCATTGTGCATCTCGTCCATACGCGACTCCAGTCTGGCGAGCTTCTGCCCTAGGACGTCCAGCATCCGCATAGCCGCGCCATTCACCAATTGCTGCATCTGAGCTTCCGATTGAGGCATCATGAGCTCGACAACCCTGTCGGCGATATATTTCTCCTCCGTTTGGACATTCTTTCTCCTTGAACTTTCCTCCTTTGCGATTGGGCTTCTGTCTCGTAGGCGCTTTGCTTGAGGTTCCACTAGCTCTACTTCGTCCTCACTTCCGTCGAAGTCGTCAAAGTCGTCCAGATCTTCCAAGTCATCCAGCGTCCGCTTCATCAGCAGAATCGGCGGCATCGTGTCGGCTCAACCTTAGTAGGTCGGTCTCCCAGTCATGTGTTCGTCTGTCTCGAGATAGCAGAGAGCGAGAGACCTCGAAATCCAGACCCTTGCCTGTACCCTGCTTTACCCTAAGCGGAGAGGATGCGGTGCGCCAACCAATCACAATCGACTTCCATACCAACACTTCCGAGAATACCACTTGTTTGACCTTTGACAATCGTCAACCGGAAGCAATTCTGCTTCAACGTCTCTGTAACCAATCAAACACATTTGCGCCATCAGTCAGACAGTTGTCAATACACTTGACGCTTGTCGAATGATGCTGAACGCAAATTCGCCGCACCATAGTGGAAAGAAGTAAAGTGCTTCGAGCTTTAGTCTCGAATTGCAAAGGTTTTGCTGCGAGGTCTCTGACATGATTCTGTGCTCAAAGCCTGACATGAGATCACGGCACACTAGAGGCAATTTGTGATGTTGGAAAGAGTAGTTTGATGCTAAAGTCCATCACGCGGTTCCAGCGCCAAATGTTCTTATTTTCTCAACAGACAGAGAAGCGCACGGGCATCCTGTCTTCCCAAATGTTATGACGAGCCGTAACGATGCAATGATATGTGGGAGAGACGAAACCGTAATCACCACCTTCATGACGGCTCCACTGTACTATGCTGTGTTCCTCTCCACAATTGTGCCGTGCACAATCCCATCAGACTGCCGACACCCAAAACAGACAAAGTCAACGAACGAACCAAAGACAGAAGGTTGCTTGGCTCTTCAGGGATTGATGGTCGCTCAACTGCCACGGAAAGCATCGAAACGCTTGTAAGTGTAACCAATGAAGGGCAAGCTCATGCTGGCTTCCTCTCCACCCATGGCCTCGTTCTGAGCGCGGAGGGCAGCGCTATTGTCCGTCTGCGGGATCTCATCGATGGGGAAGTTCTGTGTGTCGATTGCAGATGAGAGCTTGGGCTCGAATGGAGCACGGATGCGACGAAGCTGATCCCAGACAACGCCTCGGAAGAAGGGGTGCTGCTTGATCTCAGTGCCACCTCCAAGGCGACCAAGACGATTGTCAGCATCACAGATCAAACTGATCGAGTCAGCAAAACGGCTCAAACATATCAGCAGAGTCCAACTTACCTGCGGATGAAGTGTTCTGCCTCGGGACCAATCTGTTGGTCAGGCGGGAAGTGCAAGTTTCTTGGCCAGTCGACAATCTTACGGTATGTATCGTGAGGTTCCTCTGCACAGAACGGAGGCCATCCAATGAGACATTCGAACATAATAGTGCCAACACTCCACCAGTCGCAGCGGTAGTCATAGCCCTTGCCACTGAAGATCTCGGGAGCAATGTAATCAGGAGTACCAACAGTCGAGTATGCGAGTTGGCGACGAGATTTGCGCCAGGTGTTTACTTGGTGTCGGTTGCTAACAGTCAACTGGATCTGGTCGAGTGAGACGGACTGGCGATTGGCAGCCGTTGCACGTGAGCGAGCGTTTGACATGAGTTGTTGATAGTATGAGGCGTTGTGTTCCTTGTGGAAACCGGTCGAGAGACCGAAATCAGTGAGCTTGATGTGACCACCTCGGTCGAGCAAGATGTTGTCAGGCTTGATATCACTAAGGCATTGTCAGCTGTGTGCAGATTGGAGGGATTGGCAGCAATCATACCGATGGATGAAACCGAGCTTGTGTACCGCTTCCAGAGCTAGTGTGATTTCGGCCATGTAGAAACGAGTGATGTCTTCAGAGAAGATTTCGTACTTGATCAGCATCGTCATAAGATCACCTCCTGGCAAGAACTCCATGAGCATGTAAAGGAAGGTTGAGTCCTGGAACGAGGTGTGCAGCTTGACGAGCCAGGGACTGTCGGCATTCGCAAGGATATCGCGTTCGGCACGCACGTGGGCGAGTTGATCCTTCTTGAACTGTACAGCAGTGTCAGTACGGCTAAGCAGTCGGTCTTGTTTCAACGCACCATTTCAGCCTTGACAAGTGACTTGAGAGCGTAGATCTTGCCATCATGCTTGCGCTGCACGAGCTTGACTTCTCCAAAGGCTCCCTTTCCAATGATCTTGAGCGTCGAGTAGTTTTGAGGTCTCTCGCTAGTACGAAGGAAACGGAGGAAATTTGCTTCGGAGCGACGCATACTAGTCGTCTTCTGCTGTTTGCGAGAGTCTGATACGGTGGCATCCTTCATGATCGTCTCGAGCTCTTGAGCGCTAGTGAGGGAGTCAGCTATCAAATCAA
Organism: Aureobasidium sp. Y128-05A; assembly: GCA_037042735.1. Lineage (NCBI taxonomy): Eukaryota > Fungi > Ascomycota > Dothideomycetes > Dothideales > Saccotheciaceae > Aureobasidium > Aureobasidium sp. Y128-05A. Next base: position 349,343 of record JAXQKC010000088.1, read on the forward strand.
CGAGAGCATTCATGTGGGCTGGCAACTCACCGAGCATTTCGGTCGCGAGCTCGCTCTACACTGTCACGGAAGAAAGTGCTGACGAGCTCTGTCTGCAACTTGGCACGATTTCCTATGCTGGTGGAGAAGCGCTCTGGGTTCTTCGGTGGGGGTTCTTCATCCGACAGAGATGGTCCCGCATAGTGTTGCTGTTGTTGATGGGTCGAATTGGCGGTACGCGGTCGGTTAGGGTTGGGATTGGGTGAAACTTGACGACCGTACGGGCTCTGGGCGCGAGGCGGACCACCAAGATTTTGGTTAGAGAATTGATGCACCAGACCGTTAGTAGCGGCATCGTGATATTGTTGCTGCTGCTGTTGTGGCTGCTGCTGTGCTTGATTCGGCTGGGGTCTGTAGCCTTGCTGGGCGTGCAGGTTGGCCTGTTGTTGTTGGACAGCCGAGGTGTAGGGGTTGTTTGCAAAATAGCCTTGGTTGGTGAAGCCAGAGTTCATACCCTGTTGTGCGGTACCCCATACCTCTTGTTGTCCCTGAGGGTTGGGAAAGGGTTGTGGGAAGGTCGAGGGGGTGGTGGGATAGGCGCGGCCCTGATCAGCGCCAAAATTCTGGGCTCCTTGAAAGCCAAAGTTGAGTTGCAGTCGGTTCGACTGCTGCTGGTTGTTGGGATTCATGCTTGCTCCTGCTGACACGACTTTGTTAGTCTTGACCAAGAGGCAGAGGATTGTGCTCGACTGTTAATTTTGGAGAAACGCACTGTCAACCGCACAGCGGCAGATGGCTCACGAATGCGTGCAGCAGGTGCCAAGGGGCTTATCGATGTGGGAGAGGTCGTGGAGAGGGCCTGGCTCGTGGAGCAGAGGTCGAACGGTGGTAGGGAGGTAGCAGAGGATGGAGGGGAAGCTGCAGAACAGAGTCCGAGTCGGTGTGAAATGTAGACGAGGGCACGACCGTCAAAAGTGCCGAGAGCGGTCAATCAACTCAGTTGCAATCCCAGCCTTATGAATACAGGCTGTTCGAACTAAAGTGCCAATCGACTGAAGTTGGGAGAACGATTTGATTCCACGATATTCAGCTTGAGGCCGCCGCCCCTTGCTGTCGCGCTAGGGTACACTCGTCTGGGGTCTGAAACACGTCCACAGCTCCACCCGCTTGCTACTCGTACTCTGCCCGTGCCAAACTCTACCTCTATCAACACATTACCATCACCTTGGTACTCGCGTTGCACGGCTTTGCATTCCACGCGCTTGTGTAACTGTGCCATTGCTTCTATTCATACTGTTTACACCGAACGCTATGCATAATAGCAATCCCAGTACTCCCACATTCCTCCAAACACTTCTGACCGCCAACGAGGGTATAATATCCAAAAATAAACTACTTCATAAAACAATCATGTCAACTGTCTGGCATCGCACCAAGAATGCGGACAAGAGACTCCGGTGTCAAAACACCTCTTTAAGCGCATCAACATCTCCGTGGCCTTCTACGCCAACAATAGTGCCTGTGCCTTTTGCTTCTCGGCTGAGATAGTAGCCTGGAGGCGACGCATCTGTCGATTGGCCTCGTCCCTGAGTTTGAAGTTAGCTTATGATCAATTGGGTGCACATTGCTCTGTGGACACGTACCTTTCGCTTTGAAGCTCCGCAATCTCGAATTGCGAGCTGTTAATGCGCTGAACAACGGATTGCATCTCTGAATCAGCTTCTAGAAGTGCAGCTTCGAGTTCCTTAACCCTTTTCTCCAGCGTAGCCGTTTTTGCTTGGTCAAACAAGGATTCTGCCATGCTATCGTTGGTCGTGCCAATCTTGGGACTCTTGACTCCAAACAGGGGTGAAGCCTGCAGCGAAGATGCTGCTGTCTTGCCTGTAACGTTGAGACGTTGGAGCTTGGGTGAGTTGGCATCTTCGATCTGTTTTGCTTCATCCTCGTGGTTGCCCAGGGCTTGCTCACTCAAAAGCTGAGCAGCAACAACGTTGTCCTCCATCTCTTTTAGACGGGATTGCATGCCCACAATAAGAGCAGTCGACTCGCTTTGTGATTGTTCTCCTTTGCCGACCGCCTGGCTAAGGCGTTCACGCAATTGCATGTTGGCTTGCAGATGTTCCTCGACTTGCGAAGCTAATTGTTCCATGCGTGTAGCGGCTTCGAGCAATTGATGTGCGAGATTGTTTTGTGTATCAATGTGCTCATCCTCGGATTGTTGAAGCATATAAGCCTTTTGGCGGTACTCCTCTGCCTCGCGAAGAGCAGCGTCGCGTTCAGTCTCTGCTAAGGCGATGCTTTGTCTGAGAACCTTGATCATGGTTTTACGGTCCTCTTCTCCAAGCTCGACGTTCTCATCAGCGATGTCGATGCCGAGTCCCTCAAAGGTAGATTTGCGTGGGGATCCGCTCATGGTTCGGCCGTTAAGATACTCGCGCATAGACTGTGTCTCTTGCTGCGCTCTGTCGAGAGCCATCTTGACGCCGCCAATGTTGCTTTCGCATTGCCATTTTTGTTCGAGAGCATCGTCGGCACGCTTTCTAAGCTCACCGATCTCATAACGAACAAGGTTTACTTCACGTGTGAAGGGAGTTCTGCCAGTGTTTTCCTTTCTGGCACGATCGCGATCGGTTGTCAGCTTACGCATAATCTTTGCGTGTTCTCGCTTCTCGCTTTCATATCTGCGTAGCAAGTTCTTGAGAGCCTGGTGCAGCGCATCGCGTTGGTCCTCAAGATCCTTGTGGCGGTCGCCAGAGATTGAATCGGATCGTTGGCGAGTCTCACTTCGCTCTCTGACCGAGCCGGATCTTGCCAAAGAGTTGCTTCGGCGAAGGTTGCCATTCGAAGATTGTCTGGCCAAGGAGTTGGATCGTGACAAGCCGGCCTTGGGGAATCGCGGTGGTGCGAAGACATCGTCGTTGATTCCAGAGTCTCTGTCTTGTGCCTCTTGAAGCATTGAGTTTTCAAGACGGAGGGCTTGCAATTGCTGTTGCATGCTAGCGTTTTCATATCGAAGTGATTGCATCTCGGCAGCTTCGGCTTCGAGCCCTTCAACCCTGGCCTTGAGTTCCGGAACTACTTCGTCACGAAGGTTGTCGCGCTCATTGCGATGCTTCTGGCTCTCATCCTTGAGGGCTGCGAAGAGATCTTCGAAGTTGTCCTTCGATTGACGCTCTTGACTCAAGCGACGACGAGTTTCATCGAGGAAGACCTCGAGCTCACGAACGCGCTCGTCTTTGTGGCCTTCTTCCGCTGGTACGCCATCCTTGTTCTGATGCAACTGCTCTTCCAGCTGTTGGACTTGCGCTTCCAGACTCTTTCTCAATTTCAGCTCCTCGGAGAGTTTCTGAGCATAGTCGACTTGCATCTGTGCCTTCTCTTGTTCTGCCTTTCTCTTGAGACGTTCTAGCTCGTCGATCTTGGCCTCGCTATCCACAAGAGGGTATCTTAAGGAGCTAGTGCCAGAGTCCGAAAAGTAGTCGCTTGTTCTTCGACCAAGCTCGTTCGAGCCAGCAGGCATCTCGCTGCGGAAGCGGTCAATCTCGTCTTCAAGCTCCATTTCTCGGCGAATGGAACCAGCAAGTTCGGAACTCACTTGTTGAAGTTCGCGTTCCAGTTCTTCTACATGAGCGTTGATGGTCGACGAGCTGGACGTTGGACGGTGACTGGTCAGGTCGAAGTATTGCGGTTGAGAGCCAGCGCGATGGTGGCTATGAAAATCAAGTGCGGGTGGTGTGAGACCCATGTTTGTGTGTGCAGCATCGATGTGACTGGTGTTGCGAGAGTGAGCTGGCGATGCCGAGACGTCTGAGAAGGATGTCGCCGGTGATTGTGCTTCGAGATTGGGAGATGATGACTTCCAGCCAAAGAAGGAGCCGAGCTTGCGGCCAGGAGATTTGGATCTTCTCTTGGGAGATGACGAGGCGAATGATTCGGTAGACTCGTCGGTGAATGATCTAGGTATCCCGTCGAGCTGCACAGTCATGGCAGGGGCGTTGATGGGGACACTCATGGTAGAAGAGCGACCTCTGCGAGGAGAGGCTGGGACTGACGTCTGACTCGACAGGCTGGAATATCTGTAGTGGCCGGGAGCGGTTGTCTTATCATATCTTAACGGCACCGGCAAACGACTGTCGATTATGCTGCGACGTTGCGCACCGGAGGAAGAGAGAGCGAGAGACGAAACGGGTGGGAGGTGTTCAGGACCGGTGGTATCCCTTTAACACAGAGTCAGCCATGCACGCGACATTAAGGTAGATGCCATCCCCTATTCAACGGTGCATCGACATACTTTTGCAGGATCGGAGCTTGCTCTCGGTGGCTCTGATGTTCTGACGCGCGAAGGGGCACGTTAACGTCCGTTAAAGCCGTTTCCTGCAGCAGCGACGACTGGTCTAAGGACGAAGGCCTCGTTCGCAGAGCTGCATCAGCATCGTGGGGCTGGGACGGACAAGCTATGTAAGAGAAGGAAACGGCTCTAGGTGAAGGTTTATCTGGCACGGGCTTCCTCCTTACAGGCGACGAGACTATCGCCAGTGGGATCTGCGAGGCTCGCTTCTTGAACGATGAAAAGGAGGGCACGCTGACAGGCTCATCAATCAAAACAAACTGCTCCCGCAGCTTTGACCGACTATGAGATTGCGAGGTCTCATTTGCGCCGTCCGGGGAATGCCAACCATCATCTACCATTGTATGCTCAGCTTAACCCTTTCCGAATCGCATCGCAAGGGAGCCGACAGCTTGAGAAAATACGAGACTCTGGTCGGTGGACGTGTTGCTAACGGTTCCAGGGGTAAATAGTGATTAAGTTTCGGCAAGGGCTTGGGGAGGTTGGAAGAAAGAGCTTCCATCAACCGTCGCTATCGTCGCTGGGTCTAATACCAGCAGTAGAGGAATTCTTCCTTGTGCTCCCCAACACTCCTCCAGCGCCAAATGGCACAAACAATTCCGACACCAAGGACTGCATTGCAGTGATCATTATGAGCGCTTCCACCCATGATCATCAATGGAGCCGCCATGAATTTCCGGGCCGCGCCAGGGACGCCACTCGTCATTGGCCGACCCCGTTTCTTCCTACCCCCTGACTAGCAGGCCTTCGAGACCGGGGACCTCGAGACAACGCGCCCGAAAGAACGTGCCATTCTCGATCCGATGTTCTGCTTGTGAGTGCCTACTGGTTCTTGATGCTGCGAGCCAGACGTTCTGCATATCTTCCCTTGCAGCAAGCTCTGCAGGGCAAGTTCACTGTCGACTTCGCGGCACCGTAATACATTCTTGCCTCGGATTTGAGTATGAATAGCAACATGCGGTCCATTACTCGCCATTAATGGTTCGCAGCAGCCACGTTGGACAGGTTGTATGAGTTTTATTACATGCTAGAAGATCAATCGGGTACAAGCCGACCAATTCACGGAGAATGCGCTTGCACGACTGGAGGCTGTAAAGATCTGTTTACGGATCATCAATTTGCAATATACTGCAGGGCCCATCCACGTAAACAGTGTATTCGAGCGCTAACCAACCAGAGGGACGACTTAGGCCTCCTTTCCTTCGAGATCCTGATAGAAGTTCCACCCAAAGTTTGCACTGGGGTCATTGAAGCGCAGTTTTCTGTCAATAGCATCCACCTTCTTGACGTCCTCAGCAGACAGTTCGAAATCTCCTTCAACGTTCTGCTGGATCCTCGCAGGAGTCTTGCTCTTGGGGATGACACTTCGGCCATGAGCAATTCCCCAAGCCAACGCTACTTGCGCCCCAGACTTGCCATACTTTTTACCAATCTCGACCAGAGTTGGGTCTTCGATCAACTTGCTCAGATTCTGACCCTTGGAGTACTGATATCGAAATTGGTTAGCTCAAATCCATCTCAACAAATACCACATGGAAGGTTTGACAATAGCTTAAAGCTCTCGGATCATGGCGCTCGCGCTGTCAAGATACTTACAACTTCATTGCTGTTGCCGAAAGGCGAGTATTGAGTGACGTGGATACCTTGAGACTTGTGCCACTCGGCAAAGTCGTGCTGCTGCAGGTATGGATGGAGTTCGAGCTGGTGAACTGCTGGAACAACGCTCGTCTCCTTGATCAGTCTTTCCATCTCAGCCTTGCTGAAGTTTGAGACACCGATAGCTTTGGCTTTGCCAGACTTGTAGAGCTTCTCCATTGCCTTGTAGGTCTCAACATAGTCCGAGTTTCCAGGCTTGACCTTGCCATTCGAGTCCTTTGGGAAGAGTGACGAACCACTGGCGAAGGCAGATGGCCAGTGCATTAGCCAAAGATCAACGTAGTCAGTTCCAAGGTTCGAAAGTGATGTGTCGAGAGCAGCCTCGACATCCTCAGGAGCATGAGAATTGTTCCAAATTTTAGTAACAAGGAAGATCTCAGAACGTGGAACACCAGACTTCTTGATAGCTGAACCAACTGCAGGCTCGGTGCCATACACAGCTGCGGTATCAATGTGTCTTACACCAGCTTGCAGAGCAGCAACTACTGCAGGCTCTTGTGCATCTTTGTCTTGCCAAGTTCCAAATCCAAGTGCCGGAATGCTTGCTCTAGGATAGTCGTTAGCGGCCAGCATCATCTCAATTGATAACATGTCCCATCTGAGATGTCAAACCTGACTCTAATCGAAGTGAAACATACCCAGTGTTTAACTTGTGCATGGTACCTCTGTGAACCATTCTCGCTTGCTGCTGTCTGAGGGGAGCCTGAGACGAAAACTGCTGGGTTACTTGCGCCAAGCGCGAGGTGGCAGTAGAGACACTCTTTGGTAGCTTCGACATCATGTTGGCTTTTGATGATGATTGTGTATTGAGCTGAAGAAAGAATGGAGGTCTTCATCAAGGTTGTCGAACTCGAGAAAGTTCGTGACGTCAAGAACCTCGGCTAAAGACTCGGTTGACTGCATATTGCAACATGCACGCTGACAACACAACCAAAGACACAACGACTGCTCATGAGGTTCCTGGAAGTAGCAGCCAACCTTAAAAAAACATATTGCGATCCACTCTAGAACCAGACTCGAAGAAGATGTTATGAACATTGACAAGACAGCATGCACGACTCGGTGTGAACAGATATAACAAGGTGTGTTTAGTGACATTACAAAAGGCTTAGTCTAAACTTTTGATACAAGCCCGCGCGAAAGTCTTCAAGGGCTTGCGCAATTAACGGGGATCATGCGAATCATATGCTCAGGTGCAAAAAGCCGGAACTTAGAGAACGAAGACACCGACCAGACCAACGGCACCAGCGAGACCCATGCCGAGAGCGGTAGGGAGAGATGCACCTCCAGTGGAAGTGGAAGAAGCACCGCTAGAGCCGGAGCCACGAGAGCTAGATCCAGAGCCGGAGCCAGAGCCAGAGCCAGAGCCACTGCTAGTGGAAGAAGAACCAGCAGAGCGAGTGCGAGATGAGGTTCCGGTCACGATAGCAGAGCCATTGGCAATAGCAGTGCCGTTGACGACGACAGTTCCGTTTCCAAGAGTGGTGCCGTTGATGATTGCGGTTCCGTTCTGGGCGATGGTAGCGGGGACGGTGCCGTTGATGAGAGCTGTGCCGTTCGATGCGACGGTAACAGGAGCAGTCTGGTTGGCGACAGCTGTGCCGTTGCTTGCAATGATGACAGGAGCAGATGTGACGGAAGCAGCAGCGGCAGAAGTGGCGTTTGCGATGGCCGAGCTGGCTGCAGAAGGAGTCTCGGCAAGACCGACGACGTATGACTTGACGTCGGTAGGAAGGCCGGCGATCCAGGAAGGAGTCGAGCTGGCGGCCAATTCAGACGCGACAGAAGAGTAGACACCAGCAGAGTTGGTCAGGAACTCGAGGGCGATAGAGGTAGGAACGGCGGTCTGAAGGACCTCGAGGATGGAAGCGCTGCGCATGTCAGTACATGAACTAGCAGAATGCTGGATCTGCAGTTCTTACACGTTGGCATCAGTGGCCTGTCTCTTCTCGGGAGCAGCGAGGGCTCCAGCGGAGAGGGCGAAGACAGCGAGAGACTTGAACTGCATCTTGGTTACGGGTCTGGTTTGATGGCAGATGATTTCTTGTACTGTAGGAAAGATGTGCGAGTAGCAGGATGGAACGAAGGTGATGAGACAAAATGCACAAGACTTGATTAATAAATGCTGCACGACAAGAAGGAGCGATCCTTCAAGTAGTTTCCAACCGATCTAAACATGCATCCACAACGAAAAAAAGATCCCGCTCTCGTGTTTTGATCAGCACAGCCATCGGTGGCCATACCTGTTTTGGTAGCGAGCAAGGCACCACCTTCTTCTCGCATGCAACAGGATCACGCTAATGACAGCATGGCACTGGTGGGAACCAGGAACAAACGCTGGATATCGAGACTGGTCTCAGTGTTCTGGGCAAGGGGGGACGCGCGTTGAGCGGGTGTAGCCTCTTAGAGTTTGACGTCGATGGCGGCGGCGGCGACGGTGGTTGAGCTCGCGACTCGCGGGGTTCGGGCCAACGACGTGCAGGTACAGTACCTGCTTTTCGCCACTCTATTGATCTTGGCCTGTCACGCCGGGCAGCTCCCTGAGAGTGTTGGGAGTCAGGCAACTCGACGAGCAACAAGCGGAGTTGGTTGCCAAAGATGGAGACTCCGCGTAAAGCTCCGCGCAACATCCCCATCGTTCTACGTACGTACTCGAGTACGTTGCCGATTCGCAATCACTCTTCGTATGATTGTACCAAGTCCTGAGAGCTTACCATACACATGTGTTGGCAGTACAAACTTGATCATGGCGACGCCTGATCGTGTGTACTTGCGAGGTACTCGACACGGCCTGGACGCGTCTCCACGTCAAAGGCTTACATGTTTCCCCTATGACCCTGTTCTAAATCGCTCAAGCTCCTAATGTGGCTACCTAAGATGCAGCAACGGAGGTTTCAGGGGATCTAGAGATGTGTTTGACACTGCTTGTAGACAGGCGGGCTTTGAATTGTCTCTGTGCTCTTATTGTGGTCCAATCCTTGTTTGAGCCGTCACAGTAAATGTCTATCCCGATCGCAGAAACGATCAGGTACAGTTCGAGGACAATCGTCCAATTCGATGTAAGATTTGCGGTTGTTGGATGATGTGGACATACAGTATCTATATAGGCACACTCGTCAAATCTCCCCCCCCC